>PVLD010000292.1:0-120678 GCA_004027595.1 Dinomys branickii | reverse complement strand
CTCAGGGCTCCAGGTTATTGCTTTGATGGAGAAGAACTTGACCCACTTCCACTGCACCAGAGGTCTGAGCCCAGCCTGATGCAGTGGCTGTGGTGGGACCCTGGTTCTCCTGCAGTGGTGGGAAGAGAAATTGGGGATTCTTACAGCCAGGCAGAGACCCCCACCACAGATCCTGGCCATCCGGTTTCTGCCCACACAAACACACAGGGGAGGAGGCCTGCTGCATTATCGCTGGCTCAGGACGGAAGTCTGCCGGTGTGAGCCGGGGAGGCATGAGGAAGTTGAGAGACGTGCAGAGCACTGTGGTGGGCCTACAAGGCTTCTGGCCTCCTGCAAGATAAGCCTCTGAGGTGGAAAGTAAGGACCCAGTTGAACCTGGGGGGCAGGGAGGTGGCTGACAGACCTGAGTCCCAAAGGTGTGATGCCTCCTGGGCAGCAGAGCCTTCCTGGAGCTCATTTGAATTGCAGATAAGTAAAAGGGTTTGAATGTAGCAGCTGGAACTTTTGAAAAGCAAGTTAGGATCTGCCTGTGACCCTTGACATTCAGGGCTGTGCTTTGGGGGAAATCCTGCCTGGGCTGAGGTCTGAGAGCACAGGATGGTACAGTTTGACAACCTGAAGATTGTCGCTAGTTTTCCAGCTTTCAGGAGTTTTCAAATTTGGTTCTCTTCCTGGAGGACTGAATTCTAAGGATTTCCTAGAATATTTGATTACTACCTCTAATTTAAGTTAGCTTGCATTAATCGCTGGGGTTTTTTATTTTGGAAAAGGATAGATAGAAGTAACTAAGAGAGTGTGGTATGGGTGGAAGGCCAGACTGATGAACAGAAGAGAATAGGGTCCAAAAATAAACCCGTACAACAAAAGGCAGCTGATTTTTTCATAAAGGAACCAAGAAATTTCGTGGGAACAAATGTAGCCTTTTCAACAAATAGAGCTGGAACAGCTGGATAGCTACATGCAAACAAACAAACAAACAAACCACCAGATGAAAGGCTGAGGGTGTTGTCGCTCACGGGTAGAGTACTTGCTGAATATGTTTGAGGCCTGGGTTTGATAGCTAGTACTACCAGCAAAAGGAAAAAAGAAAAACAAAACACATCTTAGACCTTACATCCTTCACAAAGACTAACTCAGATGGATCAAACTATAAAACCCTTGGAAGCTAGTGAGGAGAAAACCTGGCTGGTCTTGGGCTTGGTGATGACTTTCTACGTACAACCCCAGAGTACTCTGAATGAAAGAAGTAACTGGTAAGCTGGGCTCTGTTAAAGCTTGTCTGTGAGAGACACTGTCAAAAGGGAAAGACCAGCTACAGATGGGGAGAAAATATTTCTAAAAGATGTATCTGATAAAGAAAACTTATCCAAAAGACAGAAAGAACAAATGAATCTCAACAATAAAACAATCAGATAAAAAAAATAGGCCAAAGAGGTGAACAGGATGGTACCTCCCCAAAGACAGTGTCCAGGTGGTCAGCAAGAATAAGAAGAGATACTTAGCATCACACGTCACCAGGGAAAAGCAAATTCAAACAACAGTGAGATTCACTAGGCCTCTGTTGGAATGGTCAAAATCCAGAAGGCTGGCAATAGCAAACACTGGTGAAGATGTGGGAACGGGTTCTTGTCCCTGTCGCTGGTAGGCATCCAAATGGCAGGCCACTTCGGAAGCCTGTTGGGAGATTCTTACAAAAAACGCAACCCCCCAACTGCATTCTTAGCGTACAATCCAGCAGTCTCATTCCTTGGTATTTATGCAAACATGAAACACTGAAATATGTCCCCACAAAAGCCTACACATGGATGTTTACAGCAGCTTTATTCATGATTGTCAAAACTTGGAAGCCACCAAGGTATCCTTTAGAAGATGAATGACCACATAAACAGTTGGAATATCCAGACAGTGGAAGGTTAGTTAACCCTAAAAAAGAATGGGGCTCACAAGCCATGAACAGACATGGAGAAATTTTAAATGCTTTGGCTAAGTGAAAGAAGCCAGGGCAAAGATTCCACTGATTGTGTGATTGCAACTAGATGACATACTCTAGTGGGCAAAACCATGGAAGCAACAAAAAGCTGAGTGGTTCCCAGGGCTGGGTGGGGGGAGGGGAAATACGCAGAGGGAGCACCCAGGTGTTTAGGGCAGTGAACCTGTGCTGTGTGGTACTGTCGTGGGACCAAACGTCATTTTCATTTGTCCAAACCCGAAGAATGTACAGCACCAGGAGGGAGCCCTAGTGTAAACTGTGGACTTGACTTAACAACAAGGTGTCTGTCATGGTTCACTGATGGTGGTGAATGTCCCCCGTCACACACGCTGGGAACCAGAGGGGAGACTGCGTGGTAGAGCTTAGCGGACTTTGTACTCTCTGCTCCAGCCTTCTGTAGAACAACAACTTTTCTACGAAATAGTGGATTAATTTAAAAAAGAAAGAAAAGAAGTGTACAGCTATATGCATGAAGTTTCCAGGAATGGGGGGGGAAACCCAACAACTGTAATCAAAGTGAGTACAATTGCTTTTAGTTTTGCACATGACCTTCCAGTTCTTGTTCACACACACACACACACACACACACACACACACACACACACCCTTTCAGAACTATAGCTGTGATCATGGACTGTCAGAGCTTTTAAACAATGATCTTTTTGTTTCTGGAGTGTTTTTCAAAGCCTTGGGTCGGGAGGCTGGGGTTGTGGGCTTGCTTCTGCTCTTGTGCACCTTTTCTGACCCATGCTTGTGTTTTCAGAGAGGCCTCTATGGGAGGCAGGGACAGGGCTGGGCAGACAGAGGGCCCTGAACAGGGGCTGTCTGAGCACCCGCTGAGTGGTGTTCTTGCTTTCAAGGAAATGTAGTGGGCCCAGGCAGGTGGTACCCCTCATGCCCACCTCCCTGAGGCCCTGGGCTTGCTGGCCCTGCAGCAAATGGTGGATCATAGGACACTGGGGTGTCAGCTGGGGGTTGGAAGGGAAGGGCAGAAGCTGCTTTGATGAGGACTTTCTTGTATATGTGCTGCCGAAGCGAGCACTGATGAGGACTTTCTTGAAGGCTGCTACCCACGTGTGAGCCCCTGGGTCCTAGGCCTGTGTTTGTGCAGAGGAGAAAGAAGGGTCCAAGGCTTCAAGGCAATGCTGCGGCTGCTGGCACAGTCCACAGCCTGCCCTATGTGCTGAGTGTCCTGTCTGTGTTCACAGGGTGGTGGTGAGAAGGGCCTTTCTCAGGACAGGTTTGGGAGGTGCTGGGCCAGGTTGCTTCAGAGTCTTTAAGATGCCCATTAGCTGCAGGTCTCCGGGCTAGGGTAAAGAATACAGGCTTCCTCTGTGGTTTTTGTCCCTTGTACAAGTGTCTTGGCGAGCAGGATTGCTGTGAGGGGGGCGTGTCAGTGGAGGATTGCTGTAGCAAAGAGGCTCCCATTGTCCTTCTGGGAGACACTGCAAGAAATGGGGCATCCTGTGCTGTGCAGTAGTGCTGCAGTTGGCTGTATATGGAGCTGGACACAGAAAGCTGGCCTTGCCCCTGGGGCGCCCTCTGGAAGGCCCACCCTCTCTCCAGTGTCCTCTCTTCTAGGCCTGTCCGTATTTGTGGTGATTGGGCTGGAGGCCTTGAGCTGACGGTGGTGAGAGCAGTGCCAGCCTTTGGGTGTACCCAGAACCTGAAATCTGGAGACGGCTGGTCAAGGGCCCTAGAGGCGGCTCAGCGGCATCAGGAGGAGTATGGAACTTTTTCTCTTTTTCTTAAACTTTCTTCACTCATGTTAGCAGTTTGTTTGTAGTCTTACTTGTTGCCTCATAGTGGCCGGAGGGCTGCAACAGTGCCAGGCATCACACCTACCTTCGAAGGGAGGAGACGCGCAAACAGGTTGGACAGGGTCTGACAGACAAGAAGCCCATTTCTGCAGTAGCTCTGTCCATCTTTTAATCAACAGAAGATAATATTAACCAGTGATCCTCTTGCGTTAGAACAGGGTCCTGACGCCTTCCTGGCTGCAGGACCACCTGGGAAAGGCTTGATTGCATGACTGGCTTCCGTCTGTTTCCTGGGTCTGGGCACCTGTGCGCCCTGC
The DNA here is from genome assembly GCA_004027595.1 of Dinomys branickii. NCBI lineage: Eukaryota > Metazoa > Chordata > Mammalia > Rodentia > Dinomyidae > Dinomys > Dinomys branickii. The sequence continues at coordinate 116,611 of PVLD010000292.1, read as the reverse complement.
TGCATAGCCTTTCCCTGCTGTGTGGCCTGTGCCCCCGCTACCTGGCAGTGGACTTGCTTCCATTTCCCTGAAACTTTTTTTATATAGTAAACTTCAACCCTCCAAAAAGCTGGCATTACGTGGTGTGGGAGCGCTCTGCTTTGTGTCCCCTTCAGCAGCGGCTCTGTATCTATGTGTTCTGACCCGCTTCCAATCTCCCCCTGCATGCCGCAGCAGGTTTCTCCTAGCAGGAACAAGGACGTGTCCCCAGAGCCCAGTGCAGGGCCACACCTGACCTGCTGAGGGGGTGCTGTTGGCTGTGTCTGGTATCCACCTGGTTTGGGTCTGGCTCTGACCTGGGATAGCGTTGTGTCTGGTTGTCATGTCTACATGTCCAGTGGTCACCTCCACCAGTTTATTGTTACTGCTCTTTAACCTGTGGGCCTGGCCTTTTGAGGGCTTGGGCTGGTGGTTTGTGTGCCAGGACCTGCGTCTGTGTGGTGCTTCTGGGTGCTGTGATGTGCTATCATTGCCAGGCCCACTCTGTGCTCAGAGCAGAGCCGCTCGTGGCAGCAGCTCTGCCATCCTGCTGCTGAGGAGGCAGCAGGGTGTCTGCATGCTGGGGCAGTGGCCGAGTGGGGCAGGGCAGCCCGAGGAGGCTGCATGCAGACTCTGGGCAGCCTGGCTCAGGGCCACCTGTCTTCCTCCCTGAACGCCAGATTGCACCATTGTTTTGAATCTTGGTGCTGCTAAAACTCAGGGTGCCCTTGGGGCACTCTGAGCTGCTAGTTGGAAGACACCAGCCATGAATCCCACTGTTAGCTGTCTCTTGGTTCTGAGTGGGGCCTCTGCCTCTTCAGGACTTACGTGGTATCCCGTGTACCCAGGACAGGGGCAGAAGGAGGCCCAGGTTTCCCCGCACCTGCTGGGCCTGAGCCCGCTTCATCAAAGGGATGTGTGCTGGCACTGGATTTCAGGTGGACAAAAGGGACAGCTGCCAGTAAGGGCTGTTTCTAGGTAGGCGACATAACCAGCACCCCAACCCAGTGCAGGAAGAATGATCCTGAATCTCCTTTTTCTGATGAGGAACTTTCCTGTCTGGTCTAGGCTTAGGCCTGTCTCGTCTGTTTTTATATTCTTGTGTGTCTTCCTTAGAGTGTGGTGATGGTGAATGCCCAGACGTCTGCAGGCCTCTTGTCCGCATGCAGCCCACCCAGCAGTCTGTGGCCTGCCCACCATGGTGAGTTGGGCCTGAGCCAGTCCTGCCTGCCATCCCCTCTCTGGAGGGTCCAGGTGGGCAGAGGCCTGACTTAGCACTCACTTGGCCTCCAGCACCCCTCCAGGCTGAGCCAGGGCCAGGGCCAGCTGTACTGTGTGGGCCTGCAGCAGCAAGCAAGTGCCCCCATGCTCCATGGGGTGCCGCTTCTCAGCTGAGCACCAGGCCGCCTAGATGGTGGCTGATGCCTAGAGTCTGGGATGCCTCCATGTCATCTGGTATGTACCTGAGACCCCTGTGCCAGGGAGCACATTGGGAGTGCACTGGGCTCAAGGCCCCAGCAGACACAAGGTCCTGCGCAGCTTGCTTTCACGTCAGGTCAGTCGCAGCAAGGCCATGGACATCAGCCTGGACAGGTCTGTGGAATGCACCCAGAGAGAATTTGGTGTTTTTTAGGGGGGAGGAAGAATCATACAGGACACGAAGCTGCAGAGGGGAGGGGTCAGTGGGGAGGAGGCTGTGTTTCTGATCTCTCCTCTTCCCATGGCTGGAGGGTCTCAGAACTGCCTTCTCCAGTCTGAAGTCCTGTGCACCTCTGTGGTGGCCCTAATGTGACTACAGAGCCTTCTGGTCAACTCTTGAGTGCTGCTGAAAAACCCCTGGAGGTGACCAGAACTGGAGGAAAATGTAGGCAGCTGAGAAGGGCCTCCTCTTGGCTTGGCCCAGTCTGTGTCCTTGATGAGAGACCAATGGAAGTCTGTGCTTGGAGCTCAGGGGCCCAGCATCGTGGCGCCCCTCTTTCTGGCTATGTGCAAGGCCACACGAATCCCGCAGGTGTGGTGAACACCATGAGAGTCTCTGCCAGTCTGCGCCTCTGAGCTGCAGCAGTGGAGGTCACCTCAGCTGGGATGTCGGGAGGAAGTATTAGCTGTGACACCCGCCTCATCCTAGGGCCTGCTTGCTGGCTTCGTCCGAGCTGACTCCTGGGAGGGCGGAGTTCTGTTGTGCTAGCTGCCCCTGCCCTGTCCTATCTGGCTTTCTGACCTTTGCAAGGAGATGGAGGAGAATGGTGTGCTGCTACAGTCTTCACTGGAAGAGGAGGGGGCATACTCATGGCGTTTGAGTGGGGGGGTGGCTGCAGGAGCTTCTGCATGGTCACCTGCCTTTGTCTTTGGGGAAACGAGGCACTAAAGTGAGTGTGCATCCATGAGGTGGCTTCGAGCAGGGCACCCGTGGGTGAGCTGAGGGCTGGAAGTGAGTGTCGCTAAAGCAGGTGAGAAGTTTGAAAGTAGAAAGGCACAGGTGGTATTTTTAAAGGCTATGCTTTGGAAAACAAGCCACAGAGTGATGGTGGGGTTTGGCTTTCGCTTTTCTGGATCCTCAGGGCAGTGTGTGCGCAGCCCCTTTCCCAGCAAAGGTACAGTTTCAGGGACACCTCTGTTCATGCAGATGCCACGTATGGACTGGCAGGGATTCGGCCTTGGGTCTGGCTTCCTGTGCTGGTCAGGGTGCCTGTTGCCACCCATCTGGGCCCTGATCATTCCCTCCTTGATAGCTCAGGCGGGGGTGAAGCTGCTCATGGGGATCATGTGCCAGTCCTAGGCTCTTGTCACTTCCTGTGGCATGGCTCATGGGCACAGGGCCAGGGTCTCTGGCTGGCCTCTAGGCCTGGACACCATGTCCTTATGGGGTGTGCTGTGGAGGATGGGGACAGTGCTGCCCTGCAGGAGCCTCACCTCTCTCCTCTGAGGAGTGTTAGAGACCTGCTGCTCACGTGCACCTCCCCCTGCCCTGGGAAGAGCCCATTTGGCTCTAGACTGTCCTGTCTGAAATGGCCTGTCAGGCTCTGTAAATATTTGATGACAGCAATGATAGAGAGACAAAGGCGTGCTCTGTTCACAGCGGGCAGCGAGATGGTGACATTGGAACGTCCCTGGCCCTGCCACTGCTTTCCTGAGAGGTTAATAGATAGGTTTTCAGGCAGCCCTTTGTGTCTGCTCACCAGGGGCCAGGGCAGAGCCTTTGGGCCTGGCAGGGCTGAGCAAGAGTCCACTGCCAACTTCCTACCTGGGAACCAGGCCGGGCCAAGGTCATGCAGGGGTCTTAACCCTTCTGATTCGTCCTGGCACAACATGAGCTTGGGAAGTGAGGTCTGTTCTTGGTGTGGCACAAGCCGGTGGCAGGACACAGAGCACTGTGTCTGGTTGCGCCCTGGGCTCTGATGCCCCTGGTGCCTTCTCCCCTCAGCCTGAGCCCGGACTTCCTGCTGTAGCTGTGTGTGCACGTTGCCAGAGGTCCTGACCAGGCTCTGCATGCACGTGTGGTGTCTGTGCTTTGCTTGCTAGGGATCAACCTGCCCTGAGGGAATGGCAAGCCCTTCCGTGGGAATGACAAGCCCTTTGAGGAGGCACAGCAGAGGGGCCACCTGTCCCATGGGCTGGGGTGCTTTCTTCTTGGGAGTCCGAGCACTGTTACAGGCCTCTGGGCTGCAGTCTGCAGAGAGCTGGGTGCTGGCACAGCCGAGGGCCTGTGGACATAATATTTCTGTCTGCTTTCTATTTCCGGGTAGGTTACCTGGTAGAGGCTGAGTCAGGAGGGCCCAAAGGTGATTGTTAATGGTCACTGTGGCATGCTGGTCCATGCTGCTGTGAGGTTGGCAGGGAGCTTCTGCAGGCTTGGGGTCACCAGGGCATGTGCATGGGGTGCCTGCCAGACACTCCTGGTGGGAGGACTTGGGTGGGAAGGGTGGGGCTCCTGGAGGGAGGATTGCCCTTCTCCCTTGGAGGAGCAACAGTGTAGAGCAGGCCAGAAGGGGGTGCCAAGGGAGAATGCTTCCTTCTTTCACGAAAGAAAGAAAATGCAGGCTAAAGCCAGGGGTTTGCCGGCTGTGTGAGGCTACAGAGCTGGTGAGAGAGCTTGCGGAGGGGTATGGGGTGCTGGGGTAGAACAAGGAAGGTGTCGCGTCCTTGTTCCCTAGCTGTTGACGTGATGCTACGCTGCCAGAGGCCTGTGTGGACTGAGTGGAGGAGTTGGAGGCTGGGGCTTGCTCTGCGCATGCAGTGGACCCCATGTCACTCTCAGGGTCCTCGTGAAGGGAAGGTGGCAAGGCTGGAGCCAGAGAGAGATGGGACTGAGCGAGGTGGTGTCAGGAGCAGGGAGACAGAACTCAGTGCTCTGGAAACTGGAGAGTGTTGGGGAGGACTGCTCCTGCTCCCAGAGCCCCTGGGGAGCCTGCCCTGCCCACCCTCAGCCTCTGGAAGCATGGCTGGTCTCCTGCCCTAACCAGAACTGAGTGAGTAAATGAGCGTGCTCATAAGCCCAGTTTGTAGATTGCTACCGTGGCTGGGCAGCGTGGCCTGGATGTTGTCCCTGCTGAAGCCCAGTGGGTGGAGAGCAGCCTGGGGCTTGATGCTAGCAAAGGAGAGATGCTAAGCGGACCCCTGCACAGGGCCTGGAGCCATGTGCTTCCCAGGACAGAGCCCTGGCAGTGGGTGCTGGGATGGCAAGCTGGAGTGGGGGCCGCCCTGGTGAGCGCTAGAGGAGGAGCTAAGAGTGAAGCTCACTCAGAGTATTTTAACTGCCTTCTTTGCCAGTGGGCACTAGGGAGCCATGGAAAGTTCTTGGGGAATAGTGTGTGAAAATAGTTTAGGGAATGCATGGGAGTGCTAGGAGTGGGAGCAGAAGACGACAGAGGGAATGCATCCCCCCTCCACAAAAGCTGGGTGCTCACCTTCCTGGTGCGGGAGGCAGACAGTGGTGGGCAGAAGACAAGGCCCCATGGGCTGCATACATGCAGAGTATCAGCTCATACTGACTGTGGGACCTGAGGTGGGGTGGCTTCTGAGAGGTGAGGAACCCAGGCGGCTATGTGCAGAAGTGCCAGGCTCAGACTGGAGACCAGGCAGCGGTGCAGGGCCGAGGTATGGCTGTGGGTGTCTGGAGAACTCAGGGTTCCACCCCCACCCCTAGCCCTGTGCTACCAAGGATTGAGTCCAGGGCCTTTGCACTGAGTTGGACCCCTCCAACCCCTTTCCAAGACATGATCTTACTAAGTATTGCCCAGGCTGGACTTGAACTTGGAATCCTCTTGCCTCAGCCTCCCAGAGTGCTGGGATTATAGGTATGAGCCACCATGAACGGCTCCCAGGGCTCCATTCTAAACCCCACATCCCTAGCACACCGCTGTGGGAAATCTGAGAGGCCTGAAGTGGGGGATTCCATGGAAGCAAGCTGTGGCCTCCTTGTTGAGCCTGCAGGGTCCCGAGTAGCTGAGAGGATGAGTTGAGTGGGGTGTGATGCTGTGTGCTAGAGGATGGCAAGGATTCTTTCTGGGAGAATGTGTGCAAGTCCTCAGCAACCTGGAGTCAGAGTGGCTTTGAGGGACACCTGGGGGCACCGAGAGGGGCGAGGGGGTGAGTGCAGGGACCTCAGCCAGGCAGGCCTTGGCTGTGTGGCCCATGGGCCTGGGGACTCTGCCTGCTGGCTCAGCTGGGGCTCGTGGTGGACGTGAACCTAGGTGCTCTGTGCGGGGTCATGGCAGGGATTGGAGGATGCATGTGCTGTGGCTTCTGGAAACTTTGGGCCCTCCAGGTGGAAGTCAGAAAGGTTCTGACATCTGTGGGGACCATGTGTCCCTCTGGCCACCCAGCCACAGATTTTACTGCTGTGTGAATGCCCCACAGCTTTATCTGCCGGGCTGTTTTCCCCAGGCTTGGGGTGGCACAGGATGTGTGGCCCTGCAGGGACTTCCCTTCACAGGGTCAGGATCCCAAATGTGTCCAGCCACTGTGTCCCCTGGTGTCACCAGCAGCCCAGATCAGCCCTGGGCAAGGGAGGCTGGCCTTGGATGTAGATGGGACCTGTTTTCTGGAGGCTGGTAGTCCTTGATAGACTGGGCTTTGCCTTAGGCCCCTGTCACCCAGGAAAAGGCCACCCTCTGAGTCCCTCTACTGCGTCAGCCTCCTCTCCACTCACCCCTGTGGTCCCCTTCTCTGTCCCTCCCAGTCCCCTCACCTCACTTGCCCCCTTGGTCCCCCTCCCCCCTGCTGGCCAGTGTGCTCTCTGTCCCTTTGTCCCTCTCGCCTGTCTCTGTCCCTCTGGCCTCCCTGCGCCCTGTCTGGAGCCTAGTCTCTATAGCAACAGTTGCTGCTGTGAAGCTGGCGCCTGCAGAGCTTCATCCCATGGGGAAGTATTTTTGGCACTGCTGAGGGATTTTATTTTATCTTTTGTGTTGACATTTGCCGAGTGGCACAGAGCTGGAGTGGCACTGGAGAAGCCTCATGCTGGGGGCCCCTGGTCCTGTGGTCCTTCCTGTGCCATCTGTGAGCATGGGGCCTCTGAGGGTGACATGGGTGCTTTTGAGGCCCCAGATATGTCAGAGGGCCTGGGCAGCCCTAGAAATGGATGGACTGAATGACAAGGAAGGCCAGGGTGGGGCTGAGCTGTGGAATGACTGTGCCCCAGAGCCCATGTTGAGGCTTAGGCCATGATTTTGCAGGACCTGCCTGTGACCCACTTTATGGGTGGGGAAATGGATGCTTCAGAGGGTGGTATCACCCAGGCCACCACCATTGCTCAGAGCCCTTCCTCTCCAGGGACCCGTGGGCTTGACCTATGCGGGGCCAGTGTCTGCCCCACTGAAGGGCTTTATTTCTCAGTTTCACGGCTGCCCCCGTGATCTCTAACAGCTATGGCACGTTGGTTGACAGATCAAGAAGAAAATGAGTGCGATAGGCACCTTGGTGTCACCTGCAGTGACCGGATGTCTGAGGACTGAGGGTGCTGGAGACCCTCCCTGACCTCTGTCTGCTCTAGCCGTGGTGCCAGAGGCAACGTGCTGCCTGCCTTGGCCCTCTCCTTTCCTGGGGCTCCCGGGAGACTCCAGGCCCACCTGGCTGCTCTGTCCTGCCCCTGGCATGCCAGGGAGGGTGGTGGCCACATGGTTGGTGGAGTGGGCATGGCAGGTCCCGGGAGCTGGTGCTGAGTAGAGCATGCTACTACGGTCTGAACATCCATACATCCGCCTTGCCATGTCCCTGTGCCCTAGGGCTGGGCAGGAGGGGCTATGCCCTCTGGGAGGTGCCCACAGTACAGGCCTAGGGCTTGCCTTGTCTCCTTCTCTGCCATTTCCTCGGGGCATGTGCTCTGGCAGTGGCCGGGTGTGTTGGACCCTGGATGGCAAGAGGCTGGTGTCTAGGAGGATGGCGGGGGGTTGCACTCTGCCTCAACCACCCCTGGAAAACTCCAGTTCTTCACCTGCTGAATGAGGAGGACTTGCAGTTGATAGGGAGGCCATGGAGCTGCCCATAGTGCCCACCCCTTGCCAGACTTTGCCCCGCTAGACCAAAGAAACTGCTTCTAGAAGGAAACACTCTGGTTACCAGATGCAGAGTGAGAGGAGCCCTGCCCGAGGCTGACGGGGCACTAACTTGTCACTAGGTGTAATGGTTGGTACATTGTGTCAGCTTGAGAATTGAGTTTAGAAGCTTAACTGAGGGACTCAGCAGGGGGCCAAGAGCCTTTGCAAACATCCTGAGCTTCTAGCAGAGGAAGGCATGGAGGTGGTGTGGGCAGATAGCGCATATAATATAAGGGAGGAAAAGAGGCTTGCTTCTCCTCCCAGTTTTTGCTCTTGTTGCTTTTGCTGTCTTCTGCGGCCTTGAACTGTTGCCCCTGTGCCATGCCACCCTGCCTGGAAGATATCTGGTTATGGACTGAAGCCTCCACAAACTGTGAGCTAAGTAAACCTTTTCTTCCTTAATTTCTTTTGGGTGTCGGGTATTTTGTTCCAGCAATAAGAGAAAAGTAAGACACCAGGGAAATCTCAAAACAGCCAGGGAAGTTGAGGTGCCTGGCAAATTGTAAACTCTGCCCACCATGGCTTACCAGGGTCTCCTGTAGGCATTTTTCCTGCTGTGACACCTTCAGGCTCATGTAATGCCCACAAATAACACAGCAGTGGGTTTGACCCGATCCTTACCTATTGCTGTCCCCTTCCTGAAGTGGGGCTTTTCCGCTGCATGCAGGAGGGCTCCGTGCCTGCTTAGTGTGATTGAGCGGCTTCTCAAGGAAGAGCCCGACAGGTGGCAGAGATGAGGGGAGATGCGTTAGAAGTGGTAATTCTGTCTCCAGTGAGTATCAGAGCAAATCCCAAAGCCATTTATAGAACAGATGCCAAGGGGAGCACTTGAGGGATTAAACTCCATAGTAACCTTGCACTGGAAATGGAAATAGCCTCGCTGTAAACACTGCGCTGTGCAGCCCTGGTCCGGGGCTGGACTTGAGCCTAGGCTGCACAGTGGGGGATGTGGCTGGCTTGCTGCTTTTAGTTTCATGAAGTCCTACAGGTTGCAGAGAACTGTGGAGCTGGAGAGGAGAAAAGCTTGGTGCTCAGGGAGTGCAGCTGCAGTGTGTGGCCCTGGCTTTGTGAAGTTCATGTGGACAGCTCCATGCCCTTTTGCCCACTGCCTTTCTCCTGGACCAGGGGCTATGGAATGCTGTCACCTCCACCGGGCCCTTTGGTGTCTGGTTTCTGCTGCTATTATAATTAATACAGCGCTGATTCCCAGACAAGACGCACAAGTAGTATGACTTTGGGTGGTTTCCTTGTGGAAAGGCCAGAGGTGACATTCCTAGGTGAGCGCAGACTTTGGAGACATCGTGTATCTCTGTCACCATGCCCAGTTGGAATGGGCTCTTTCAGCAGAAAGTGGTATTTTTGTGTTAACATTGCCTGACACCATCTTGCTTTATATTCTGAGAAATATTTTTTTTAAATAGAGGGAGAATGTTTTTATAGAAAGAACTACCTATGCTTGTGTCACCTGGTCACACCAGGCCCGTTGTGTACTGTGTGTTCTCTGCATGTGTCCTGTGCGTGTGTGTTCATGCATGTGGTGAGCTACTATCCCTTTAATAATGTGGAGGTCACCCAGCTAGGGCTGGGGCTGTGTCCCAATGATCAGGCCAAGGATGCTGTGGCTCATGTATGAAACCATGGGCTTTAGGACCTTTAGGAAGCTTTTCTTACTCCAAATAATTTCCCGAGTGGGAGGACTTAGATGTAGACTTGGGGCAACAGGCCATGGCCCAGCTTTGTCCTAGGTGGGAGCAGGTGCACGCAGAGCCTGGCTGGAGGTGGGTGGCAAGCACCCACAGGCAGGAATTTGGTGCCTTAGCTGTGTCACTGCCTGCTGGAGGATAGATTTACCTCAGGGTCAAGACATGCTGGTCCCTGTGCCCACTGCCCAACCCACTCGCCTCCAGGTGTGCAGACAGGATGGCTGCAGGATGGACGCCTTCTTTCCCTGCTCTCTGTGTCCTGTAGGGCCAGGAAAGCCGTTGGTCTGAGGGGCAGAGACCTGCCAGCCAGCCCCTTCCTGAGGCCTTAGTTTGGAACGTCTTGGCTCTTTCTGGTCTCCACTTGTTCCCTGTACTCCCTGAGGCTCTGTAGGGTACATGGTGATGGTGCTGAGGACAGTGCACCCTAGGGGGCTGCTCCCAAGGCTGTGCTCCTGCAGGGGACAAATCTATATTGTGGGAAGGGAGGCCCAGGTGTCAGACTGCACTGGCAGCTAGGCTGGGCCAGGCGGCCTTGGACAGGCTGTCCTGCTCACCCTGAGTGGCTGCTCAGGAGGGTGCGGTGAGCACCGATGCTGCCATGCCTCCTATGAAAGGAGCCCTCCCCATGGTCAAGGAGGCCGCTGTATGATGTGCCGTGTGACATGGGATGATGGATCATGACATGACCTGGTCTGGCAACAAGTATGTAGTATATGGTTTGTGATATGTTCAGCATGACACGAAATGTGATTGTGACATGTGTGTCAGGTGTGACATGTATGATGCATGACAAGATGTGACATAAGGCTGTGGCATGATGTCCCATGTCTGGTGTGACATGTGCTGTGAGGTGACTGTGTGAAGAAGCATGTGCAGTGTGTGACACGTGACATGAGACATGTGATGTGAGGTGGATCATAACGTGTGATGTCTATCACCTGTGACGCATGATGGGGCAGGAGCCGTGGAGCCTCCTCAGTATCCAGGTTCCTTGTGTGAGGGGTCTGCCCCAGTGGGTCCCAAGCACTGCCCAGAGGGAGGAAGCCGCTGGGACTCAGCCACTGAGCAGAGTACCTCCCCTGGGGCCTCATGGGGTCCGCCGGGCTGTGTGCTGGGGAAGGCTCACCCGCGGCCGCGCGCTCCGCCACCCACCCCCTCATTGTCCTCCTCAGCCCTCTCACTCACTCGCTCGCTCACCCATCCCCCGCTCACCCACTCACCGCCGCTTGTTCATTCCCACTCGCCCCTTCGGCCACTCGTTCGCTCATCGCGGGCAGCGGGGTAATCGGGTGGCTCTGCGAGGCTGTGCTTCTTTCGTCAGTCATTTTATTTCATGTTGTTTTTCATCATTGTAACTTTGGGTCATCATTTAATCACATACTCGTGCATCCATGCAATGGTAATTTTAGGAAAAGTATGTTCACAAATGTGTCCACCCTATAATTAAAGTATTCTTGGATCTTTGTGCTCTGGGAAATTTGGATTTTGCACTTAGAAATTTGTTATTCATTGTTTCATGAATATTTTAGTGGCAGTGATGGAGATTGCAATGTGTGTTCTTGAGTTACTAATCTTTGATATAAACTAGCTCTTACCCCATTCTGGGCAAAGCAAGGATCTTAGGACATTTGAACTCCGTTTACCCATTCCTCCCTCTGTTTGTGTTATCATTAGGTAATTGAATACTGCCTGTGTTATATGTCACATGACATTTTTATTATTGTTTCTTTATGTAGTCAGTATTAATTGAGAATAACGCATCTACCTTCCCCCTTGCCTACTATTTTTCTCAGCAATTCCATCTGAGATCATTTTCTCTTTCATCTGGAGATTTACCCTTTGCATTTCATTTATACTTGTTTGCCAGTGATGTGTTTCTCTGGACCTATTTGAAGAATATTTTTGCAGAATGTAAAGTTGTAGATTGGCAGGGTTTTTTGCCTCTTCAGCACTAAAGATATTATTCCATAGCCTTCTGTGATTTCTGTTGAGGTCAGCTGTCAGTCTGCTTGCTGCTCCTTTGAAAGTAACGTGTTGCCCCCACCCTCGCCCAGCTGTTTTTAAGATTTTCTTTGTGTGTTGCGTTTTTAGTTTTTAAATGTACTGTGCCCAGGCATCATGTCCTTTGTATTTACCATCTTGGGGTTTATAGTGCTTTTTGATATATGCACGTCTTGCTTCAGTTTTGGAAAAATTGATGTTTGTTTATTTATTTAGAGATAGGGTCTCACTATGTAGTTCAGGCTGACCTTGAACTCACTATCTAGCCCACACTGGCCTTGAACTCACGGTGATCCTTCTGCCTTAGCCTCCTAAGTGCTGGGATTACAGGCATGTACCATCATGCCTGGTTGGTTGTTCATTTTTTTTATTATTGCCTTGGTTCCATTCTATATGCCCTCTTCTTCCATCTGTACATAGGTTGAACTCCTTACCAACACCTTCTGTACATCTTTGATTGTTTTTGCTGTCCATGTTTCAGTCTGTATATTTCCATGGCCTATCTTCCATTTTGCTAATCCTTTTTCATCTCTGTCTATTTATTTTTTTGTCTTTTTGAGACAGGTCTCATTATGCAGGTCAGGCTGTCCTTGAGCTCACTTTGTAGCCCAGGCTGGTCTCGAACTTCCAAGGATCCTTCTGCCTCAGCCTTCTGAGTGCTGGGATTATAAGCGTGTGCCACCATGCCCGGCTTCTTTAATATGTTGTTAAACCTATATAGTGGTACCTTGGTTTCTGGATTAAATTTTCTTGACAGTTTCAGGGATGATGACTGTGCTTGTGTTTGTGTGGGTAAGATGGCCATGGGGATGTTTGTCAATCTGACGCAAAGCTTGGCTGTGGAAGGAAGATTTTACTGACTGCTTTTGTTTGCAAACTAAATTGTTTTAATTCGCAAACAGACGTGTTTGTGAATTGAGGTATTACTGTATATTGAGTTGCTAATTTTAGTTTTTAGTTCCAAATTTACATTTGATTCTTGTGTCATAGGTTTTCAGTTGTGGTAAAAGGATTCATCTTGCTATTTTCTTGACCACACCCATTCCAGTAACTAAAGTCTGTCTGATAATTACAATGTTCAAATCATCTAGGAATACATTGTTATTGTTTGACTTTTTTCTTTTTTTCTTTTTTTTTGTCATTTGGTTTAGTCTGTTTGTCTGCCTGGTCATGTTTCATTGGTGTCTTTAAAAATTACGGAGAATTTTGAGTCTCTGGATGATTTTTATCTCTCTCTAGAGATTTATTTTTGGTTTTAGGAGGCAATTAGTATAAGAGCAGATCATCCTGATCCAGTCTGGAATTGAGCTGATTTCAAGCTGTGCTTCAGCCTTTATGAGGGCTGCTCTGTTCCTTGATAGAGGAAATGTTTTATCTGACCTTTTAGTATTTAATATTTCCGGAATGGCTGATCTGAGGGCCTGCATATTCACCAAGGTCTTTCTTCTTTGACAAGCTCTGGGCTCTGATTTTTTGTCTTCCCAGCCTTGTTAGGTTGTTGAAGTTCTCCTCAGCTTCTCAGCTTCTACTTTGTTGTGTGATATCAAAGCTGTAGCAGCACTGTTCTGTACAAAGGTAATGTGAGCCAAACATGTAATTTTCAGCTTAATAGCCACATTAAAAGTATAAACAGAACAGATTGGATTAGTTTTAATTATTTATACCCCAAATATTCTAAACATAAGCAGTATAAAGTTATTTGTGAGACTTAAGGGAGTTTTTTTAATTTTAATTTTTGGTCCTGGGAATCGAACTCAGGACTTTGCACTTGCCAGGTAGGTGCTTGTGCCACTGAGCTATATCCCCGGCCCTTAAGGAATTTTACAAAAATGACAGCCATGCATAAAATCTAGTGTGCACTTGCAATCTGTCTCTGTTTGGACTGACCTTGTTTTATGTACTTATTAGCCACAGATACCTGATGTGTGATCAGAAAATATGGTGAACATTTAAATTTAAGACTTTATTATAGTAAAAGACACATTGCCATTAGTCCCGCTCACCCTCAGAGTATTCCCCCTCACTTCAAACACACTCATTCCATGGTTCTTGCTATTTTCTGAAGTAGTTTTGGAAGTCATCTTTTTTGAGTATCTTTTAAGTTGTGCTGTTATAGCTGTCTTAGTGTTCTGAATCTACTAAAAACATTTACCTCTCATGGTCATTTTGACTTTGGAGAAGAGCCAGTAGTTGCAGGGTGCCGGATCCAGTGAATAAGGTGGATGAGGACACACTGTAATGTTTTCATGAGCCCGCCTTTCTGTTGGGTGGCACTTAACAGAAGCGTTCACTGTGTTTTTCATAAAGACCTCGGTATGGAGCCCTGAACCTTTGGACCCTGTATGGAATGAAATGTGGTGTCCTGAATCCAAGCCCAAGGGGATGGATGACCCCACAACCAGCCTCTGTAGCTGTCTAAGAAGGATTCCACAGGCCTTACCCTGGAGTTGTCCTGCTTCCCTGAGGGAGATGTCCTTGGGGGGTTGAAGGGTGCTAATCCTGCTGACTTGTGGGGTTGGTGCTGTCCAGCTCTATTTTTAAGTGTCCCTTTAGGGTCCTGGCTGTGGGGCGGAGCTCCTCCTTTCTAGAAGCCAGACATGTGGTGTGGCTATTTGTGGAGTGTGGCCACCTGGCCTCTGCCCACAGGGCTCTACCACCTCAAGTGTCCACTCAGAGCAGAACAGAGCAGGCCCTTGGGAAGGGTTTCCACAGCAGGATGCTCCACTGGGAGTGTATCTTCCTGGCTCTTGTGCCCTCAAGGTCGCCTCCCCATTTTCATGGGCTGCTGGTCCAGTCAGGGTCTGAGGATTGGAGGAATTTCCCTGTGAACAACAAATACATCCAGGTTCCCTGGAGGATATAGTGAGGACCTCCTTTGCCTCCTTTGCAGGCCCTTCCTGCTCAGTGTTTGTCTGCTGCAGGCTGCCTCAGCACCAGGGCACCCCCAGACTCTGAGTCTGTTGTTTCAAGCCAACCACTCTCTGCCGCAGTTAGCGCTTTTCTGGGCCTCCCTGTTGACCCACCCCAGGAGAGCAGTCAGGTGTCAGGCACCCATGTCGTAACTCACACCCAGGACTTGAGTGGGTTGGGGAGCTCTACTGTCCAGTGTGACCTAGGAGAGCAGGCCAGCTGCCCAGTGACTGTTCTGAGCCTCTTCTCAGGCCTGGGCCACGCGGGGGCCTATGGCCCTTAGCCCATCACTTGCTGCCTTGGGCGGGAGTGGAGGGCACATGAAGTGGGCCTCGTGTACCCTCTCATCTGAGGCAGGTTCCCCCGATGGGTGGCCTCAACAAGGAAGGTTTCTTTCTCCCAGGCATTCTCCTAAAATGCGAGTGGGTCTCTATCTGCTGATACCCCTGGTCCTCAATCGTCCATGCACTACAGACATCTGTTAGGTTTTCTGTGCATTGTGGAGAGTTGACCCCTTTTATTTCCCCTGCAGAGAATTCTCCTTCTAGGACTAGGTGAGCATCACTCCCAGCCTGTCTTTGGCTTTTAGTTTGTGGTCTTCATTAAGGATGCCTGTCCCCTGGAGGAGGGGCGCAGTGTGGGCCGGGACTCAGCCTGTCTGTGAGGTTGCAGGTGAAAGGGACCTCACATGCCATCCCACAGAGTGGGAGGGGCTGCGTGTGGAATCTCTATCCTTTCCTCCCCTCTCCTCTCCTCCCCTCTTTCCTCTCAAGTTCTAGGTTGGCCCTGCAAACTTTAAAGCCTCTGTTTGGAAATAAAACACCCGCATGCCCTGTACCCAGCTCCATCTGCTGTCAGTGCTTGCGTGCCTGCTTGTCAGCCTGCTCCTCTGTTGTCTGAGCTGACCATGAGCACACAGGGTGCCCCGCCCACATCTCTGTCCCCCGCCCCTTGAGTGTGGAGAGTGCAGGCCCCATCCAGTTCCCACCTTTCCTTGGTTAGTAAGTCATCTTCCATCACCTGCAGACATCTCCTGTACAGGAGGCCCTGCCCTGAGGCCTGGGCAGCAGGTTGTTCAAGGCAGTTCCCACGATGTGAAGGAGCAGCCCTGGCCCAGCTGGCCTGATCTGCCAGGGCCAGCTGGGACATGAGAGCCTCCAGAGCTTCCCTGTGGGCAGGCATGTGGACCAGAGGCCACGAGGTTGTGCCGAGGGTGTATCCCTCCCGCTGAGGACTCTCAACTCAGGGCTGGGAGTGTGCCTGGATGAGGGGCACACATGGGTTCCTGAGGAAGGGAGTGAGGCTGCTGGGACACGGGCCTGCACTGACCTTCATATGCAGCCTGTGCTGGCCGGCCCTCCACTTACCCACGTATGTGGCAACCCCTGGCCGTGTGACACTCAGAGACAACCTGTCAGCCTGTCTTGTCTGTTGAGGCTGTTACCAGCTATGGTCTCTGTTGGAGTGGATCACAGTAAAATGGAGGAGTTGGGTCCTGGCTCACCTCTCAGCCTCACCAAACAGCACAGGTGGGCAGTGTCCTTGTCATAGAACGGGCCCTCTGGCCTGCTTTCCCCTCCCTTGGGTCCCACTTGCTGTCACTTTACTTCTCAGGGTTGGTTGTGGACCTGTGGATGCGTCTCTCTTCCAGCCTCCTAGGAAGGAAGGCGTGCTACAGCCAGCTGTGATCCTAGCTCCCGAGCTCAAAGTCTGCCCACAGCTCCCCGCCTCTGCCCAGTGTGGGGACTGCCCTCTGCTCAGTTCACAGAGAGATGGGCTCCAGGCATCACCCTGCCCTCAGCCCCTCGACTCCTCGGAGCCCTTCTTTTTTCTGGGTGAGTGCAGAATGGTGTCAAGGCCCGGCCAGGCGGTGCTCTGGGACCACATGTGTCAGTGTAGCCTCACACACAGCTGAGGCACGGTTCTTTCTGTGTGAGAGCAGCAGGGTGGGGATGGGGCATTTGAGAGAGGGAGTAACCTGGCTTGCCCCTCCTTCCAGCTTCCCCTCCTTTCTAAAAGAAAACAGTGTTATTTACAAAAGCAGGGAAGGGGCAGACACGCAAGCTGCAGTGTCCACCTCAGAGAATTACAACCTTCTTGGCGCTGTTGAAGAAGACTGAGTCCCAGTGGTGCTGGCCAGTGATGCACACGGAGCAGCTCTGCTCTGCGGCTGTTCAGCCCGGGACCTGCAGATACATGCTGCATCTGGTGCTGGCTACCTGTGTCTCTCTTCTGCGACTCTTGCTGGATGTGTGTCACCCTGTCTGTGACTCTTCAGGGCCACATCCAGGGTTCCTACTATATGGTGGTAGCAGGGAGCTCTCTTTTGAGTTTTGCTATGTGGTTGAGGCTGCCCTTGAACTTGTGTGATACTCCTTCCTCAGCCGCTTGAGTGCTAAAATTACAGGCCTACACCACCATACCCAGCTTAGCACTTTCATTTTGATAACATTGGTGCTTTCTAAAATTTGTATTTATTATTATTTTGACAGGGTTTTGCTATATAGTTCAGATTGGACTTGAACTAAGTAGCCTAGGCTGACCCTGAGCTCAAGGTGATCCTGGCCGGTGATGCCTTTTTTTGAACACGGGTGAGAAGCACACACTGGCTCTGCTGTGAGCCTTGTGTTGCATTGCTTCGGAGGAGGCTGCCAGGGGAACAGGGTTTACATCCATGGTGAGTGGCAGAAGTGCTCTCCACCAGGAAGGGGTGGAGTATGCAGGGACACAGGGTCCCCTGGCGCAGTGCAGACACTGGGAGGAGGCAAGGGGGATGAGGGACAGAGGCATGAGGTTGTCTGCTGTATGTGGGGTTTGTCAGTTGGGGGTGTGAGCAGTTAATGACCTGAAGGAGAGGCTCAAGCTTTCGGGCTGGGGTCCACGCCATCTTCCCTCACCACTTCCTGTTTTAGTCTGCACCTGGGCCCTGCACTAGTTTTCTGTTCCACATAGGACAACTGTAGATGAAGAGCCTTGAGGTTTTGTTTGGTTTTGATTTATGACCTCAAGGAGCTGCAGAACGTGAGAGACTCATCATGAGGATGCTGGCTGCATCTTCTGGAGACGTGGTGTCCCCAGCAGTTCTATGCCTCAGAGAGCTCGGTTCCTGGGCTTTGCTGAAAGGAGCACACTGTAGCCTTCCGAGAGCAGCAAGTGCATGTTTGTTGGCCCAACAGCTTTGGCCACCATCCATCTGGGCTGTTCTGGAAGAGCTGCAGCCTGAGGTGTCTCAGGAGGGGGCCCCTGCAGATACCGCGGCGTGTTTCAGGGAGGAGCCGTGATCCTTTTGGTCAACACCAGAAGCACCTCCTGGTGTGTGGCCTTGGAGCCCTGGGCAGGCCCATTGGTACCAGGGCTGTCTGCCCCCTCCTGACACCTTGGCTGTCTGACCTGATCCCTTGAGTGGCCCCCAGCTAGAAGCTGCTGTCATACCCTGCCTGAGCACAACCTCATGGCCCTATTCCTGGAGCACGGAAGAATTATCCCAGAACACTTTTTCTCTTACCGTGTGATGGGTTTTCACCACCTAGGGTGGAGCTGAGCTGTGTGGACTTGGCAGGTTGGTGGGGCTCCTGTCTAGGTGGGACGAGTTGTTTGCATAACCCTGGGGGTGAGAGGCTGGAAGCCTGACCCTCTGTACAGCTCTGGTGGGGTTTGGAAGTTGGGTAGGGAGCAGGTGACTTGCTCCTGCCCTTGCTTTTGACCTGGGCTCTCTGAGTAGATTAATTAATGAATTTGCCCCATCATTGTGTACAACATGTAAGTGCCAGGGTTGGCTCTGTCCTCAGTGTGTCAGGGATCCTGTGGGGCCACACAACTGTGAGCCAGTGTGAGGATGACTTGGACAGGCCTTGTGGGGGGTGAAGGACTGTACTTAGAGTAGGACGTGTGCAGTTCTTCAGATGACCAAGCAGCATGTTGATAAAAACAGCCCGATAGCCATCCACAGTGGCATACATCTGTAAGTCTAGCACTTAGGCTGAGGCAGGAAGATTACAAGTTCGAGTCAAGCCTGGGAACTTAGGGAGACTCTGTCTCAAACAACAAAACAGGTAGGCTTGGCACATACATATAATCCTAGGATTTGAGAGGCTCAGGCAGGAGGATTGCCATAAGTTTGAGGCCAGCCTGGGCTACACAGTGAGCTCAAGGCCAGCCTGCACCACGAAGTGAGACCCTGTCTCAAAAAACCAAACCAAACCAAACCAAACCAAAAACTGCCTAGCAGTGTAGACTGTACAGTGAGGTCCTCACTCTCCTTCTCTGTCTACTTCCAGAGGGACCAAGGCTAACAGTTTCTGACTTTCATGTCTGATTAATCTAGCTGGTATTTGCCATAAAAAATGATGAGCTAGCTGAGGATGTAGCACTGTGGTGGAGCACTTGACTAGGAAAGAGGATTGTAGGTGCCGGGTTGCAGTTTAGTGGTAGATGGTAGACCGCTTACCTAGCCTGTGCCAAGGCCTTGGGATTTAATTCCCAGTGCTTGGGGAAAAGAGAAGGAAAAGGATGATAGCAATGCTGGTAACTTTCCTCTGCCTCCCACTGTGGTTAGTTATGTTATGGCATGAATATCTTGTTGTGAAGCCACAGGAAATCTTCCATACCTTGCTGTTGGTGGATGTTAACCCTCTGGCACAAGTGACGTAGGCTGAGAGTATCACTATGAGTTTCCCCTGGAGTCCATGAGTAGGTCCAAATTGTAGATGAAAGCTTATTGCTCTGAAAGTCTTTCTAGTCTAGCCAGTTTGGCCGACGGCCCATCTCTTTCCCAGCTGCCTTCTTCCCCATGACTGAAGGGTCAGCTCTGCCACATCCCTTTCTGTTGCATTGTGCAATGTCTTGTGGCAAAACTTCTGGGAACTTGATTCACCTAGGGTACGTGAGAATTGAACCCTGAGTTCTTGCATGTAGGAAAGGGGGCCTGAGTAGATTAATTAATGAATTAACACCTGGCAGGGTGTACGTTTGGCTGGGTATAGGATTCCAGGTATGCCCCTTGAGGATGCTGCTCATGGATAGCCTTGCAGCCGGCCTGGGCTGCTCCTTTGCAGACAGAACTTGCTCTCATGACTCAGGAGCCTGAAATTTCTAGGAACAGAGCTGGCAATGGATCATTTTTCATTTACTCTGACCTAGCCTTTTTGTCCTAAATTATTCTCCTATCAGTTCAGGAAAAAAGCTATTTCACTGTCTATTTATCCTTCATAATGTCCAGAGATTTATGTTTTCTTTCACCTTTCCTCTCTGAGTTGGGGCCTGGCTTTGTGCGCCATGGGGACTTCCGGAAGGAGCCCAGGGGCCTTGGCTTACGTTCTCTCTCAGCTCTCATCTCCCACCATCTCTCCAAATCCACCTTCTTTCAGACTCCCTGGAGTTGCTCAGATTTCTTTGTTATCTTAGATGTGTTTATGGTTTCCTTTTGGACAACATGTCTTGTTCCCCCATTCCCTTGGCTCCTGGGCAGAGAGAGGCAGGCATTGCTCTGTGAGCTACTCAGGGCAGGACTGGGCAGTGACCCCAGGCGAGTGGAGCACAGTGGGCTTTTGGCCTTGGGAGAGGCCATGGCTATGCCTGTGGTGCCGGGCCTCATCCTATGGGATGAAGTGGATGTGTGCTGTCTCTGGGGCTGGGTGAGCCCTTTGGGTTTCCTTTGAGTGTTCCATGGTGAGAATCCATTGAAGTGCTTTGGGAAGGGAAGGGGCAGGCTTGGGAGGGCTGCAGTGGGGCACGAGGTGGGGAGCTGGGTGGGGAGTAGGGGTGGGGTGGTGGGTGCTGAGGCCAGTGGGCAGGGATGGCAGTGGTGGGACAAGATGGGTGTGATGCACAGTGATGGTGTGACTGTGGGTAGAGCTCTTGGGTGGGGACACCCAGTACCCATGCCCCAGGAGGGCCCCCCAGTGTTTGTTGACCCCCTTACACTCAGTGGGTTTGTTTTGCCAGGAAAGCATGCTGCATCCTTCTGTCCCAGCAGGATGCTTTTCCTTCCTGGTGGCCCCTGGCCCTCGTCAGTGTCTCCTCAGGTCTAGTCTCTGGGGCCTTGAGGCCTCATTCAAGCTGTATATACATTAGAAGCAAAATGACGTTTCATTCTTTTAACAAATACAAAGTAAATGATTGCTGAGGGAACAGAGGCCGTTTTTAAGGAAAGTGTGTGTGAGCCTGGCGGCATGCATCACAAGCCGGCTCTGGCTTCCTGAAACTGTTCTTTGCAAAGGTCCTTCTATGGGGCTGTCCTGAGCCCTGGTCTACTTGGCTTTCTGTGGGTAGAGAGGGAGGGTGAATTCTGCCACACGTTCCTGACCCCTCCTGTGTCTCCCTGCACCTGTGCTCTCCTGGGTAAGGTGTGGGAGAGCAGTGGTGAGGCCCATCAGCACTCCTCACTCCTGTCTGTGTCACACCAGGACCGAAAGCTCACCAAGCTGGAGCGGCAGCGGTTCAAGGAAGAGGCAGAGATGCTGAAAGGCCTGCAGCACCCCAACATCGTGCGCTTCTATGACTTCTGGGAGTCCAGCGCCAAGGGCAAGCGATGCATCGTGCTAGTGACTGAGCTGATGACCTCAGGGACGCTGAAGACGTGAGTACTGCCTACCTGTGAGCTGGGGAGTCCTGTGTGTGTGTGTGTGTGTGTGTGTGTGTGTGTGTGTGTGTGTGTGTGTAGACTGAGGTCTTGGACTTCCAGGAGCATCTTAGCTGTTGTCCAGAATCCAGCATCCTGCCTCTTGAAAGTGTCCCCTTGGGTGATAAACCTTCATCTCCAGGCAGTGGGGAGCCCCTTCCCCAGATGAGAAGATACAAATCAAAGAAACTGAGCAGTTCCTTCTAACCTTTGGCTCCCTCTCACTTCCTGTGACAAAGGGGACCCATCCCCAGGAAGTGAGTGGGAAGTGTCCTTACCATCTCTTCCTGAGGCTTGCTCATTGCTTCTGTCTGGAGTCATTTCTGGCCAATGTACTGTTTCTGCCTGGGAGCCTACCTGGCACACAGTGGTGCTCAGAAGCAGGCTGGACCAGGGGCCTCAGGAGGGGCCAGAGCCAAGTGGCAGCTTGCTGCTTCTCTTGGAGGCCGTTGTCCACACTGTGGGGTGGGAGGCTTCCTTTTCAGCGGCTGCAGCCTGGGCTTACCTGAGGTGTTTTGCCCCTTGGGCCTCGGTAGGCTCTTGCTATCCCCTGTTACCAGGCATTTTCACTTGCAGATGAGGATGCAGCAAGGAAGGAGCCCTGTTCCCAGCCTCCTGCTGGCTCCTCGCCAGGGACACCCCTGAGCAGGTCACAGAGGCAGTTGCAGGGAGGGCCTGGCTTTGTTGACCACAGGCCCTGGGCTCTCCTCACTCTAATCCTCATCCTGAGTGCTGCTGGTTGGGGTCTTGTCTTGCTGGGGCTGGCTCTCAGTTGATCTTAGTGCCATGTCAGGGTGAGATCAGCATTGTGCTTGGCATGAACTTTAGTATCAAGGCCCCCAGTGCAAGAAGCAAGCAGAGGGTCTGGCTGGCTGCCTGCCTTGACTCCAGCTTTGTGACCTAGCCAGGGGTGGAACTGCGCAGCCCTCCTCTTTGAGCTTTGCTGCCTATCATAGGCACTGTGTGTGTGTGCACAGGCTTTGAAACAGGCTGGCAGGTACTAGGCAGGTCCTTTGCAGGAGTCTATGGCTCAAGCTGCGTGCTGTGCTGTGCCCCTTCCCAGGTACCTGAAACGGTTCAAGGTGATGAAGCCCAAGGTGCTGCGCAGCTGGTGCCGGCAGATCCTGAAGGGCCTGCTCTTCCTGCACACGCGGACGCCGCCCATCATCCATCGAGACCTGAAGTGTGACAACATCTTTATCACTGGGCCCACTGGGTCTGTGAAGATTGGAGACTTGGGCCTGGCCACTCTCAAAAGAGCATCGTTTGCCAAAAGTGTGATAGGTAAGTCCGAATCTCCTCCCCAGGTTAGGAATCCCCTGGGGATTAGGTGGCATTTGAGGGCCTGACAGTGTCTGCTTTTGCTCAGCCACTTCCGACTGGTGTGGGAAGCCCAGGAGAAGGAGTGTCGGCACAGTGGCCTCAGGCTGGGTGCCCCAATGTCCTTTCTGGACTCTGGTGACTCAACCAGGGGACCTGCCCTACAGGGGCCATGCGGTCCCTGCCCTGCCTATGCGTGGGACCTGTAGGAGTCTGCATTAATTCCCTGACTCTGTTTGGTGCCAGCTCTGAGCGCTCAGTGGGCATGGTAGGCTGGATGCCAACTTTCCGCGGTGTCCGTGGGCACTGTGGTCAGTTGGGAGCGGGGAGGAGGCCCTGACCACAGAGGAACTAGGGTGCTGTGGTAATTGGTGCTGGAGCTGCTCTCAGTAGGTGGAAGTGGGGATCCCCCAGGCTGTGGGGCCCATGGAGGCGACAGTTTAGGGATATTTGGGGACAGAGCTGGAAGAGGGGTCTACACTGGTGTCTGTGTACTGTGGGAGCGGGTACTGAGGGCCCCTGCTGGCCATTGTGGCATTGTTTTGTCCTCAGTCTGGCTTGGATGCCCTCTTCTGAGAAGCCCTCTGGCTGCCTTGCTGGGGAGGCTCCCTGGGCTGAGGGTTGCTGGGAAGCTGGTCCGTGGATGCTGTGGGGAGACAGTGGATCCACGGTGTGCTGTGTGCCCAGCCTCAGAGGTCCTAGCATGGTGGCACTAAAGGTCAATCAGGTCCCAAGTAGGATCATGAGTTGTTGGTTTTGCTGCTTTGTAAATTCATGGTTTTGTTGTATGTTTGGGGACAAAACTTGGCCTCTTTGGGAAAAATGAGACTCTTGCTGTTCTCTGGGAATTGCTATGGTTGGAGCAGTGGGTTTGGAATGTGAATGACAGCTGAGGCAGGGCAGCCAATGGCTGGGGCGAGGCATGGCCTTTGGACACAAGGTCTCCCAGGGAGATGGGTGATGTGGAGCAGGGACTGACCCAGGCCTCAGTTTTCCTGTCTGTGAAGTGGGTGAGACAGGCAAGCAAGCTTTTGTGCTCCTTCTTGGAAGGGTGAGGGTGGGCCTCCAGGGCTTGGGGCTCTGAGCACATCCCAGCTCTGAGCTCTGGGCAGTAGATTTTGCAAATTTGATCTTGTAAGTGAATCCTAGTCTTGGTCCCTGGGCTCAGAGAGGTGGCAAGAGGGCCGCGTAGGTGATATCTGAGAAGTAAACATTCAGGACAAAGTGCACCCTGCTCCCCAAAGCTGAGGCACCTAGCAAGCTCCTGGGTCTCTCTGGCCAGCAGGCTCTTTGCTCGCTTGAGAACGAGGTTTCCCATCGCCAGGCTGGGTGATATGAGTGGGTTGAGATGAAGGCTGGGTGTTTCTGGCAGGCACAGTGGGGCACTGTGTCTCACACTCAGGTGCCTGGGTTTGTGGGGTATCCCTGGTCACCCTGGCATTGGTTCAGCTGGAGCCTGGGAAGCCTGGGTTTGTGAGGCTGGCACCAGGAGTGTCCTCAGCTGCCTCTGCCCATGGAAAATAAGGCTTGTTACCAGGGCAAGGTCAGCAGCTGGGTGAGGGGCTGCAGGCGGGCAGGGCACTCCCAGTCCTGTTTCCTAGGTAAGCCTAGATCTTTAAATAGGAGCCCCTCTCCCAGGCCTGTTAGTGGTCAGCCCTGCCTGGGGGGGTTGTTAACTCATACCTGCCTGTGGCTAGCAGGCTTGGGGCCTTTGGAGTTCTCGGTCCATTAGGACAGCCTCAGGCCACAGCCCCCATGTGCATATGTGCATGCATGTGTGCGTGCTTGCGTGCATTTACACACGCACTTGTCCAGTCCCCCAGAAGCAGGAGTGGATAGATGTTCCTGCTGTGGCCCTCAGGGTTTCTTCTCCAGGGCTTTGGTTTACCCTTCAGATGTGAAGGGTGGAGGTCTGCAGCCACTGGCTGCTCCTTCTCAGCATCAGGGCTGCTGTTGTCATGACTCAGCACCAGGTGAGGACACAGGTATAACAGGCAGGGTTTGACTGCCTTGGCTGTCACACCTCCATGGTGTGGGTTTCACTGGTTTGTGTGTGCTGAGCTTGAGGGCATAGGGATAGGTAGATGTAGTCCTGCCTTCTGCAGCGTGTCCATACCCTCCTTGCAGCAAGCAGGGCCCTGGGGCTGCTGCGGTGCCTGGCTCACCCAGGAAGACTTCCTAGAGGTGACAGTGGTAGAACTAGGCCCAGTGCAGAGAGAACTAGGGAGGGGACCAGAGTGAGTTGAGGGTGGCGACTCTAGAAAGAACTGCAGGCTGGCCCTGGCTGGATGGCACTGTTGGCCCCTCATAGTTAGAGATGAACACTTGGGGGCACTGGACCATGCGGGGACCCTTTGTTGGGAGAGAGGAGGCAGGTTAGGTCTGTCTGCTGACAAGGTAGGCAAGGGCCAACTCTGTTGGTCTGGTTTTATCCTAATGTGAGTGAGGACAGGCAGGGCTAGGAAATAGGGCTTTGATTTCATACAAGAAGTTGCTGTCTTCCATTAGCACCCAGAAATGGTTTCCATGGATACAGGTGATTTTACCTCCAGGCTGGAAAGTGCCTCCTCACTGCACTCCTGCCAGGACCTGCGATGTGGCCCTTCCTCATCAGAGGCAAAGGGCTAGGCCACAGCCACTGCTCTGTTAAAGAGCAGAAGAAAGGCTGTAGCTGATCATGCCACTCTTGCTGCCTCCTGCAGGAAAACGGGGCAGGGGACTGTTGGAGGTGAGGACCCCAGTGCCTGATGCCACGGCTGCGGCTGGGCCCAGGGAGGGCAGACGAGGCCTGAAATGTGTGTAGGACTCGGGGATGCAGCAGGTGTGGGAGGGGGATTTGGGTGGGGTCCGGGGCAGACAGCGCTGTAGCAGGTGGCTAAACACGAAGCTGGATGGAGGGTAGGACTGTCCGCTATATTTGCACACTCACAGCACATACACATTTCTACATTTCAGATTTAAATGGCTGTAGTGTGAAGGAAAGGAAACACAACTGAGGAGGGTATCAGTGTCCAAGCAGTCTCTGTGCCTCCCCCTGAGCTGGCCCCCCATCTCCCAGAGCAAGGCATCTGGGGTCTTGGGGTGTTGCTTGCTGAGCAGGTCCTGAGTTTCTGCAGGTCATGAAGAAGCCAGGCCTAGGACACTGCTGCCTCCAGCTTGGCCCTGGCTGCTCTGTGGACCGCGGGGTGAGTTGGGGTCCTTGCAGGTGGCAGGGAGTGGCCAGCTCAGCTCCCTGACTCCTGCCTGGCAGCTCTGGGGCCCAGGCTCCTAGCATGCTTATCTCTGTGGTAGACATGGCCAGCTAAAGGGCCAGGACACACCCCTTGTGACTCTGCCTATGCCTCTGGCAAGAAAGGGCTTTGCTGTGGTTTTTCTCTGTCATCACAGAGTGGATTGTCCCACATGGTCACTGGCAGATGGCAGCATGGGGCTTGGTTAGGTGGGTGGTATTGTAGGCAATGGAGGTGGCCCTGAGGAGTGAGCCCTCCCTTCCTGCAGCTTGGGGCTTCCCAATGGGCCCTGCATTTTGCTGTATTCCATCTTCCACCATAGCAGGCCTGCCCCAGTGACCAAGATGGGCTAGTAGGCCTGTGCAACAGGTGGTGAGCTCCTCAGAGGTGTCTGCTGGGGGACCCCAGGGTGTGACAGAGTAGGAGGGGGCTGAGCACAGGTGTTTGTGTTGTCACCAGCCTGGATTCTGAGTGGCTGTGGTTTTTATGGCTGCTTTTCTTCCAGCCTCAGCCTGGGCAGCATGGTCACAATTCTGTGACAGGCTTAGGGATGGAAAAAAAAAACTTTTCAAAATATCAATTTATTGTTAGAAAAAGTTCAGTATAGCCATGTGGTTCAAAACTCAAAAGGAGAAAACTTTCTAAAGCAAGGTGCAGTCAGCCCTGCTGTCTGGCGGGCCCTTCGAGAGTTCCGTACTCCTGTACATAACCCTGAGCATCGTCTGCTTTCCCCAAAGCTTCACTGTTTTGGTTCAACCTATAGCATGTGTAAAATTTGAATGATGGGTAAAAGAAACCTTGATGTGTGCTTTTTACTCCAATGAATTAGTTTATACAATTTTGCATCTGCTTTAAAAAAACACTAGAACATTTTGGAGAAATCTTGCAAAGTCAGCAAACACACAGATGTTAAAAGCCACTTTACTAAAGTCTCTGATTCCTCTTCATTGAGACCTGCTCAACACTCTATTGGACTCATTTTAATGAAAGTCTTTTGTGGTTATTAAAGCAGAAGCTTATTAAAGAAAAACTTAGGGGGGCTGGGGGTATAGCTCAGTGGCATAAGCGCTTGCCTGGCAAGCGCAAGGTCCTGAGTTCGATCCCTGGTACTGGAAAAAAAAAAAAAAGAAAACAAAGAAAAACTTAAAACTCCGTAAGTAAAGTAAATAAAAGGAAAATCAGCTGTGCCCCCCCCATAGTCCCCTGGCTGTGTGTGCCACTTTACGTAGGTGAGGCCATAAGCAAGTGCACTCATATTATTTATCAAGCTTGTGATTAGTTTCTGTGTCTTCAGGGTTCGGATCAAACATTGTCTTGCTCCTTTTGTGTTTAATACACCACCAGTGATTCCTGTCTCAGTGTCTTTGTGGTTCATGTCAGGTGGGTGCAGTTTTCCAGCAACAATGTTCTGTGGTAAGGACAGTTGTATATGCCACATGACATTCATTACTGGGGTGTGCCGTGACCCAAGCCGTGGCCCTGCCCAGGGACACTTAGGCCTCTCTGGGCTTTTGCAGCTAGAAGCAGCTCTGTGGCAACCACTGAGTAAGTGGTCTGTCCCTGAATATCTGAGTGTAGCCCATGTTGAGCCTGTCCTCAGAGACCTAGTACCCACAAACCAGGTGAGGGGTGTGCGCAGGGGACAGGTGTGTCCCAGGAAGTCCTCTGGGTGGATGGTGCTTTGAGCTGATTGCTAACCCTGGAATCATGAGCCTCCAGGTGGGAGTTTTGGAAATTATAGAGAACATCTGTTTAAATCCTGGTTTTCAGGACAGACATTTTAGAGCTGGTTGTCCTTAGGGTGCCACAGGACAGACAGCGAAGAGGCAAGTGGGGGGTTTGAGAGGCCAAAGGGGCCCCTGGGCACTGGCTCCCAGCATTCTTGGGTATGGCCAGCTGACTGCATGTTTGCTCCTGGCCTAGGTACACCTGAGTTCATGGCACCAGAAATGTATGAGGAGCACTACGATGAGTCTGTGGATGTCTACGCCTTTGGGATGTGCATGCTGGAGATGGCTACCTCAGAGTACCCCTACTCGGAGTGCCAGAATGCTGCCCAGATCTACCGCAAGGTCACCTGTGTGAGTCTCCCCAGCCTCCTTGTTACTGCAGTGTGTGTGCCCCAGCTTGAGCTGGCTCTGCAGGCCTTTGGAAAGTCCTTCACAGCAGCAGTGTGGAAGGAAAAGGGACTGCAGCCACCTTACATAGGGGGAAGCTGAGGCTTAGCTGGGTGAAGTCTCCTGGCAGAAACGATGGGCAGTGCTTGGCCTTGGAGGGTGTCATGTACGCAGCACCATGGGGCTATACATCTGGGAAACTGAGGTTTCGGAGACTAGCTTTGGCAGGGCCCTCTGCCAGAAGGTGGGCCCAGAGGATCTGTTCCTGGAACCCTCCTCTGGCCCAGGGTGTCTTTGTTACTTTTCTCTCATTGCTGAGACAAAATACCTAAAGCCCAAAATTAAGGAAGAACAGGTTTATTTAGCTCACAGTTTGTGGAGGTTTCAGTTCATACTTGGCTGGCTCCAAGGCAAGGTGGCATATGGCAGAGGGCAACAGTTCATGGCAGCAGAAAATAGCAAAAGCAAAAAGGGAGGAGCATCAGACAGCAAGCCGCTTTCCCTCCGTTATATGGTATGCAGGCTACCCACCCTGCTACACCAAGCAGGAAATGGGGGGCAGAGAGTTTTGTATCACTCACACCCATAATCCCATTGGACCATGAGTCAATCAAAAACTCTAGAAGCCTGCATGAGGCTTTGGGGGGACATCCAGACACAAACTATAACACAGGGCTACTAGGTTCCCCATCTTCTTTATTTCGGAACCATAGTTTGTTTTCCTTTTTACCAAACCATCAGCCCTAGCCAAATATGTCTCCAGATGGGTGCAGTTTTGGTTGGCCTGGGGGCCTTAATCCCTGTTTTGCTGTTGTTGTAATTTTTTAGTTGACAAGACAGCTTCAGCTGTACAAACACATGGGCCCTGTGCTCCCTCTGTTCGGCCCCAGTGGTTGGGGGAACCGAAACAGCATGGCGAGGCACAGTAGCTGGGCCTGGGCTTTCCTGTGATGCTTCCTTTACTGTTCCATCTTTGCTCATGTAGTGAGACCAGGAGGCCTGAGCTCAGCCCTGGCCCCTGTAATCCCTGTGTCCTTGCTGCCTTTGCCTCTCCTGGGTGCCTCTGGCTGGGTATGATGCTCTTTCCCACATCTCTGCCATGGACATCTGGGTGACCGGAAGCTGCTTCTACAGATACATGGAGCGTGGTTCTGGGGACCCCACCATCTCACTCCAGGCCCGGCCCTCCGGCTGAGCCCACCTTACAGATGATACATATCTCTCCTCTGGCCAAATGATCAGGCACTCGGCTGTCCTTTATGCAGTGTGCTCAGGGGGTAGCAGGTGGAGTCCTTGGCTGGTGGCTTTCATGGGCCTGGCTCAGAAACCCCACAGAGGAGCGAAGATCAACAAAGCTCCCCAAGGGAGGTGAGGGCAGTCTGGCAAGTAGGAAATGGGGGGCAGAGAGGTTTGGGGCTCCAGCTGCTGGTTCAGGGAGATGCTAGTGTGAGGCAGGTAAGGAGAGGGGCCCCAGGTTCCTGTTGGCATGTGGATGGTGGTGTGTCCACAGGAGCCCTTCCAGGCTCAGGGCTCGGCATGCTCCTGACCAGGCAGGGGAACACTGCTGTCTAGGTGCCCTCCACTTACATCTGCCCCAGTGGGGGCTCCAGCACCTACCGGTAGGCTCAGTTGGGTGTCTTATCCCTGCCCCCCATCTCTTAGAAAATTTTATGCTTTATATTCTCTGTATTTGGGGAGGAAAAGGCAGAGCAAGGCTTTCAAAGGCTGAACGTTGTTGAGGGGGAAGAGTGAGATGGCTGGCACCTTTGATGTACTGAATTATTTTTGGGTAGATTGCCCACTCTCCCTACCTGTTCCCTGCCCCAAGCCCCGGCAGATGGCACGGAGACCCTGCTGCCTCCTGCTTCCACTGTGACAGTGTCTGTGTGCCCTCTGCACATGGCCACCTCAGGCCTCCTTTCTCCTCTACTCTCAGCTCAGTGAGATCCCAGGCTCGCTACATTTTTTGCTTTACTCTGGGAGCTAGTCCAGGCAGTGAACTGGGTTGTGAGAGGGAGCACCCCTTGGGTCACTTCTCTGAGCTCACATCCTGCAGCCCGCCATTCACTGTCTGAATGTAGTCATTTGACATAGTGTGCCTAGTTTCCTAGTCACTAGGAAGTATAAGCACAGTGGCGCTTCTCCCATCATACTTGGAGGAGTTTCCCTCCACAGAGGCAGAGACGGTACCTCCCTTCCTCTCATGGTGTCGGTTGGCTCTGCTTTCTCCTCAGGGCATCAAGCCGGCCAGCTTTGAGAAAGTGCATGATCCTGAAATCAAAGAGATTATTGGGGAGTGTATCTGCAAGAACAAGGAGGAAAGGTGAGTTCCTGGGTGGCGCTGGGTTCTGGGCTTTCTCCACCTGGCATTTAGAGCCTCATTCTCAATGAGAGAGGCCAGACAGACCTGCTCAGGCCACAGTGACATCAGGCTGGGGGTCTTGGGGGGGCAGCCTCAGTCTTACGCCCTTCTCTGCCACCCTAGGTGCAACCCTGATCCGGGCTGGGGCATTTGCTAGATGGAGGCTTCTTTCCGCTCCTCTTTGCTTTTTCTCTCGTCATCCCTAGGAATCATACCCACGTCCTTGACCTTGGTAAACATTTCTATACCTGGGATTCCCAGGGCTGTCTTAGCCCCGCTCTCTTCTGAACCCCAGCTATGTACTTAGGCTTCTAGTTGTTGGAGGTCTCTAAGGCAGCATGCCCACCTCGGGCCCTCTGTCCCCTCTATGAAGCCATCTTCCCACCCAGAGCAGGATCACCTTTTCCAGCTGGACATCCAGAAAGCTGGGGGGAACTTTTCAGCCTTCCCTCCCCTGAGACAAACTGGGGCTCAAAACACCCACAGGTGTCAACGGGGAGGGGTGGCTGATGCTTGTACCTATGTGGTGGCTCTGCAAACACAATGTTGGAGGAACCCAGACCCACAAAATTGCTTGCTGTGTGACTACATTTATGCCAGAAAAAGGGAGTAAGACTGGTGTTGGAGATGTATGTTCATGTGGTATAGCTGTGCAGAGTTGAAAGTGGTCACCATAGCAATGCTCAGCTGCCAGGCACTGGATTTCCCATGGCTAGGGTCTGCTCCACCCCTGGATCCTGTAGGTCCTTGCTCACTCCCTGCTCTCCCTCTTCTTTAGCACATATGCCCCTTCCCCTCCACCCCACCAGTCCTCCCTCCTGCACGAGGCTTCCCTGCAAACCCACTGCTCCAGGGAGGCCCAGGACCACCATTATGGCACTGTACGAGGGACTCTGTAGTACTGCCGCCTCCACTTCCACCCAGAGCTGGGGTCCCTTATGGGTATTGGAAGCTCATGTGCACATCAGCAGGGTCTCTGTCTGCATAGTGGGCATGGAGAAGAAAGGCAGTCTTAGAGCATGAGGTGGGAAGGGCATATTCTGATGGGAACTGGTTCTCGCCTTCTGGGTGCTCACGAATGCAAATTCTCATGGCTAGGAGATGCCCTCAGGGCTGAGCCTGCTTGCCAGGTGGTGAAGCCAGAGAACTTTCTTGTATAGCCAGCCTGGTGCTGAGCTATACCAGGTAGCTACCTAGTGCTCTGGCACAATGCTGTGTGTGTGTGCTTGGGTATGGAGTCCACCTGTCCCTAAGCCCCTGCCTGTCAACTGTGCTTCCTCCAGGTACGAGATCAAAGATCTGCTGAGCCATGCCTTCTTTGCGGAGGACACCGGTGTCAGGGTGGAGCTGGCAGAGGAGGACCACGGCAGAAAGTCCACCATCGCCCTGCGGCTCTGGGTGGAAGACCCCAAGAAGCTGAAGGGCAAGCCCAAGGACAATGGAGCCATAGAGTTCACCTTTGACTTAGAGAAGGAGACCCCTGATGAGGTGGCCCAGGAAATGGTAATAATGTGCAAACCTCGGGCAGCCCTAGAGGTGGGCTCATGTGCATGGGCAAGGCTGGTGCTGTTCAGAGCATGTGGTGTTTAAACATGAGTGAAAGCTGTCAACAAGGAGTTTCTCTAGTGGGGGCTGGGAGAGAAGGGTAAGCTGTCCATGAGGAGTGGCCCAGCATGGATGGGTGGGGTGCAGCAGGCCTGAGGCCGGGGGCCCCAACTGTGTGGCTGGGTGTGTGTGCAGTGACAGGAAAGCGTGAAGTCTCCTCAGTGCAAAGGACCCACAGAGGAGCTGCTGGGATGCAGTGCAGGGAAGGAACCAGTTGTGAGAGTGAAGAGGGTTAGCTGGGAAAGGCCGGACAGATTGACCACACTGTTGCCGCATTAGCTCCAGGGTGGTAACTCTGTCCATTTGTTTTGGGGGTGCTGTTGTGGTTGCTTTGGTTTCTGGTGTTTTTCCACCTGAGAGGTAAGAGAAGAGCAAGTCCTGCCTTCTTCCCTCTGCCCCTCCATCACATTCCACTGCCAGGGGTGAGGGTCTGGGGTCCATAGGAGAGTGACCTAGTTCTACCTGGGGTGTCCAGCTGGGCCTCAGGATCTGGCAAGCCTGGAGCCCTCTGGGGTGAGAGGCAGGAGATGTAGCCAGGTGGTGCAGACGCAGGCACAGGTGAACAGAGCTGGCATGCTGACTCCAGGTGGTAGTCGTGGCATAAGAGGGAACACATGGGATGTGTGGTGTATGGTGAGGGGACGCGGGAGGCCAGGGGCTGCCAGTTTCCTGATTTGTGGATGCTCAAAGTTGTTTTGACTCAGTTCTCTAGGACTATGGCATACAAAGTGGTAGCCACAACCCATATGTGCCTACTGACATTTAATTAATGTAACAGAAACATAAACTTCAGTCTCACTGGCCACATTGAACACTATGTAGGGGTTGAGGCTCCTGTACCGAACCTCACAGAACATTGTGATCTGTTGGGTGGTGCTGCTGGGGCTGGAGGGGCCCTGGAAGGGCAGAGGTGGCCATACCTGCCCGTTGGGGCTTATTTTCAAAGTGTGGTGGACAGCTGACTCCCGAGAGGCACAGGGTGGGAACTTGGTCCAGGAGGGGAAGCTGTGGTCTTCTTAGAGCCCTATGGCAGGTGAGGAGGCAGGTATCTGTTGCTGATTATAAAAGGTGAGCCAGCTTAGATAGTACGTTGGATGCGCAGACAGCAACACCAAGGTCTGCACTGTACAGCCAGAGCAAGGGGCTCCGGAGCAGCAGCCCAGGAGGACCTGCTGTGCGGCTGAGTGTGGAAGTGGTGAATGAGGAATGAACGAGCAGCTAATGCTTAGTGGGAGCACTGAGCAGAAACGAGCCCGGCAGCTGGGTGCAGGAGAGCCACCGGCTTGACACGTCGTTGTCACAACTGATATTTGTCCTTTAAATCTGTTCTGAAATAGGCTTTGCCGTGAACGAAACACATCTACTGGGAATGTCCTTAAGTGCCAGCTGTGCAGGGTGGCGAGTTCTTTGTTTCTCCAGCCAGGGGAAGCAGATGTGAGCGTGGATGGGTGAGGAAAGATGGGGAGGGCCTTGTGGGGCTCAGTACTATTTCCTGAGGCCCTGCCCAGATGGGGAAACTGAGGCTTGACTGTACCATGGAAGGTATATAAGCCTGTGGAGCTCAGTGAGCCTGGCATTTGCCCATGGGCGGGGGCATGTGGTACATGAGGGGCCCATAGTGTGGCAGCTTTAGGTTGTGTGTGGAGGTTCACGAGAAGGGAGCCTCAGCTTCACAGCCGTGGTTTCCAGGGAGGGAGGTGGGTGTAACGGAGTCACTTCTGGGGTTTGCGTGTGGCCAAGGAGTTAGGGTGAGCTGGGGATCCAGAGGTCCTGGGTTATAGGGTTACTGGGGGCAGGCCTCATGCCACCTTAGCTTCTCCACAGCTACAGGATCGGGTGCTCTGGCCCCTGCTTGGGCTTCTGGATGACAGAAGCATGAGAGCATGGTTTCAGCACCTGGAGCAGGGCATCCTAAAGAGTGCCTTGTGGGTTCGGTGGAGCCCTGGCTAAGGGCTCTGCCTGCCCCAAGACAGTGGCCTGTGTCCAGGGCTGTGATGGCATCATGAGGGAGCAGGTGAGTGTGACATCCCGCTGGTGGCTGGAGCCAGGCTAGCTTTTCTAGGGGGCCAGCTGCACTGTCACCCCTGGAGGCTGCAAGGTAGGCATCTGTGTCCCTGGCTTGGTCTGCCCCCACTGGTCACATTCCCAGCTCAGACACAGAAACCTGCAGTGAACACATCACTCTTGTGCAGCCAGACTATACTTTCTGGAGGGCTTTCAGTGGCTCCTGGTAGTGGGATGGGGCATACAGAGCTGTGTTCTCATATTGAACCATGCAGATGTACCACACGCTGCACTCAGATGATCACCAGCTTGTCTGTCTTGTACCAGCACAAGCACCATTTCTATTCAGTGGTGTGGCAGCTGTGCCCCATACTTCTTGTTGCAGAGGAAGTGAAATGTGGAGGGGCGTGCTGGCTCTGGGTGTGTGGAACCTGGGGTTTGGTGCTACTTGCATGCTCAGAGTGTCCTTCCCAGAGTGCTGTGCTGGCTATTGGTACTCTGCCAGGGGAGCTAGACCAGAGGTGGGTAGTGTCTCAGGGAGATGGGGAAGTCCTATATGGCCATCAAGAGGGTCCGAGGAGCACCACACTGGTTGTGGCCTTGCAGGGAGCACACTGGCTTGGTGTGGGATACCCTTGGGAGGATCAGGTGAAATGAGGTTCTTCTATTCTTTGCAGTAGTGCAGTAGTGCCTTCCTGGTGCTTGTCAGGGTGTGAGGGGTTTGGGAGCTGAGCCAGGAGGTCCGATGCCACAGGATGGCTGGGACATGGCAAGGGGCCACCCCAGCATCTGGGAGGGTGCCCAGGATCCCAGACAAATGGATTCTGAGTATCTAGG
This sequence comes from Dinomys branickii, assembly GCA_004027595.1. Lineage (NCBI taxonomy): Eukaryota > Metazoa > Chordata > Mammalia > Rodentia > Dinomyidae > Dinomys > Dinomys branickii. The sequence continues at coordinate 82,350 of PVLD010000292.1, read as the reverse complement.
CTTCAGCTAGACCTCACCCTCCCCTTTTGGCTTGTTTCCCTTGAAAATGGCTGTGCTGCAAACCCAGATGTGCCCCGGGTTCTGCTCAGCTACTTTCAGGGCAGCAACCTCTCAGCAGAGCACCTCATTCCCACTTGATAGCAGTGTAGGATGGCCTCCCACAGAACAGGGATGCTGTGGACGTGGCTGTCCCCTCAGCCTGTCCCTGGCATTTGGCTGATTACACAGACTGCGTCCCTGGCTCAGTTCTAGGGAGTCCCCTGGCCTTGGCACCCCTTTCCTCTTTCCTTCCCATTTACTTCCTTCTTCTGTTGTTCATCTCTTACCCTGGTTTTTATCACAAGATGCTCCACCTGTGAAACAGAGCCCTGCACAGACAGGACCTGACTTGTGGCCCGGTGCAGAGCCCCAGTGAAGTAGTGTGCATCTCCACTCTGCTGAGGAAAGAGAACAGGCCCAGCCTGGGCGGCTGCCCATGATCAGCTGAAAGCCATGGGGCTCTGTTCTAGGGACTATCCCTGTGGGGCTGTTTTGTTTGCAGTGCTGTCCTGCCCTTGCTGGGCCCCGGGAGGCCTGTCCAGGTTCCAGCCTCACCCTGCTTCACACCTATTAGAGACCGGCCCAGGGTCGTCACTGGTGGGGGGGTCTGCCCTCCTTCCTGGGGTCTTGCCACCAGTCCCTCCCTGGACCCAGGCTGGCGGGGCCTTGCTATAGGATGCTGCACCATGAGTCCAGGGAGGTGCTGAGACCTGGGGCTGGTTTTAAAAACTGAGACATAAGGTACACAGTGCCAGAGATGCTGTGGAGTCCAGATGGCCCCTTGAGGGGGACAGGGGCAAAAGTGGCATGTAGGGTGGGGTGCAGATCAGCAGGGCAGAGAGTGAGGCCGAGCTCCATGTGGCTCTGGGCTGCTTGCCTGCCTTTTATTTACCCCCAGGGAGCGGAGTGGGGTTCCCAGGCAGCCCTTCCCTTAGCTTCAGAACTCCAGCTAGTGTGACCTGCTAGGGAGGCCCAGAGTGCAGCTGCATTCTTACCTGTGTGGGAGAAAAATAGAAATGCTGTGGTGAGGAAGTCTGGAGCTACTGAGAAGACAGAGAGGAGAAGATGATCGGCTGTGACAAAGGGTGGCAGAAAATAGCAGCAAACTTGGAAGCATGAGGCCGTCGGCCTTGGTGTGACCCAAGGTCACTTGGAGCATTAGGGTACGGCTTCAGCCAGGAGCGCTGGCTCCCTTTGCACACATGCCCCCAGGTATCAGCAGCAGAGCTGCCCACCCCAGCCCCCAGCAGTGTTCAATGGTCTAGGCCTTCTTAGCCTCCCACAAAGGCCCCGAAGGCTGGGCTGGGGCTCCTGACTTAAGGCAGAGGAGGACCTGAGCCTTCCTTGAGACGGAGAGCATCCTGTTCCTGGATCTGACCAGGCAGGCTGATGGCTGCGCCCATGGGTGCTCACCTCTGGCCTCCCCCCTGCTGGCCCTGCCCTGGCCATATGCCTAGACTGCTCCCGCTTCTGCCTGAGTCAGCCGTTTCATGAGGGATCTTTATTCTGTTGAGTAGAATCATCTTTCAGAATAATTTTTCCCCGTCTGATACTAGGGACTGAATCCAGGCCTTTCTCACTGAGCTATATCCTCAGCCCATTTTTTACTTTTTATTTTGAGACAACTTCTCACGAAGTTGCTGAGTTGCATGAGCAGGGCTTGAGCTTGCAATCCTCCTGCCTCAGCCTCCTGGAGTGCTGGGATTACAGCCATGCCCATCTCCCAATAAAATTACTTTGAAATTATGAGAAAGTCACTGCAAAGTTGCAAGGGTACTAACAGAGAGCTGTTTTTCCCCATGCACCATTTGAAAATAAGTTGCCAATCTGATGCCTACTAACCCTGATACTTTCATCTCCATTCCTACAAAGTGGGACATTTCCCTGCACAACGCCGCATAGCAGATAGCATCAGAAGTGGCACTGATGTGTCACGATGGTCCATGCTAGGGCTGCTCAGGTCTTCTGTTGTGGCAACACTGCCACAACAAGGCCAGCATCATGTGCTCTTGTAGCCTTTCAGTCCCCCAGTTGTCATGGCCTGACCCTTGGGCATGGCTCAGTGTCCCTCTAGGATGGGTCTCTCTCAGGCTGTGTGTCTGCAGAAACCTGGTGGAAGAGGCCATTTTACCACCATGCGCTGCCTAGCGTCACATTGTGGAGGACCACCTGGGTGCCTCTCCTTGAAGGAGGAGCAGCTGTCTCTATTCTGGCTGAGTCTGACCTTATTTCCATGTACTGATATATGTAGAGCTGACTAGGACTTTTCCTTATCCCTGTAGTTGGCCTTAAGCAATGCAAATCCGAGGTGCGTTGAAGCAAAGATGACAGGGCAGTGTTGTGTGTGTGTGTGCGTGTGCGTGTGCGTGCGTGTGTGCAAGCATGCACGCATGTGGTCCCGTCATTGCTCCCATGTGTGAGCCAGGACAAGGCAGGATGAAGAGCCAGTGCTCCATGCTGTTGGCTGGGACGGAGCCTTGAGAAAAGAGGCTATGACTTCTCAAGGCTTAAAAGTTTACACATCAGAGCTGAAGCACCAACCCTAAAACATTAGATACTATCTCAGTTGCGTTATGCAGGTTATCTTTCTGCATATCCTTCTCTCTGCATATTGCACCGGTGATTTCAGGCCTCCTACCTGGCCCAGCTCACGGCACTCACTCACTTTCCGCCATTCTCACAGTCACTCAGCCTCAAGCCACACCCTTCACAAATTAATGAAACCTGGGTTTCACCCTGGGTCAAGGTGTTTGTTTCTGGATAGCCATATAAGCTGGACTTAGGACCCCTTGGCTCCCCATCACTACACATATCCCTTAGTGTCCTTATTCTTGCCATAGGTTGCACTGGAACTGGTAGATAGGAATTGACTCACTAGAATTCCAGTAAGTTTTCATGGAATTACAAATACAAACTTTCTGGGCCGCAACAAGGACTGGGAAGGGCTCTCTAAAGCACATGGTTCCAGACCCAGCTCTCAAGTCCCATTTCATATGAGACTAGCTGTAAGGGCTTGGAGCAGGGACATCTGTGGCTTGTCTCTCTGAGGTCACTCTCACCTCCTGTACTGAAGTGTGTCTTGGGGAAGGGCTTTAACCTATGTAACGTCCTATTTCCATCTCACTTTCCGTTCTTTTCTAGCTCTCTGTGGATGCAATTGTGTTTTATTGGAGTCAGGAGGTTCTCTTCGTGGAGGAGTTGTCTACTGCTTGATATCAAGTTTCTCCAAACTAGGCACTTACCATGCTCTGGCCTGCAGAGTCTCTAAGGCCAGGGGTGAGGGGCAACTGAGGGTATGAGGTATAGTCAGGCATTGGCCAGGGCTGCAGGCTCAGATGCGGTGGCTCTCGGAGTAGGAGGCCCTAGGCCTCTATTGGGTGGACCTCTGCAGATGGAATCTCATGACAGGTCTTTTCCTGGAGCAGATCATGCCCAAGGGGAAAGGAGGGAGGGAGATAGAGACAGATAGACAGACATACACACTCAGAGAGATAGAGACAGATGGACAGACAGACTTAGTGGCCAGAGACAAAGAGACACAGGGGGGAAACAAAAAAAAAGAGATGAACTGAAACTTAGAATTACAGAGAAACAGAGGGAGAGGAGAGAGACAGCAAGAGACAGATAACACCACGAGGAAGACCCTAGCTTGCCCTACAAATGATTTGTATTCCTGCCCCCCAGTACACAAATGCAGAACGTGTTTGGGGTTGGGGCACCATCGCCTTTTGATACAATCATCATTGTATCAGTGCTCACTTTGAAGCTCAAGTGTCCCAGATTTGCCAGCAGTTGGCCCTGGTGCTGGCTCCTGTGTCATTTTGCACGTCCCTGGCATCCTATTGAGTTAATCCTCACGGTTTTCCTGCCCTTCCTACTCCCGACCACTGTGCCTTACAGGGCTGTTAATGTTGTGCCCCAGGTTCATGGGTGGGCAGAAGTCATGAGGACTGTGGGTCTACATGTCTGCATGCAAGTCTGTATATTGGTTCTGCAGTTCTCGCAGCCGACTGGGGTCCCCACCCAGCACCACAGGTCCTTATTCTGGCTCCCTGCCTTTCCCTACGGGAGCAGCCTGGCTCATGTCTGTTCTTGTCTGGCCAGTTGTGCATAGTCATGTGCTTCCCTCCATGGTGTCCCAGATGACCCTGCCCTGGGAACCTCTGCCTGGGACCGCTCACCTCTCCCTCATGGGCCACACTCATCCTGCTCAGAGTGATGCTGTATCTTCAAGACCACGGTGCCAAGAAGGGACTGGAAGTCTTAGTGCTGATGAGCTTTCGTGTATTGGTGGTCACAGGTCACCGCCTGCCATCTAGCCAGAGCAGCCCTTCGGAAGAGGTTTATCTGCAGAATGTGGTTTTGCCATGAGTATTTTCAGCAAGATGATCATGCTTCCAGGAGAGCTCAGGGCTCTTTGGCAAATGCTGCAAACTGTCAGTGTGGTGAACAGGTCTTAGGGTTTGCTGGGCACCAGTGCATACATCCTGCTCCTGAGTGACAGAATAGCCTCCTTTGTCTGTGTAGAGGGCAGGGCAGGAACTGGCAGGTCATGGAGCATGTGCTATGTGCCAGCTGCCTTTGGATTTCAAGGGTGATTACTCCTGGGATGATGTGACAGATGACTTCAGGTGGGGTGAGGGAACCCTGAGGAGAGAACCCCACAATCCGGAGCCCTCAGCACAGAGAATGGTAGCAGTTCCAGGTGGTTGGGTATGCTGGTGGGACTCTTGGTCCCTGAGACACTCATGATGTGACTGGCTTTGCAGATTGATTCTGGATTCTTTCATGAAAGTGATGTGAAGATTGTGGCCAAGTCCATTCGCGACCGTGTGGCATTGATCCAGTGGCGGCGGGAGAGGATCTGGCCTGCACTACAGTCCAAGGAGCCGAAGGACTCAGGCAGCCCTGACAAGGCGAGGGGTCCAACTGTGCCCTTGCAGGTCCAGGTGACCTATCATGCGCCGGCTGGGCAGCCTGGGCCACCTGAGCCTGAGGAGCCAGAGGCTGACCAGCACCTTTTGCCCCCCACGCTGCCAGCCAGTGCCACCTCCCTGGCCTGTGAGTACACAGAGTGGGATCACTTTGGCTTGCTGTGTTCCCACTCCTCCCCTCCCCATTGAAACCAGCTGTAGGGCAAAAAGAAAGTTTTTCCTTTATTAGAATGTTTTATAAGGAGAGCCAGGTCAGTGCAATGGCAGGTTGAGCATGGCATCATGAGCTGCGAGCTGTCCTTACACACTAGGTTACTGCTTCTAGCTGTAGGTGGTGCCTGGGAGCTCTCTGGGCTCTGTGCCCTGGGCCAGGTATACTTCCTGCCAGCCTTCCTGGCACCAGGGCTCATCACCATATTTGAAGGCAGGCATATCCTGGGGTGATGGGGCTGCCAGGTGCTGGGACACTTGGGTCCTGATTCCTTAGCCAGGCTAGGACCTGTCTTATAGTCCACCCTGTGGGTTGTGGGTAGTAGAGGCAGGTAAGTGTAGTTCCAGGGAAAGGGCTGGGCTTTCCCTACAGTCTCCAGTGGCCTGTGACCAGAAGGTTTAAGACATGTTGGAGTCCAGGTTCTTAGGTCAGATGGGGTCAAAAGTGCCTTGAGCCAGTAGAGTTGGACAGAGCTGGTTCAGTCCCCATCCCCCACACTCAATCTGTGGGCTTTAAGTAGGCTTCTTATTCTGTCTGGGAGACAGTCCTGTCCTCATAGGGGGACCTGAAGCCAGGTGAGGTACCACCATCTGCCCCGGTGGGGGGACGTCTGCGCCATGGTTGAGCATGCTGAATGCTCACCTTGGGATTATCTACTTCCTTTGTCATCTCCCTTCCAGTGGCAAAGCCTCTAAGCCTTTGTGTTCATCATTTTCAAGGTGCTACTAATGAGTTGGGAGTCACTTTGATGCAGGCTGTATCTAATACCATGTGAGAGGATCTGGCTTCTTCTGCACCACAGACAGAAAAGTGTCCCATGTTTGCCCTCAATGTCTGAAAGTTCAGCCATGAGCTGAGCACAAGGAATGTGGCTTTGTCCACTGTGGGAGTCAGCCTGGAGCAGAATTATAAAGCCCAGTGACTTGCCTGGGCCAATATTTTAGGTTTTTCATGTGGAAAGACTCAAACTTCGTTAATTTATTTAATATGTACATTTCTCGTCATTAAAATAGCTGAAGATTCTTCATAGTAGGTATTTATATCTCAGCAAGTAGCCTTGACTTATATAAAAGACTTTGGTGTTTGCTTCACTCTAACCTGCCCAGGTGTGCTTTGGAGAAGAATGTTGCTACATTATTGCTCCATTTTCTGAGAAAACTAAAACAATTAAAGAGGGCGGTTTTTTGTGGGGGGAACGATTTCCATATCTGACACATCAGCACACACTTTAGAGTTGTAATTGTTGGTTAGACAATTTTTAGGATGGGAAATTAATGATCTTTGTTTATTGCACTTCAAGGAGACCCAGTTAAGGGGATAGAAGTATATCTTTTCTCTTGGTGGTCAAGTTTGACATACTTTGAGAAATCAGACTGTGACATGAACGTCAGGTGTGGAGAGCTCTGAGCCCACTTTTCATCGGTCCCACACACCTGTGTGACATGTGCAGAGGTTATGGCCACACTTCTCAAATTAGGCGACATAGTCACAGGGTATAGAATTCAAAAGTTGTGTTCCCAGAGGCAAGATTCTCTGCAAGTCTGCTAACTCTCCTTCCATAGATAATCTAAACAAGTGATCCACCAGGCACTTGTGGACACACAAATACATGTGCACACATAGGCGGACATATGCATGTACATGCAGATGCATGCTCGCACATGGACATCCACACATGCACTGTGTGCACACAGGGGTACAAGTGTACACTCATCCATGCATACAGACCCATGTATGTACATATGTAAACACACACATACCCATGCATACATACCCCCCATGTGCATACGTACCCCACATGTGCATACAGAACCACACGCATGTGTAGATGCAGAAACATATGCCCTGCATAGGCACATATAGAGCATATGTACGTACATAAACACACACATACACACATCTCTGTATCCTTCTCTGTTCTACAATGGAGCCATCCTGTCTTCTTCTCTCATCTGGCTGCAGAGCACCATGATGCCCAACAGTGCTATGCTCAGGGTGAGCCGATAGAGATGGCAGGCAGCACATACCTCTGAGCAGGTCCTGCATGTGACAGGATGGGCAAATCAGTGCACATTCGTGTGCTGCAAGATAAAGCACCATGTCAATGTTCGTGATTCTCTGTTGTGTCTTCGATTTGTCACCCCCAGCAGTCCTGGTCAGACTCAGCTGAGACTGCAACAACACAGTTTCTCCTTGAGTCCCAAAATGATTTCTAAAATTACTTTTCAATTTAACAAGCAATAAACATATTACTTTCAAAATGTAAAATGTTGCACCTGTGGTTGGTGATGCTGCACTGGGCCTCGTCAGGCCCAGCACAGGCTCCCTCCTTCCTCTCCCTGTTCCTGTTTGTTTAAGTGGAACTGACCAGTTGGCTCGTTAAAACTTAGAGCTTCTCGTCTAATTGGTTCTGCCCAATTAAACCTCAGCAATCCTTATGTCTTCCAGGTTAAAATTAATTCTCATCAGTCCCTTGGAAAATTGTTTTAATGCAAAACCAATGAGACTTCCCCTTTACTTTTCTAAATTACTAGTGGCACAATCCTCATTCCCGGACATGGTCTCTTGCAAAAATAGCTTGATATCTATAGGTGGTCAATCCTAGTGTTCCTATAGCTTTTGAAACCTGGAAGCAGTGACTCAAAGTGCCATTTCAGACAGTGCCATTTTCGAATTTCACTTCTTACTGGCATAACAACTCTGGCAAGCTGTCTTCCCAGGTGAGATAGGCTTGTGGGCTATGGGGTTCTTGTCTGGACCCCTCATGTACGGAGGATTCCATCTGTGCCAGCCTGACCTGTGTACAGCTCCTGCCTCATGGCATGTGGTCTGTGGCTTTATCCTCCTGGTGCAAGACCTTTACTGTGAAGATGAAAATGCTCAAAGTCCCAAAAGCGTCCTTTATAAAATGTGGTGGTAGAGCTAGGTGTGATTGTGCATATTTGTAGTCCCAGCACTAAAGGAGGCTGAGGCAGGCAGATCACAAGTTTAAATCCTGCCTGGGCAACTTAGTTAGCAAGACCCTGTCTTAAAATAAGAAATGAAAAGGGCTGGGGATGTAGCTCAATGCGGAGGTCTTGGCTTCCATTTCCAGTGCTGCAAGAAAGAAAACAAAGCAAAAACTTGGCAATAACAGTTTCTTGCACAACTATAATATTGGCCTTTTCTTAATTGTGACAATACCTTAGCCCCTTGAGTCCTTGTATCTTAAGGGCTGGAACAGTGCTTGCTGTCAAAGCCTGCTAGGTTGGCATGCGTGAGTTGGGGGTGGGGGTGGGGTATGATATCTGCTTCACAGCAGGGACTGTGAGGCATGCCCACCCTGGCATCTGTGCCACCCTACATCTGCTCATGTCGGGGTGGGGACCGGGTACAGCTCCCCCATGCTGCTGTAGCAGTTGACTATTTAATCAGCGTGCATGTATTCCTCATGTAATCTTTGGAACAGTCCAGTCTTTGTTTAGTAGAAGGGACAATACAGACATACTACCAGGTGCTTGCGCACGGTGCTGTGGGGGGTAGCATTTGGAAGTGTTCCTGCTAAGTCCTGCCTCTGTCCTCCCCAGCGGATAGCACCTTCGACAGTGGCCAGGGCTCCACGGTATACTCAGACTCACAGAGCAGCCAGCAAAGCATGGTCCTTGGTTCCCTCGTGGATGCAGCTCCGTCCCTGGCACCATGCATGTGCAGCCCTCCAGTGAGTGAGGGCCCTGGACTGGCGCACAGCCTGCCCACACTGGGGGCCTTCCAGCAGCCCGCCACCACGGTGAGTCTGAGAATGCCCTGCTCTGTGCTCTTGGCCTCCTTGTTGGAGGGCCTGGGTTTCAGAGTATGTAAGGGCTGTCGCCATTGTGCTGACTGTGGCCAGGGTGAATGTGAATTGTAAGCAGCTCTTGGCCACACTGCGGGGGGCTGACCCACAGAAGCAGCCCCATGGAGAGCCGCAGTTCTGCTGGGAGCTGTGGAAATGCGGGCTGCGCAGTCTTTGATGTCCCTGTGAAGACCTACCAAGTAAAAAGTGCATACTGCCAGGAAGCATGCCATGGCAGCCAGGCCTTGGGGGTGGTCAGGGAGCTGACCAGGAGGTGCTGGTGATGATGGTGGTAACACACAGCTACATGGCCCAGCCCAGATCTGGGCCTGAGACACTTTCTGAGAATAGCCCAAGTTGATGGAAGCACATCAGTTATAATGTGGTCTGGATTGGACCCCACCATCCAGTTGTGAGGGCATGTCTGATCACACCTGGCAGGGCTCCCCCAGCTCATAGCAGCCAGTGGAAGTCTCAGCTGTGGACACAAAGTTGAAGCGTGGGGGGCATTTCCACTATAGTTGGAGAAGGCAGGAGGGAGTGCTTCAGGCTATGTGGAGAGGCTTCGGAAGCAGCATGGCAGATCTGGGAAAGCTGAAGGTGTCACACTGGGCATTGTTTTTTGATTTTTGACCTTTTTTTTTAACACTGAGAAAGCAAAACATTTGCTTGCTTCATGGTCCCAAGTGCTCAGCTGTGGAGTGTTTACCAGGGACCCTGGTGGTAGAGCCAAGTCCTCAAGGTTGACTTAGACCCTCAGCCCACGGGTGGGCTCGCTTTTCTCTGAGTGCAGGCTGGCACATCAGTTGTCCCAGTCCTCCCCATCACTCCAGCTGCTGTGGCACGTCCCTCTGCAGGCTCTCTTCCTCCCTTCTGTTCACACAGGGCTAGGCTGTGGGAAGGGCCCAGAGAGTCCCATTGGGGAAGCAGGTGAAGCCCAGCATCACAGGACCCATCTGCATTTTTGATTTTGTTCATTTAAAAAACATGAAGTGAAATACGATTTTAAATGGCAGAAAGGGCCTATTTGAGGAAAGGCTACTTACTGCTGCCTAAGAGTGTTATTCTTGTCAGGGTTGCCCTAGCTGGGCCCAGCCAGAGCGTTCTGCCTCCATGTCCATAGAGCTCCTTGCCTGGGTTACTGCTGGGCTGGGTCTGTCTTCTGCGTTTGTTGACACAGCTGACTTTACTGTCAGCGTACACGCAGGGAGGCCTGGGTTGGAAGGTCACAGATGTGACTCGAAGTTCCTTCTCCCGTATTGATACCTTAAACAAAGGAATGGGGCCTGGAGAAGTCCTAAGGGTGTGCTGCAGGCTTGGTCTGCCCTCCTGGCCCTTTCTGGGAAGGTTGCTATGGGGATGAACCCCTGGGGCCCAGCGGAGAGCAGCAGGCCCTGCTGGGCTCCAGGCTGTGCGGGGCATCCAGAGCTTGGCCCACACAGTGGTTTCACATAAATCCATGGCAGAGGCTCAGTCCCAAACATGCCTGTCTGCTCCTCCCCTGCCACCCAATGCCTTGCATAAAGCACTGACTTGAGAAGATGAGCAAGAGAGAGCATTTTCAGAAATCTGTGCCCTCTTGTCATCTAGAGACCCCAGAAGATGTTGCAAGTAGAGGAGCCCAGAGCCTCGCCCTGGAGGCCTAGTGGGCTTGTGTTCAGGGGTGTTGCTTAGTAGTCCCTACCTGCTTCACACACCTGCCCATTGTAAGGAAGTAAATCCCAGGCAGCAAGACATTTCCTGCATAAACACACCAGTCTCCATCTCTGCACAAGAAGGCTGGACTAGGCCAAACAGTGAAGACATTAGGACAGTTCCTTGACACCATCCAGCACCCATATGCTCTTTTGCTGCTCTCTGGGTAGCTGCTGGCTCAGCAGGCTGACATCCTTGTGGCTGGATCTCAGAGGATCCCACTCTGCCCAGGGCCCTGCAGTGACAGTTTTAGCACCTATGACCATAGAGTCTGGCACCTCCCCTGTATGTCATGTGGTATTTGCTTTCATTTTACCATGTTCTATGAATTATCTGCATGAATTCACCTTAGGTAGTCTGAGTCACTCAGATGATAGCTCCTCCCAGCCAGCTCTTAAGTTGCCCTTCTTCACAATTCTGCAAAGCCTCTGATGATCTGTTTTCCTGGTTGCATAATACTCCACGGGGCTAATATTCCAGAACATTCCTTGGTTGGGAACTGTAGCTTTCTGTGACTTACCAGTGTCAGGAATAATACCACAGTGCTGCCACACCTGGTTTCTGCTGTATCATCTTCCTGAGTCTACGGTCCCCTGGAGGGGGCTGGCAAGGGGGTGAGAGGGCTGAGGGCAGTCGCTGATTGTGGCCTTGGCACTGTCTGCTGCCCAGCCTATCCTTGAGCTGTGCCTCAGCCCCTACCTGCCCTCCATTCCTCCAGCAGCATTTCCCGGAGCCTACGATGAGCTTTGCCCCTGTGCTGCCACCACCCAGCGCCCCTGTGCCTGCAGGCCCTGGCCATCCAGCACCCCATGCCCAGCAGGTAAGTGTATGCCCTCCTCAGAGCCCCGCAATTCCTTTTGTGGCAGGGGAACAGCTCTGTGGGCTCTAGGCTGCGGTCTCTGGGTGCCTGTGCTGGACCCCACCTGGGGTCTCTGGGAGCCTCTGGGCCCCTTCATGTGTGTGCTGTGATTCTCAGGGCCTGGGATTATATAGGGGCAGGGATGGCTTGGGCCTGTGGGGTGGTGAGGAGGCGTTGCTTTAGGGTCTGCGTAGGACATTTCTGCAAGCTCTCCTGGTCCTTGGCCCTGGCTGGCTGGACTCTGGTAATTTTGTATATATACCTGAGTGCATTGTCAGTGTGGAGTTAGGATATGTACATATGGGTTTTGTGCATCAAAGTGTGCAGTCATGCAAGTGTACGTGTGTATATGTGCCAGTGTGTGACTGAGGCTGAGTGGTATGTGTGAATATGTGCAAGTACATGACTGTGCACAAGTGTGTACAAATATGAGCATGTGAGTGTGCATCTCTGTCTTGTCTGTGTATAGACTGACCCTGCCTCAGCAGGGCTATGGTCAAAGGCCCCCTTCCTCTCCTGCAGCCACCTCCAATGGCCCATCCGCCAGCCCTGCCTCAGGTCCTGGCCCCACAGCCCTTGGGCGCTGTCCAGCCGGTGCCCTCACATCTGCCTCCGTACCTGGCCCCAGCGTCCCAGGTGGTGGCCCCTACTCAGCTGAAGCCCCTCCAGATGCCACAGCCACCCCTGCAGCCACTTGCTCAAGTCCCTCCACAGGTACTGCTGGGCTGACCATTGGGGCAGGGATCTGTGGCCTGCTTGCCCTTTTTGGGGTAACAGGGCACTTCCAGGAGCTGTCTGTGGGGAGCTGGGAGATGGGCGCAGCAGCATAGGGTCTGTGCATGCCACTTGGGCCAGGACCGACCTGGTCCTCTGTCAATTTGGCTGTCCTCTCCTGGCCTCTGGCCTTTCTCCCTACCAGAATGGGCCCTCTGCCCAGTCAGCAGTGCCTCTGGGCTGTGAGTGGCCAATAATTGGGTCCCTCAGGAGGTACAGTGGCTGTCACCCAGGGCTCATGTAGTCCTCAGTGTCCAAGATGAGAAAAAGTTTACTCAAAGGTCAAGGACAGAGTTCACGTTATGGCCTCCAAGTGGCACAGAAAGTGGACAGGCTTACTTCAGTTTCATCCTGTGGTGATTCCCAAGGCTGAGGTCTGATAGCCAGCTATGTGGCACTGCAGGCTGCAGAAGATGCTGACCACTGGGGCTCGATGTACACAGTGGAAGTAACCTGTGGCATCTTTCTGTTGAAACATTGTCCATTACTAGGAACACCTGGCAGCGTGACTGTGCAGAAAATACTCAAGGCTGGTCACCATTGCCCAAGCTACTGGCATCCAGGATCATGGCTACTCCCAGGCCCCAGTGATGGGGATGCCGTTTGACCTTGGGGTAGGGTAGGAAATGGGCTTTATTCTGAAGTCAGTGGTTCCTACAGACTGTGGGAGTATTCTTGCAATTCATGTGCCCCTCCCAGGTGTGTTCGTCTTTATGACAGCCATCGCCCACTTCTCTTTGTGGTACCAGTACCAGGCCAGAGTTGACTCAGGTCTGTTTACACCTTATCTCCCCCATCAGTGGTTTCATACTTAGTTGTGTGTCAAGTAGCAAGCAGTTGGTTCATGTGTTTTTGCTGCCATATACTGTACTTCTGCAGAGTGTGCGTTAGGTGATGCCTAAGAGAAAGCTCTATTTTAGAGAAAACTGTCAGGCTGAGGAGCTAAATCCACAAGGCTAGTTGCCGGCTGTTTCTGGGAGGTGCGTGAATCACTGAGAAGATGGAGGGGGCCTGCTGGAGTTCCTGCTGTCGGGTGGTGACATGCTGTGGGGGTGTCACCTCAGCCACAGAAGGGAGGCTGGAGGACGTGCACCATTGAGAACCATGGAAGGAGGGAGGTTTGGGCTGCAGTTCAAATTGAGGCAGCAACCTGATGTGATTCCAGAGGCCTAGGCCCTGTCTGTGGCTCTATAGTCCTGGCCCTTGTGAATGAAAAGGCTGTGGCACCCAGAGCTCCGTGGCCTTCAGAGCCCCTCCCCTGTGTGCCCGTTAGGGTGCTGACACTGTGAGGCCCCGCCGTGCTGTGCCCAGGGGTTTGTCAGGCAGGTCATGCCCAGCTGCCAGTTTCCTTTTCTAGTTGGGGTTTCGCACGCTTGACCTTTCCCTTTATGTTGAGTTTGTGCCTGGGATCTCTGCAGTGGCAGCTGGACAAAAGCGTCTGAGAGGCCAAACCGTGTTGCCCTCATCCCAGCTCGTTCTGCTGACAGTGCAGAGGCCTCAGGCAGGGCCCCGGATGCTGCCACTGACATGCTGCTGTGTCTCTTTCAGATGCCTACGATGCCAGTGGTTCCCCCCATCACACCGCTAGGTGCAATTGATGGCCTCCCCCAGGCCCTCACTGACCTGCCGGCTGCAAATGTGGCCCCTGTGCCACCACCTCAGTATTTCTCTCCTGCTGTGATCTTGCCAAGCCTCACCACCCCGCTACCTGCATCCTCTGCCCTGCCTCTGCAAGCAGTCAAACTGCCTCATCCTGCTGGGGCACCCCTGGCCATGCCCTGCCAGACCATTGTGCCAAATGCACCAGCCACCATCCCTCTGCTGGCTGTGGCCCCACAGGGCATGGCTGCCCTGTCCATCCATCCTGGTGTAGCCCAGCTCCCAGCCCCGCTCCCGGCGCAGCCAGTATACCCAGCGGCCTTCCCACAGATGGCGCCAACGGACATCCCACCTTCCCCCCACCACACAGTGCAGAGCTTAAGGGCCACCCCTCCACAGCCCGTACCACCTGTTCCCACGGTACCGTCCATGCCCACAGTGCCACCTGTACCCACGATGCCACCTGTGCCCACACCTGCACCTCCTCAGCCCCTCATGCCTGGTGTTTCCCACTTGCCCGAGCAAGCGGCTCCAGCTGCCGCCGCCACAGGGAGCCAGGTAAGCTGCTGTAAGGACCTGGATCTGCTTCCCAGTGCCCGGAGACCCACAGGACCCAGGGTGGAGGGACTTCTGGGTTGCTCCCTTCACAAGGCCAGGGCTCCCCCTTGGCACCTGGATCAAGTGGCAGCTTGGAGCTGGGTGAGGGGCAGCTCTGCCCTGTGATGTCTTCTGAAGAGATGAGTTGGAGGCTGAGGGCCAAGGCCGCAGCCAGCATGGAGCATCTGCTGCCCCTTCAGCGGTCAGAGGTGGGCAGCTGCTGCTCACATGACCCAGAGCTCGTGTGTATCTGGGACTGGGCCCTCCCAGTGCATCTTGTTAGAACAAGGCAGAACCGCAGCTTAACAGAGAGGAAATGAGGCAGAGTGAGGGGCTGCCAGCTGGAAGGGAGTCATGGGACCAGGGGTCTGTCCTGCTGCTGAGTTTGGACGCTGAGCCAGCAGACCATGAAGGGGCCCTGTGGCTCATGGGCTGGCTACATGCCAGCTGTGGGAGGCCTGGGGTCAGGGTTTTCTGTTCAAATCTGAGTGGGGGAAGAGCTAATGAGGGCACCTCCCACCTGGGAATCCCCTCACCTTGTAGCCCTTGGCATGGAAAGCCCCACCCATGTGGCTGCCACCTGAGCACCTCCCTGTGGGCATCGCCGCCTCCTGAGGTGTCTCCAGCCTCGCTTCATTCCAACAGCTCTGGTTGGGACGTGGCTCCTGCCTTTGGAGGCTCAGACCTCCTGCTCTGAATTTTCAACCCCCTAACCCCAAGTGGACAGAGGATGGCGATCCTGGTGCTGTGAAACCTGTGGGCCCTTCTCCTTGTTCATCCTCTCGTCCCTGTAGAGCTTCTGGAGCACCCAGCACAGTGGGGTGTCAGCTTGAGCTCCAGGCCACTGTGTAGGGGCAAGGGGTGGCAGGTGTCAGCAAGCGCGTGCAGGTTCTCTTGGGATCAGGGACAGCCATCGTGTGCTGGGAACTGACTAGGAGGCCAACCAGGGCAGAACACTGAAGACCCCTGGGGTCGGTGGAGTAGGGTTGGATACTAAGTGTGTGTTACCATCTAATTTGTCACCGGCTGTAGCTAGTTTTAAGTGCAGTCTGGGTCTGGGGATTTTTACATGGATCCCTTACCTGGAAGGGGACCGGGGATGCTCACCCCTATTTGCTTCTGCTACATCCATTTGCCAGGCATGGCCTGAGGGAGCACACGGATTGGAGGGGGATGTTGCTGTGCCTCCCAGCCCCGTGTGCTCATGGATGTGCCTGAGCTTGGCCCTGCTCAGTGCAGGTGTCTTCCCCGGCTTTCAGTGTCCAACTTACATCCTGTCCCTTGTGCCCCAGGTCCTGCTGGGCCACCCGCCTTCGTACACTGTGGATATTGCTGCTCCAGTCCCTGCCGTTCCCCTGCCACCTGCTGTCCTCTCCCCACCTCTGCCAGATGTGCTGCCGCCTGGTGCCCCTGAGCTACTGCCCAAGTTCCCCAGCTCCCTGGCCCCCACAGTGGTGGCAGTGCCAAAGAGTGTGCCCACCCAGACCAGCACACTGTTGCCGCCAGCAAACCCACCACTGCCTGCTGGACCCCTGATTCCTGGCCCCTGTCCGGCAGTCCAGGTGACGGTGGAACCTGCGCAGGAGGTGTGTGCTCTTGTCCCCTGGGTCTGGGGGTCTGCACTCTGACCTTGGGTCTCAGCTGTAGAGGTCAGGGAGCTCTGGAGAGGTTACTTGTATTCCGGGACAGCCATCCAGTCCTGTCTTGTAGCTGGTGCTTTCTTTTTCTGTAAGCCCACAGCAAGATGGAGAGCAAGGGTTTTTATAAATGGGTTTGGAAGATGCTTTCCCTTGGATAGGAAGCAAAAGCCTATGAAAACCTTTTTCACAAAACCCATGAGTCCTCTTTTAGGGATGATCAAAGTGGGTTAACAGTTTTGGAAAGGAAGCAACCCTCAGCTTTTAGGAATCTGCTTGGCTCTAAGCCTTTGAACAGAATGAAAGCCTCAGTGTGTGGTGTCTCCTGGGGTGCAGGCAGAAGAGAATGACTGCAGAGGTGGCAAGGGAAGACCTATGTACCTACTGCTGTGTTGCAGGGAGGTGGGAGCATGTGACCATCCTCTGTACTCTGGTTTTTATTTCAGGAGCAGGCCTCACAGGACAAGCCTCCCGGCCTCCCGCAGACCTGTGAGAGGTACTGGCCCAGCCTGACCTCGAGGGGTGTGGGTGGGAGGCGCAGGCCCAGGCCTAGCCCCTGCTGCTGCTTCACTCAGATCCTGTCTGTTTGCCTCAATGCCCTCAGGGCTCTTAACAAGTGCCACCCATTTTCTAGACTTTACCCAGAGCCTCAGGGACCTTCTCACAAGGTTGAGCCCTCATTGCTGGAGCCACCTAGCTGTGTTCTGGGTCTGTGTGCCTGGGACTCTGCGGAAAGGAGAGGCTGTGGCAGAGACTCAGTCTTGCCTGGAGCTGGGAGGGGTTGGGGCCCCTGTGGGCAGAGCCAGGTCCAGTCTAGACCAGGGCTCTGGGCTGCTTTGCCCTGTGGGCTGGGAGGTAGCCTGGTCTTCACTAAAAGTGATTGTGGGAAGTAGCCATGGGAACTGGGACACTTTGCATGCTCTGCTGCAGTCCTCCCAACAGTCCTGAATGGTGCTTTGTTCCTGTTGCTGTTGCACAGCTGGGGAAACTGAGGCATGAGACCTAAGTCACGGGTAAGGAAGCTGGCAGGGCTGAGGTCACACAGCCAGTAACTGAAAGCCTGCATTCCTTCATGGCCCCCATGCCACCCAGGACAGGTGTTACAGGGAGAAAAGGAGTCTGGGGTCCCCTCCCAGCTGGTGGCCGGCTTTGCAGGTCATGGCTTCAGGGCCCAAAAGCTTTAGTGCCCGAGGCTGGGCTGTCCGTATTAGACTTGCTGGTCATCCATGGGTGCTGTTCACATTGTTGGTTTTCTTAGCTATGGCGGCTCTGATGTCACTTCTGGCAAAGAACTGAGTGATAGCTGTGAAGGCACCTTTGGAGGGGGCAGGCTGGAGGGCAGGGCTGCCCGGAGACATCACCGCAGGTCCACACGTGCCCGCTCCCGGCAGGAGAGGACTAGCCGGCCCCGGCTCACCATCCTGAATGTGAGTAGCTGCTGGGGTTGGGGCACAGGGGTGCAGAGACTTCCTTGATCTGACCATCCCCTTCGTGTAGGTGTGCAACACAGGGGACAAGATGGTGGAATGCCAGCTGGAGACACACAACCACAAGATGGTGACCTTCAAGTTTGACTTGGATGGGGACGCACCCGATGAGATTGCTACGTACATGGTAAGGCTGGGCTGCGGTGGCGATGAAGCTGTCTCCTTGTGTCCTGGGCATGTGCTAGAGTGGGCATGTGGAGCAAGGCCTGGATGGGGGTGTTTGGGTCTGTGGTGGGAGCACTGACTTCATGTAGACCTCCCAGGTGCCCAAGGGCAGCTTGAGGGATGTGTTCATAACTGCCCCATCATGGTGTTCCCTGTGCTTCAGCACAAAAGGAGCGTGCAGGCGGGTGGCACATAGGAGCAAAGCTAGACAGCATCCCTGGCCACTGACGCTCTATGGTCTCTGCTTAGGGCCCCTGTATTAGTCACTTCGCATCACTGGGGTAAAATGCCCAGTACCCGCAACTCAGAGGAGAAGTTTATTTTGGCTCACAGTGTGAGAGGATTTGGCCCAAAAGCAGCTAGCTCCAAGGATGATGAAAAGGGATGATGGAGTGAAGCTGCTCAGTGAGGGCAGCTGGGAAGCACAGAGAGCGGGGAGGAGCCAGGGACAAGAGCACACCCTTCCAGGTCAAGCACCCAGTGAGGCCACGCCTTATCACAAGACATTCAGCTACCATAATCATCTGTCCTCTCACGAGAACAGTGCCCCGCAATCCAGTCGCTCCCAAGTACCCAAGGCTTTCGGGAGATATTTAGATCCAAACCATAACGGCCTGTTGACCTCCCAGTGGTAGTGCAGACCCAAGCCCAGCGCTTCTGACCCCGACCCCCAGCCATGATGCGCCTCTGTCCAGATGCCCTTCCCTGCCTGTGCAGACCACACCACAAGTACCTTGTCATTTGTGGACTTTCCCTGCCCCATGACTGTGCGTCTTGGGAATACTGGTGGGTCCCCAGCACCTGGCCTTGCTAGAAGCAGAGGTCTTGGGCCTCAGAAACTGTCCAGCTGAAAGCACACAAAGACACAGTGGAATAGACTCAGCGTGTCCCGGCTTATCTATGATCACCTCATGCGATAACACTCTTTGTACACATTGTTGACTGTGAGGGGAGGTCAGGAAGCTGTGTCCTCAAGAAGCAGCTGGTATTGCTGGCCAGTGCTGTTGCCTTTACCTCACAGGGCCCCTCATGCAGTGAGTAGAGCTAGATGACCAGGGGACAGAACATACAATTTAGTTTAAGTTGCTAATTGAACTGTCCCATGTGGATAGTGGTTGCTGTGTTCAATAGCCCAGGTCTGGAGTCAGCAGAAAGCTGCACCTTGGCCTCTGTCCCCAGCCACCCTGGCTCCCAGCTACCTTAAATTCTGATGTGAGTTTCACAGGGAAGTCCCAGATGTTTATCCCTGGGACAGTTCCATGCCTTAGTGTCTGCTCCACAGATTCCTTCAATAAGCCCTTCTGGAGCCATGGTGCAGGACATGTTCCTGCGGTGTTAAAGAAGAAACGATTCTGACCTGTGAAGGAGGTGGGAAGATTTTATTTGGAACTGTTGCAGTAAGGGAGGGGCCAGGGACCAGCTCCAGCACAGCAGGGGCAGCAGGGGTAGGGCAGGGTGCGGATTGTGGTTTACAGCCCGGGAGCAGGCCAGGCATGTGTGCAGGTGGAAGCTGACTAAGGAAACATCAGAGTGCTGAACGTGCAGGACGGTCAGATTGTGGAGGATCTGCACCGTGGGCCCCACACCCTGCACACTCCTGTTCAGGATGTGAGCCAGGCTGCTCACCCTCTCCTGCTAGGAGCTGACCTTTGTGGACCAGTAGTGCTGTTTCCGGGCAGCTCTGCCCTCCAGCCACCCCCAAGATAGCTGTTCCTCAGGTGTCTTCCAAAAGTGATATTGGAGTCTCCGTAGTGGAGTGGAACCCACTATTAAGCCCACAGAAGAGGCTCCTCCCTGAGGGCAGAATGGAGGCTCTGATGTCAAAGGGCTGAGGAGTCTGACTGGATGGGGGGTTCTCGGTAAATTGACTTAGCAGGATTCTTGCCAGAGATGGGTTAGGCAGAGGGCAGGAGAGAACTGGGGTTGAGACCTGCAGAGGAGAGGTTGGAGATGCCTGGCTAGGGTTGGCCCAGGGACCTTTGCTAGCAGTAAATGGCTGGCTCCTTGTGTGGCCCCTGGCCCTGTGAAACTACCGCATCTCTTCTTTCATCTCCCTGAGTTTTTAATGTGTGCCTTGCATTACTTTCTGTGTGCATGTGCATGTATCACACGTCAGTAACTATAGTAGAGCGGATGCCTGTGAGGTCATCCCCTGGCCTCTGCCTGCAAGCTGCCCACCGATCCTGTAGGCACCCCTGCTGCCCAGCACCACAGCTATTGTTTTTAGTGCCTTTGCACACATACCCACGGCCCTGTATGGTGGCGATGGTTTAGGAGGGGGTTTTGTTACCCTCAGCCTCTTCTCATTTTTCTACTGACCACCCTGCTTCTCCTCTCTTTTTGTTCCTTTCTCTTTCGTGTGCTATTTGATGGGTTTGAGTGGAGCATTTTAAAGCCAAGTCATCTTCTACAACTTTGTAACAATACATAAATTTGGTTTGTCATTACTGCCCGCATGTGCCCTCTTCCTCATGCCCCTTCCTGCCCCAGCAGCAGAGGCACAGGGAACTCAAGCGGAAGGGTGGTTGTTGGCTGGCAGAGTAGGGTGCTGTTCAGACAAGCTCCTGTCCTGGAGCCCTCCTGGTGGGAGAGCCCGGCTTCTCAGTGCCCTGTCCCTGGTGGTTTGCCAAGGCTTTGGGTTTGTTACTCTTCATAGACCCCCTTGCCAGCCCTGCAGTAAAGGAGGAGCCCTGGGTTTTTGGATTAACTTGGCATTATTTCCAGCCAATACCTACACCGTGTATTTTTAGATTTGAAACTAATTTTAATTTCTTTAAAAAGAAATACAAACTTGGCAGGAAGAACTCAGGGACTGTGGTTCAGTGTTGCGTGGCATTGGAACACTGCATGTGATCAGCTATAGCTCAGGACAGGGCAGTGCCCTGTGGACTGCCTCTCCAGCTGGCCTTCGCCTGTTTCAGCCACGCTTGTCTGCCCCAGGAATGTCCTCTTGGGGGCCCCTGTGCTCTGTCTTTGGGGCCTCAGACAGGATGGAGATCCCTGCATTCCTGATAGAGCCCCAGTACAGCTGCGGCCTGTGGCGGGTTGTCACCAGCCACCCACATCCTCTTGTAGGTGGAACACGACTTTATCCTGCTGGCTGAGCGTGAGACGTTCATTGAGCAGATGAAGGATGTTATGGACAAGGCAGAGGACATGCTCAGTGAGGACACGGACGCTGACCGGGGCTCCGATGCAGGGGCCAGCCCACCGCCCCTGGGCACTTGTGGCCTAGTGGAGGGGGAGGTAAGAACCCAGGTTCCTGGGGAGAAGGGGTAGTGGCACAAAGCTGTGGCTGGACTGTGGAAGGCTGCACTGACTTCCCATCCTTCTCTCTCCTCTAGGAGGGCAGACAGTCCCCGGCAAATGCCCCCGTGTACCAGCAGAATGGTGAGTCTGCCCCACCTGCTTCTGGCACCCTTGTCACAGCAGGTGCCACACCTTAGGGAAGAGCCATTGCCCCCATGCCCCGTCTCTGTTCTGCAGCCAGTGTTTGATAGAAGTCACCTTTGTGCACAGCTTGGCGAACAAGGGCTCCCCCTCACTGGCATCACTGCCTCCATGGCTGGTACCACAGGTGTCCCAGGAACTGTGCCCAAGCTAGGCACTCCTGAGAGTCCTGGGATGCCAGGGAGATGCCATTGAACTGGCTGTCCTCTCCTTACTGCTGTGAGAGAGAAGAGCAGGTGGGAGCCCCTCCCTGGGGACATAGGGACCACCTGTGTCTGGAGGGTCACAATTTAGGATTATGATGGGAACATGGCCTCCCTGCCCACATTCTTCTGGAGAAAACCCCATAGGTACAAACAAGTTCCCTGGAGCCCCTGTGCAGGCCTGGTGCAGTGGCAGGCATCTCCCAGTCTAGAGACACTCGCTCCCTCTCAGCATGCTGTTTATGTTCTGCTTCTCAGTGCTGCACACGGGAAAGAGGTGGTTTATCATCTGTCCAGTGGCTGAACACCCAGCAGCTGATGCCCCTGAATCATCACCCCCACTTCCTGTAAGCTCCTTGAAACCAGAAGCCAGCCAAGGTAGGAGCAGCAGAGCCCTCCAGGTCCCTCCCAGTCCCCTCTCTAGGTACCCCACGGGCTCCTGTACATCCCGTTGTGATATGCCCTGGGTACCCAGTCCTGTCTCACACACTGACACCTTGAACTCAGAGCAGCCTATGGGGCTATGTCTCTGTCTCTATTTTCCAGTGGGTCAATCAAGTGAAGGTAGCAATGGCTCCAGTCACCATACGGGGAGGTGCACATGAACTGATGAGTCTGTGTCCTTCCTGCCTGCCTGGGGACTCTTGCACCCTGGCCTTCCCACAGGGCAGGTTCACCTTTGGGCTGCTTTGGATGCCAAAACCCTTTTCAGCCCTGAGACCACCTGATTGTAAACCATCTCCACTGTGCAGCCTGTGTTACTGATTGACACCTGTGCCTGCATCTGTCCACACAGACGACAGTACGCTCATCCTGGGCTGTTGGTTAAGTCTTGATTTTTATGGTTCTTTTGAGAGGCTGAAAATAGTCATTTGAGCAAATATAAGGTTTACTTTTCCTATCACTTGGCAGGAAAAGTTGCTACTTAAGTAACTTGGCCTAACATTATGATATACTTACAAAAAATATTTAAGAATTAATTTTGATTTCCTGTTGTGTGTTTGCAGTGACTTGCATTGCACTTTCACTGATACAGTGCCTTGGGGAAAAGGCCAAGGTCAGCCTGGTAGTAAAACCCTTGAAGCTGCACACTGAGGCAAGGTGCTCTCTGGTCAAGGGCACGAGCCAAGGCTGCACTGAGAAATCGTGAACCAGCACCCTATCTGAAAGACTCACTTTTAAAATGAGAATGTATTGATATATTACTTCTTGACTGTAGTGTGTCAAGAAAAAGGTACAAGAAAATTCCCTTTAAAAATAAAGGTAAAGTTTTGTGTGTCATAAGGTTTAAGGAGCAGCATAGTAGGGCGTTCAAAGCAAAGGGCTAAACTCATCCTACACCTGCATACCAGGCAACCTCTGGAAACCTTTCACAGCCTGTTTCTTTATCTGTGAAAGGAGAGAGGGAGAAAAAAGGAATAAGAAAAGAAAAAGGAGGAAAGAAAACAGTGACAGGTGTGTTACCTGGATTAAGGACCCACTGAGGATGAGTGCAAAGGTGCAGCAGGTTATGGGAATCACCCTCCCAAAGGCGTGGGCAATCTGAAAGTAGGGGGATTGCCAGGCCCGAGGCAGAGACTAAGGATGGAATCCCAGTCTGCACCCCTTGCTTCTGGGGCATCTCCCATTCCTGCAGGAGAGGCTGAGTATAGGTTCAGCTGCCTCACTAGGTAGAGAGAAGGTCCAGGGATTCCAGGATGGCCCTGCTACAGCTGTGCATAGCAGGAGGCAGTATCCCTTGGAAGAAACAGGCCAATACCGAGGTTTCTTAGCCCCTGTCCAGCTAGGAGAGCAGAAGTCCTTTCTGCAGGGAGGGAACATTTTGGGTTTCGTGCGACTATGCACATAGGATTTTTAGTATAACACCTGGCTTATAGTGGAGCAAGCACTAGGCAGAGAGCTGGGTTCTGGATAAGATGGAGTATGTTCACGCATCAGCCTTGGTCACCACTAAACTATGTTATAAATTCTGGAAGAAGTGTCACACAGCTAAGTACTCAGAAAAATGTTAGCAGCAGGAAGATGAGGGAAACAACCAGAATTCAAAGTTTCACTGAGCCAGCGGTGAGTTTAGCACATTGTCTTCCTGTCCCAGCCTGAGCCTAGTGGAGCCTTTGGACCAGACCTGAGCTCTGTGAGGCCCACAGGGAGAGCTCCAGGAGAGACCTAGTTCCAGCTCACAAATCAGGAAGGGAAGCTCCTAATGCTTACAGATCCCCTTCCTGAGAACTCCCCCTCTGTGCACCAGTCCGTAGGTAAGTCAGTAGGCAGCTGGAGGAGGCAGCCGTGTGAGAGAGGGCCTTCTCTGTTGATGGTAGACAAAGCCTAAGAGCAGACTGTAAGCCTGTTGCTTTTTTCCTCTTTCCCTCACTGCCTGGCCCTGCTTGGCAGTCATGGAATTGAGTGATTTCTGGCCAGAGGTTCAGAATAGGAAGTCCGAAGGAACCAGGAAATACCAGGGAGGGCACAGAAAGGGAGGAGCTGTGGGAAGCAGCCCCATCAAACTGAACTTCTGGGTACACCCCCAACCTGTGAGTGGATGGAATTGATCCAAATTAGCCAATAAAAACCTTGGAGAAGGTTTATTGAGGTAACAGTAACTCCTATGCAGGTTCTGGACTGGCCTCTAAATGATATAAACCAGCTTCAGGTCCGATTAGTCCTACAAAAGCATTGAAAACCGAGCCAACTTGTAACCACAGCCCAGAGACAGAGAAGGCAGTCTGCACCGGACTGAGCGGATTGGCTGCTAAAGCAAAAATACCAGCATTTGCTATAGGACTTAAACAACACTCAGGGTTTTATAATATCATTCAAGCTGTTCAGAATAGAATCCAAAATTACTGGACAAGTGAAAAACTCTGCAAATACCAACTCACATAGACAAAGTCAATGATAAGATGACACAGATGTTGAGATGGTCTGACAAGAGCTTCAGGCAGCTTTTACAAATATGCCTGAGCAAACAATCACAAACATTCTTGAAACAAATATTAAAGTGGAAAGTGTCAACAAAGAAATAGAAGTTCTAAAGAAGAAAAAAAACAAGTGGAAATTTTAACACTGAAAATTAAAATAACTGAAAGTATCCAACTAGAAAATAGGGAAGAAAGACAAGAAAAAATGAAGAGCTTTGAGAACAAATAACAGTCTTAACATTTGTGTCAGAGTTCCAGAAGAAAAGGGAGAAGTATAATGTTAAAAAAATTTGAAGAATAATGCTAAACACTTCCCAACTGTAGTGAAAGCATAGATCGAGAGATTCAAGAAGCAAAGGCAGCCTCAAATAGATTAAAACAAAGAAATACATGCCTATATAATGCTATCACTCTGCTGAAAACTAAAGACAAAGGAAAAATTATAGAAGCAACCAGAAACAACGGTGTATTGCCTGGAAGGAACAGTAATTCAGATGACCTCAGAAACCATGGTGTGAAGGAGGAACCAGCATAGCATTTACAAAGTACTGAAATAAAAGAATTGACAACCCAAAATTCTGTTTACAGGGAAAATGCCCTTTAGGAACAAAACTGAAATAATGCCATACTCAAATAAAGGAAAGTAAGAGAATTTGTAGCCAGTACACCTGTTCTAAAAGCATTGTTAAGTATCTTCAGATAAAAGGGAAACGATAACAGCATGTAACTTGAAAAATCAATGGTTAAAGGAAGGGATAGCAAATGTCTGTGTGAATATAGTAGAGTCTTCTTCTCTTGAGTTCTCTCAAACATCTGTGGCAGTTGAAATTAAAAAATTGTAACATCCAGTGATCTTTCAATGTATGTAAGTTCAATGTAGGTATAATATATAACACAACTCTGATAAGGCCGGTAAGGGGGCTACCTGTGTTCTCACATACCAACTGAAGTGGTGAGTACCAATTCTAAGTAGACTAGAAAGTTGAGTATGTGTTTTGGAATTCCTAGAGCAACTACTAAAAGAATTGTTCCAAGAGATTCAGTCAAAAGTCAGAAGATATAAAATAAGATGAACTAATAAAAAAAGAAAGCAAGTAA
Organism: Dinomys branickii; assembly: GCA_004027595.1. Classification (NCBI taxonomy): domain Eukaryota; kingdom Metazoa; phylum Chordata; class Mammalia; order Rodentia; family Dinomyidae; genus Dinomys; species Dinomys branickii. The sequence continues at coordinate 56,873 of PVLD010000292.1, read as the reverse complement.
AAAGAAACAGAATTTTTTAAAAAAAAGTTTTACCTATCATTTAAAAGGCAGGTTATGAGAATCACTTTAAATACCCAACAAAGTGAACTGAGTTTAGGCTGTCTACTAGATGCTTCAAATAAATGGTATAGGTAGGCTAAAGGAAGGAGGATGGGAAAAAACACCATGGAAACACACCTCAAAAGAATGCTGAAGTGGCTATTTTTATTTCAAACAAAATAGGCTTTAGAGCAAAGAAAAGTACCTGGGTTAAAAAGAGATAATTAGATACTGATAAGAGGATCAGTTTTAAATGCTTAGGAATGCAATGACAGAGCTTCAAAACTGGGGCTGGGGATGTAGCTCAGTGGAAAAAGCGCTTGCCTAGCAAGCGCAGAGTCCTGAGTTCGATCCCCAGTACCGCAAAAAAAAAAAAAAAAGTAAAAAAAAAATAAAGAGCTTCAAAACTGATAGACCCTGAAGCAGAGATAGGTAGTCTAGGACTATAACAGAAAAAAATCAGAAAGGATAGTGAAGATCTGAACAATAGGAACAAACAACTTGGCCTAGTATTTATAGAACGTTCAACATCAACAGGACACACTTTTATTTCCAGTACATACAGAACAGTTAGCATATTCTGGGTTATAAAACAAAACCTAACGAATTCAAGGGCAACCAATAATTACATAACACTTCTAAATTACCTATGGATAAAAGAAACAGCCCTAATAAATATTTCCTGCTCTTAACCTCCATTGTTCCTTAGAATTCATTTTCTGTTCAGGGGAATACAAACTCAGTGTATCTGACATCTAGCTGTTTGAGAGGTATATTTATTTCTTTATATCATTTTGAGGTCCCACTGAGATAATTAGAAAGAGGTAAGAGTTTTTGCTTTTGTTTCATGGATTCTGGATTGTGACTCATTTAGATAATCAGAAATTGCACCCTTGTCAGTTGCTTATACCTTAAATTTTTATGCCTTGTCTTTTTTTATGCATTGTTTTTTTTAAAAATGATGATAAATCTAAGTTGAAAACATGGGAAGATTATGTTTCTTTGATGAGACATTTTCCTTTCATAGGCAAGGTCTTACATTTTTGTTTTGTGTATGCTGTATTTGGACTTACTAGTTGCTGAATTTATTGTTGTTCCCTGCTTGACCTGTTTGATCTGTTAGACAACAGTGCTAGGGAAAAATAATAGTAAGGCTCCCCAAATAGACTTTGATACTAACCAAGATATAAATTTATAAAATGTTTTAAAATGTGTCTTTCTATACATCTAGTTTATATTTAGGAAATATACATGACTATTAATAAATCATGGGGGTCTAATTTCAGGTTAAAAGGCAATAGGCCAGAAACCATTCTTAAGATTTGAAAGACAGGTTTCACTGGGACAGTCTGGCCTGCCCTTCCCTCTATACTCTAGTGGTGAACGTCAAGCCTGCTCTGCCTCCATTTCCTTTCTGGTCTGATCTTCCCCTGGTGAGGAGGCGATCTTAGGTTTTGAGAGTCCCCATTTTCTCCCTCCAGGCTGAAGGTGGTGACTCATGGGAAAATTCTCTCAATAACTTCACCATGAACATGAGAAGAAAAGACTTTCTGATCTCATTTCTTACCTTTTCCTGTCACTTTTTACTTTCCTTTTAATTTAATTTTTTGGGGGTACAGGAAGTCGAACTCAGGTGCTTGCACTTGTTACTTTCCTTTCTTAGAGGCGTGTTTCTGCCAAAGATTGGAGAGGAAAGAACCCTAAACTGTCTCAGTGTTCCCTCCTGTCCAACAACTAAAATCTTTTAAGTTAGGCCCATAAAAAAATGAGCATTCACTAATATCAAAGGCAGGAAAATATCTTCATTAGTGTGTAAATTGTGGTTGCTAAAGGTAGTACAGATTTTAACCTGTGAGAATTGTATGTTACGGGTATAGAGACGTAAACATTTTACAATAGATTCTAAGTAAAACTTAGCTTTGTCTTTTCGCTGAGAAAGACAGCTTAGGTGATTAGATAAACAACACAAATGTCTTGGGGACCTCTTTGCCCTAGGCCTTAGGACAGGGTTTTTCTGAGCCAATACTTGCCTCTCTCTATCTCTACAGATGATCTCTTTTATAGGTTAGGAAGTACACCAGCCACTTCCAATTTGCCCTTTTATATTTTTTCCTTTACTCTCTTTCAAAGAATTAAAAAGTATCTGTTCAGGTCTCTTGATTATTGGTTTAATTTTACTAACAGTGCTTGCTTCTGTAAACGTGACTGTTACAGCTAAAATCAATCATAGCATGTGCTTTTAGAAACACATGCTAGAGTTTAAAATGTGAGCTTCCAGAGAAGGCAGGGGCACAAGTTGGTAAGAGTGGCTAGTCCAACCTGACCTATTTTCTGTTCTCTCTCTAGAGCAGATCACCTTGGGGGACCCCTCAAAAGATACAAACACCAAGTATAGGTTTAAAAAGATGCCTATTTTCCTGTTGTGTTTCAGGTGGGGAACTCAATGTCAAATTTTGTTACTCTTTTAGAATGTATTCTTAAACACTGAAAATTGTCCAGGCCGCACATATTGAGAAAGACCTGTTTAATATTTTTCTTTACTCACTCATGGCCTGCCTACCCCAACAGACAAAATAGAATGCAGGGAAAAGTATTGATTATGATACCATTTCACAACTAAGAAGAGGAAAATACTATAAAAGAGAGGAAAAATGTTAAAAATTACTTTATATTCAGACTTTCTTTATATTAAGAAATAACCCTTACTTGTACTCGGAGCATAAATACAAGCCACAAGAGAACCAGATACCTCTTGCCCTTAAGACACAGTTGCATACATCTACTGTTACTGAACCTGAGGTTCCCCTTCCTTGCCCTTCAGACCCTAAGCACCAGGTTTCCAAGACGACCGTAATGAAAGCCTTATACACTATTACTGAACCCGAAGTTCCCTTGACTTGCTCTCTGTACTCTAAGGCCGAGGCTTCTAAGTCAGCTGTAATTGAAGCTGGTACTAGGCTATATCCATCTCTATCTGATTTTGCTCCAGCTCCTCAGGGACAGGATCCTTTACAGGAGGTAAATAGAGAATATGGACCTACCTGTGTCCATGTGTCCTTTGCTCTCAGTGACCTCAGAGAAAGTAAGATCTGGAAAAGTTTTCAGACGACCATGATAAGTATATTAAGGTCTTTAGGGCACTTACTCAGATCTATGAACGAGGCTAAAAAGACTATTACTCTTAAATCAGACATTGACTTCTAATGAGAGACAAACAGCATTATGAGCTACTATTACATTTGGAGATGAACATCATAATATTAGTTTTATAACCCCAAAAGACAGGCAGCCAAGGGCACTTCCACTTGCTACTGGAGTCCAAGCAGTCCCTACATGAGATCCCTACTGGCCTACCAACCAGACAGGAGATTAGAATAAGAGACATCTTTAGATGTATTCCTTTTTTTTTCTTGAAAGTATTTTACTTCAGGTTGAAAAATGAAAAGCTTTCTCTCTGTTCATTGCAAGTTACACAGTATTCATGAATATAAGGCTGGTCATTTGAGGACATACATAGATACACCTCAATTTCTCCTTTATGCTTTTTCTTTTAGAAAGATATGTTTTACCAAAAAGAAATACAGGAAAGGAAATACAGTACAAGAAAAACTATTTTCCCAATAAATTTATGAAAGCCTAAGATTGCCAATGGAATCAGGAATGTCTTCCCACTACAACCACTTTAATAGAGCCACATGCTTATTAGCACACTAATATTGACACCCTAAGGTTACATTTACTTTCAACAATGAGATGATTCTTTTAAAAAAGAGCAATAACTTCAGTGTGGTTAATGTAACATGGATCTCTGCAAATATTAAGTATCTGAAGTAGGCAGTAAATACTGGATTTAATATTATTTTGTGAATAATTAGCAGTAAGTATAAGCCCACAAATTTACAATAGTCCTACAAAATAAGTACTATAATTATGCATAATATGTTATGACAAACTAATTTTTTAAAAAAGCAAAACATTGTGATAAAAATTCTGATCAGAATAAAATGTGACTCTAAATTTTAAAATATTATCAAAATAACAGCACATTTAAAATCATCCACAGTTAGGGGCTGGGGATATAGCTCAGTGGAATAAGCACCTGCCTAGCAAGCGCAGGGTACTGAGTTCAATCCCCAGTACCGCCAAAAAAAAAAAAAAAAAAAAATCACAGTTTACGTTCAGGCTTATTCTTAAAAATCTAAGAAGGATGAAAACTAAGCCTTTCAATGATTTTAAATTGTCAACTATTCATCAAGAAAAAAATGAAACCCCCTGTGCCCTCTTAGATTGTTTACAAGAGGCATTGATGAAACATACGTCCATGGTTCCTAATTTGATAGAAAGATAGATTATTCTTAAAGACAGGTTTATTACCCAGTCAGCCTCGGATATTTTTAAAAAACTACAGAAGATGCATTTTGCTCCAGATAGCTCACTTGATACTTTAATGAAAAGTGCCCTTTCAGTATTTTATGAGACCAAGAGGAGACTGAGGGAAAAAGCAAAGAGACCAAAAAAATAGTGCCTGTCTTGGTTGTGACCTTAAAAGTGAGTCTAAGTCTGGTTCTCAGGGCTCCAAGAAGAGTTCCACAACTAAACTTCCCTGCTACAGCTGCAGAAAGCCAGTCTATCATGACAAGAGGCCCCCTGAGTCATCCTCTGATTGCAGAGGTGATCACCAGATGTCAGATTGTCCCTTGAGACTTACAGATCCCAGGGCTCAGACCCATCTTACCAGCTGGTCCAGCAAGACTAAAGGGGCCCAGGGCACTCTGTCTTTTCCCTCTGGCTAGACTGTCACCTCCACAAGGGAACCCTGGGTAATCATGACTATAGAGGGAAGAGAAACCAGCCTGTTCCTGGACACTGGCTTGTGTCTCTTGTTCCTTCTTTTCAACCCTGGCCTTCCAGCCATCGTACTTAAGTAAGAAGAGTCTCTAGAGAAGAGATAACTTGCTATTTCTCACAACCCTTAGGCTATAACTGGGGTGGGTTTCTCTTCACCCATTCCTTTGTAATTATGCCGAAAAGCCTAGTTCCCCTCCTGGGGAGAGATACCATACTATAATACACAGACACCCAGGTCAGATACACTGTCCCCCACCTCATGGAGACAAAAATAAATCCTAAAGTATGGGCAACTAAAAGTAAAATAAGAAGAGTAGTAAGATGTGCCTCGGTACAAATCCCCATCTCAAAGACCCTCCTATTTTTCCTCACCGGAGACAATACCCTGTAAGACCTAAAGTTAAAAGGTGACTATTGTTTATAATTGCTAAATTAAGGGCACAAGGTACACTTACGCCCTATAACAGTCCCTGTAACACTCCAACCTTAAGAATTCAAAAACCCAGTGAAGAGAAGAGGTTGGCACAGGACTGTAGATTGGTAAATGACGCAGTAGTGCCAATCCACCCAGTGGTACCTAATCAATACTCTCCTTTCTCAGACACCAAAAGATGCCGGTTGCTTTTCAGTGTTAGATTTAAAAGATGCCTTTTTTGTATTTGTTTGCATACAAATTCTAAGTTTCTCTTTGCCTTTAAAAATCCTTACGACCAGGCCTCTCAACTGACTTAGACTGTGCTTCCTAGAGGTTAAGAGATAGTCCTCATCTTTTTGGACAAGTGCTTTCCGACAACATGGCATGTTTTAACTTTTCCCAAGTCACAGTCTTACAATATATGGTTGATACACTCTTACGTGCCCTTTCCGAAGAACTTTCTAGCCAATGCACCAGCACTGTGTTAAGTTTTCTAGCAGACAGAGATTATAAGGTCTCTAGGTCTAAGGCACCACTTCTGATATATATATATATAGCCTTGAGGTAAAATACTTGGGCCTTATCATATCTAAGAGAACCCAAAGCCTGAGAAAAGAGAGAATTAAACCAATACTTTCCTTTCTGCAGCCCAAGACCCTAGAATAGCTAAAGAGATTCCTAAAAATTACAGGCTTTTGTCACCTTTAAAAAAGAAGATATGATGAGGTCACATGACCCCTCTATCAACTTATAAAAAAGCCCAAAGGGCAGATACTCATATTTTAACCTAGGAACCTGATTCCCAAAGTATATTCAAAAAGCTTAAACATTTTCAACAGGAGACAGTTTGCTATAGGGTATGTAAGTCATTAGACATTACACCAAAGGGATGGCCTGCATTCCTTATAGTTGTGGCTTGCACTCTCTTGGTCCCAGAGGCATCCAAACTGACTTATAGGCAAAGGTCTCACTGTATATACACCTCACAATGTGGCAAGCCTTCCAAAGAGATCCTATGGCTGTCAGACAATTGATTCATTAAATACCAGGATCTACTTGTGAAAGGATCAACCATTCAAATAAAGATATGTTCCTCCTTAAAGCTTGCAACATTTCTACCAAAAAGAAAAAATAATTAAAAGTAAAAGACATGACTAGAAACATAATTCTCCACACATACACTGCCAAAAAGCTTGGTAGACCCACCCTTTACTAATCCTGATTGGACCCTCTTCTTTGATGACAGTTCCTTCATAAAAACTGAGAGAAAAAAGACAATATACATAATATCTACATCAGATGCTTAAAAGTTCCTCACCTACCCCTGGGACTAGTGCCCAGCTAACAAAACTCATAGCTCTGACCAGGACTTTACAACTCAATAAAGGACAAAAAGTCAGTATTTCTACTGATTCTAAGTCTATTTCCTAGTGTTATGTGCTCACACAGCCATATTAAAAAATTACCTATTAGCCAATAGATCTTCCATAAAATATAAAGAGGTAGACACTTTTATCATGTCTATATGCCCTCTGAAGTATGATAACTTACTATAGAGAACACCAGAAAAGACTTGACAAAGCATCTCAAGACAATCAACTGGACAAGCCAGCTGCAAAAAAAAAAGCTGCTTCAGGGCCCCCCTTTAAGCTCTCTTGATCTAAAAATGATTGCTTGATCATACTTGACCCCCAAAAAACATACTTGACCTGTATATTCTTAGTCAAAAATCGAATGGGCTCTCTGCTATGGATGGCAGTTCTTTCCATCAAGATGGTTACAGTCAGATAATGGTAGATAGTTTCTTCCTGGTGCTAGTCAAGAAAAAATTAATCAAGCCTTTCACTTGGGGAGAGATAAGACCCCTAAACTACCTCAGACTTATTCATAAAAAAGAAATTGCCTCAAACAGTACAACAAATAGTTAGGACATGTGAACTCTGTCCCCCCCAAAACCCCCCAAAACCCAATAATCCTCTTAACCAGAACATAGCCCCTCCAAGTATACCAAAACATGGTAAATGCCCTAAAAAGATTAACAGCTCAGTTTTACCCATGTGCCAAAAAATAAGGGGCTCTAATACCTACTGTCTGGGTGGATAACTTTCACAAACTAAGTTGAGGCCTTTCCTTATAAAACAAAAACAAAACAAAAACTCATAAGAGGAGATAAGGGTTTTGGTTTCAAAAATCATTTAGACTTCCTAAGAGCTTTCAAAATGATAATGGGCCTTCTTTTAAAGCAATAGTCACATAGGGTGTCTCAGACACTGGACATTCTCTATCACCTTCATTATACATAGAGGCCACAGTCATCAAAAAAGATTAAAGATAAATGAGACCCTGAAGGAACATCTTTACAAAATGGTTGAAAAAACCCACTTCCAGTGGCCTCACTTACTACCGTTAGCTCTTAGCAAAATAAAAAATGCACCTCAAATCTTAGGCCTCAGTCCATTTAAAATGTTTACAGATGCCCTTTTCTCACTAATGATTTTCTCTTTGATAAAAACACAAATCCCTTACTAAAAGATGTTTCCTCACTGGCTAAATTCCAACAAACTCTTCAACAGCTAACAAAACTCAATCTAGAAAAGCAAAACAAACAAACAGAAAAACCCCCATGTTCCACCCCAGAGTTGTAATACTGACAAAGTCTCTTTCCTCATCATCTCCTTCCCTAAGACCCACTTGAAAAGGGCCATACACCGTGATCCTGTCAACTCCATCAACTGTCAAGACTCCTAGTTACACCATGCCTGACTCGAGTCCTAAAGACTGGAGACTGTTGCCAAGTGTGAGCAATTATCCAAATACTCATATATATATAACCCATAAAAGACTGAAAATTCTTATTAAAAAATCTTTAGATAAATAATCTAAGATATTATTCTTTTTTAAATTTTATTTTAAAGATAGAAGAATGGAGACATATAAACCAAAATAACACATAAACAATACAGGAAATACAAAATTATATAGAATATAGTAGGGAATTAGCACTGGATGTTGTATTACATATCTTCACATTAGTTAACACATAAACATTAAAGGAAATACCAAATTATAGAGAAGATAGCAGGGAATCAGCATTGGATGTTATACTTAAGATACTATTCTTAACTCTTTTACTAATTACTTTACCACTTAAAGAAAGGTACAGTTCCTTTCTAGTCTGGACACAAAAATAAACAAAGTCATGAAAACTTGCTAGATATGTGGCCTTGTTAGATATGTGGCCTGCTGCCACTGTCAAGTACATCAAGACTTCCTTGGTGGGTATCCCCACTTCAAAGAGTAGATTAAAATAAGCTATAAGAATATACTGCTAAGACACAGAAACATTCAGCAGTTCATAGTTTAACCCATAGTTATAACTAAGTGGCCTGTAAACTACACCCTTAATGATCCTAGACATAATCAAATTTTTTCTAAAGATACTACTAAGGCCTCTCTACCAACTCTAGTAAAGTTATGAAATAAAACTCCTATTAAATAGAACTAAGGGTCCCGTCATCAAAGCCAACAATCATAAAGATGACTACTTTCAATATGAGAGATTATATATGGTTAACTCCAACTATAAGACAACTTAATAAAAAGGCCCCCTTACGTTAAAAAAAAAAAAAAAAAAACTTCTTCTCATTGGCCTAACTCTACTAAATATTTGAGATAGATACCCCAAACAGTATATATATATACTATAACTTCACAGGTCAAAGACTTCACAACAAACTGGTTTAATCAACCTGAGATTAGATGAAAAGTCCCCAGTGGCACTCATTGGTCCTGTAGAACCAATTCATGGCCCCAGCTGCCCCCTAGATAGATACTTGCTGAGACTTGCATGGTTATAAGACAAAAGTGTCAAAAATAACAACCAACCTACAGTCTTACTCCGTCTATAGCACTGATGGACCCAAAGTGTGCTTGACTACTATGATCATTTGGCTTCTTTGTCCCTTCCCTAAGATTAGAAGATGTCATACAACACAACCAGGCCTTGACTAACTGTACTCCATGGGCCTTAGGTGAAACCTCCACTAGTCTTTCTGTCCTCAATAAAAAATTAAATTCAATGAGACAAGCTGTTCTCAATATCAGATGGCATTATACATTCTAACAGCAGCACAGGGAGATACTTCTCCAATTATAAAAGCTAAACGTTGTGTATATATTCCAGATCCTTTTAATATCTCAATGGCTGTTCAAAATACTAAATGACAGGTTAATTTCATTTGGAATCTAAAATTCCGTAGGCCTTCTCCTTATGTTCTTTTTGAGAAGCTATTAACTGGCTCTTCCTGGTGAAGCATTTGTTGGTTAAATTCATAGTATTGTTGATCTTATTATTTGGCCCATACAAACTTAACTGTTTCTTTGGCCTTGTCTCCTCCAGACTTAAGGCTGTATCTACCCAAGACAAGAATGCCTGGCATCTGTTGAGGGCCTTTAGATAGACCCTGTATGGAATATCTCTGACTGCTAATTATAACTATGATCCCCTTCAACCGGAAGTAGCCAGAACAGTCACCACCTCTTGCCCCTCAAGGCAGTTAGGTACCTCTTTAGAAGGAGGAATATTGTAGACAGCTAAGCTAGGTAAAAATATCATAGGCAGACAAGGCCAGGCTCTCAGGGGAGTCATACAGAGGATAAAACCACATTGCAACTGTGGCCAGAGCACATTGGTTAGAGGCCAGACCTCAAGATAAAGATAAAATGACCAGGCCTACCTACCTCCCCACCAAAAAAGAGTAAATTAACATCAGTCACCCTGATGGCTGACCAAAACCCCTGATTCATCTCTTCCTAAAAAGGTACTTGTTCTTTCCATATACCCTTGTTATGTGACCTGCTTCCCTATTGGATCAATATTATGTAAGCGGCTAAACTTAACGATCTTACTGGTTGATCATACTTTTGTCTCACATTATACCCAGCTGGTGATTTTATGCCTACCTCATGATTTTGCTGTATAAATCTTTCTCTATAACATGGAGTACATGGTGACCCATTTTTCAGGTCCCATCTGTCTCTCAGGAGCTATTTCTCTCAATAAATGTTTCCTACTCTTAACCTCTGTTGTTCCTTAAAATTCATTCTTCAGTTTGGGGGACACATACTGTGTGTATCTGATATCTAGCAGGTTGGGAGTTACATTAATTTCCCCTGTATCAGTTTCACTGCCAAACAATCAAATATTTAAAAAGAGATATCAATCCTACAGAATCTTTTCCAGAAAATGGAAAAACAAGGAACACTTGCCAAATTATTTAAAAGACCAACATTATACTCATTTAAAACTAGATATAGTACCCCCAAAAGAATAATAGACCAATATCTCTCATGAACATAAAGGGGAAAATTTCTCAACAAATACTAGCAAGTCAAATCCAGTAATACATGAGAAATGAACTTGTCACTGGAAGGCAGTGTTCAAGAATCAGTCTACCATGTTAATTGTCTATTGAAGAGTAAACTCCCATATGATCGTATCAGTTAATGTAGCAAAAGCATTTGACCAAATACAACATCCATTCCTGAATTTAAAAAAAATTCTCAGCAACTAGAAAAAGAAAGGAACTTCTTCAACCTGATAAAGATTACCAAAACAAAAAGAAAAAAATAGTGAAAAACTCAATGTGTTCTCCCTAAGATCAAAAACAAGGCATGGATATCCATTACTTCAACTTGAACTGAAAGTCTTAGCAAGACTTCAAAACTGACAAGAAGCAAATAAAGACATGTGCATTGAAAAGGAAGAAGTAAAACTGTTCTTATTAGCAGATATTGTTTCCTATGTAGACAATTACATGGGCTCTATAGCAACAGCAAACTTCTAAAACTAGAGTGAATTTTATCAAATCAGAAGATAGTTGATATATAAAAATAGCTTTGTATTTCTCTCTTACTAAAATTATTAATTTAACCCAAGACTTTAAAAGCATATCATTCACCAAGAGCAAAAAGAAAAAAGCTCATTACATTTTGAGGGCAGGGAGGGCAGGGATTGAACCCAGGGTCTTTGCAATCCTTAACTGTCTTTTTCAGTTTTTATTTTGAGACAGGGTCTTGCTGAGTCCCTGCATTTCCTAGGGCGAGCTCAAACTTGCGATCATCCTGCCTCATCACCACATCACACATATTGAACATTTAATGGCACATACACAGAAATCACAAAGTACTCATAAAATGAATTAGATGACCTAAATAATGGAGAAACATACTATGTACATTTGGAAGACAATAATGGAAAAATGACATTTTTCCCAGATTAATCTATAGACTGAATGCAATATTAATAAATTAAAGGAGGATATATTTATAAATACACATAAACTGATTATTACATTTATGTGGACACAAAGAAGAAACAAATAGCTAAAATAGTTTTCTAAAAGGGGGAATCAAGTTAGAAGGACAAGACTACTCAATATTAAGACTTACTATAAATTTAGAGTAATCCAGCCAGGTGTGGTGGTACATGCCTATAATCGCAGCACTTAGGAGGCTGAAGTAGGAGGATCGTTGTGAGACCAAAGCCAGGCTGGGCTACAAAGTGAGCTCAAGGCCAGCCTGAACTGCAAAAGCAAGACCCGGTCTCCAAAAAAAATTTTAGAGTAATCCAGAGTGTCTGTATAGCCAAAAAGAGTGGCCCATAGACCAATGGGACAAAATAGAAATATCTGAAGTATACCCACATAAATAAGGACATACGATAGTTTTTTATAATGGTACAAATGTAATTTGACAGAAAAGGGGTAGTCTTTTTAATAAAAGAATAGTGTTGAATAGTGGCTCACTCATATGCCAAAGGTAAACCTTTACCCTAAGCTTTACATCTACAAAAATTTAGAAATATCGTATGTAAAATGCAAACCTATGTAATTTTAGAAGAAAACATTGGAGAAAATATTTGTGATCTGTGCCAAGACTTCTTAAACCTGATAACAAAGATGTAATCCATAAAAGAAAATATAGATATATCAGACATTGACAAAATTATACTTTATTCTGAAAGTCACTGTTAAGCATGTGAAAAGATGACTTCCAAACTGAGAGAAAATAAGTACTAATCACATACCCAGTCTGGGTTCTGTACCTGAGATAATTAAAGAAGTCTCAGAACTCAAAACAGTAAGAAAACATTTCAGTTAAAGAAAAGATTATTCGTATGAAATATTTCACCAAATAGGATACAAGTATGGCAGTTAGGTACATGAAAATTGTCTAAAAGGAAATATAAATTAAAGTGACAATGAAGAATCACTGCGCACCTGTTTTAGTAGCTAAACTGATAGTGCCAAGTCTTTGATATGGGATGCAGAGCAACTAAAACTCAGAAATTTCTGGTGGGGTTGTAAAATAATAAAACCATGCTGGAAAGTAGGCGATTTATCATACAGGACACTCTATGTCACAGCAATGTCACTCCTTGATATTTACCCTAGGAAAAAATGAAAACTCTACCTTACTTGAACACATATATAAATGAATATAGAAGTTCCATTCACAATTGTGTACAACCTAAATATTTTGCAGTGGGTGAATGATAAACATTGGACCTTGAAAAAAATTATTGGTAAATGCATAAACATGGGTGAATGCCAAACGCATTACACTGAGTGAGATAAACCAGTGCTAAAACATATATGTGATGGCATTCTTGAAAAAGCAAACTATAATGGTCGAGAACAGGAACCATAGCTTATCAGGGATTAGAAGAGTGTGACTATAAAGAAATAGTGCAGGAAAGTTTTGGGGGGGTAATGGATTTTTTGTTATCTTGATTGATGAATACATGGTGAGTACATGAATGTGTATATGTTAAAATTTTAACTCTGTGCCTAATTAAAAAGTCCATTTTATTGTATGATAATGTCTTAAATTTTTTAAAAAATGGTTTTCAGAGATTGAAAGAAAATAACTAGGCAGATAATGAGGTAAGACAGCACAAAGGAAAAGCAGAAGAAACAATAGACAATAAAACTGACTTGTATGCTTCTACTTTAGTACAAGATGGAATAATAGGCACTAGATTTACTTTCTGTCATATAACAACTAAAAGAACATGGAAAATACAAGAAAACATGTTTTTTAAGGATTTGAACCTGAGGCAGTGTCACTGTAAGACTCAAGAAGCTTCTGCAATCAGCTCAACTTACTGCCTTGAAAGTTTCCCTAGCACACAGTAGGCAAGGAAGAACCAAGGCAGAGCTCAGCAAACTCCCTGGGATAAGACCAACCAGAACTGAGCAAACCCAGTGGCAACAGTGTCCAGGATAGATTTCCAGAGAACTGCACAGAGAGGAAAGACAGATCTGCAGAGGATTCCCTTTAGTTACATAGTAGAGTACTGTGTGAGGAAACGTATCTAGCAGGGGTCAGTAACTGAGCCACACCAAGGGGTTAGAAGGAATGATACTAGACATATAAACAGTCCTAGGCATGTTTTTCCCTGGGGACACCTGGAAAGCCTGATGCTAGAGGCATTTGGGTAGCGCATGAAGAAGGGTCTTCCCTCAGTCATGGCCTGAGAATAACTGGCCCTAGACTAGATGCATCTCTTGTTCCTCTGTCAAATCTTTAGAGCAATATCTGAAAGACCTGTTTCAGAGTAACTTCACAGCATCCCACAACAAACGTCAAGAATGTAGGAATACATTTTCATCCAGCACCCAAGAAAGTAAATTTTTTATTGTCTGGCATCCAGTCAGTCTTGTTCAGACAGAGCAGCATGAGAAAAGCCCCACGCTGTAGCCCATACCTAATATAGATGTTAGAATTAGACAAGCAAATTAAGGTAGTTAATATAACTAACCATGTTTCATATATTCAAAACGCTGTTTGGAATATAATTCCCCACATTGAAAAACCAGGAAACATTAACAACAAAAACCATGTTATTATCTCCAATGCAGAAAAAGCATTTGACACAATATAACAACTACAAACATCCTCAGGAAACTTGGAATACAGGAAAATTCCTCAATTTGGTGAAAAGAATGTAAAATCTTTTAATGGTGAAAATCTTTTACCATCTTTTAATGGTGAAATCTTTTAATGACTGAAAATTTTCCACAAAGGCCAGGAACAAGGCTGCTGTCACTGCTTCTAGTCATCATTTTATTAGAGATTCTAGGCATGAGTAAGTCAAGAAAAAAGAGTCAAGGTACCCAGACTAGACTACCAAGAAACAATTTAAGTATTCTTTTATTTAGAGAAAACATGTTTGTGTAACAAACCAAATAGAACATTCAAAAATCTTTTAGAACTAATAGGTGAGCTGGGTTGTAGAAAGTGATCAATATATAAAAAACAGTAATATTTCTAGTATAGATAACAATCAAAATTTGAAGTTCTAACAAATTAGTCTATAGTGTATGAACTAAGGAGGATTAAACCTGACAAAACATGTGGAACACCTTTACAATGAAAACTACCAAACAGTGCTGATGGAAATGAAAAGAAAAATCTAACAAGTACCTTGTTCATGGGTGAGAAGATACAATGTTGTTACAATGTTATTTCTCCTTAAATTGGTCTGTAGACTCTAGGAGCTGCAGTTGGAATTCTAGCACTCTTAGTAGAGGTTGATTAGTTCTGCACTTCGCATGGACATGCAAGAGACTAAAATATGAAAAAAAGAGAAGTAAATTGGAGCACTTAGAGTAACTGATTTTAATAACTATATATAAAACTATGATGTTTGGTATGATGTTTGGTATAAAGAGATAAATCAACAAAATAAAATTGTGCAGAAACTCATGCAGCATAGAGATAGCTGATTTTGGTAAATACACAAAGGATATTCAGTAAAGAAAAGTCTTTTTTAGTCTTAGAAGAGTTGATTTGTCCATATATTCACCCCAAAATAAGCATCAATCCGTATGTCAACTATATATAAAAGCCAACTAAAAATGGAATATAGAACTAAATATAACAGTGAAAACTATGAAATATGTAGTAGAAAACTTAGGAGACCTTAGGTCAGGTTGAGACATTTCAGAGATGACACCAAAGCATGATCTGTACAGGAAAAAAAATTGGTTAATTTCCTCAAAATGTAAAATGTCTACTCCTTGGAAGATCTTAGAGGAAGGAAATGACAAGCCAAAGACTAGGCAAAGACACTTGAAAAGCATGTATGTGATCACAGATTTGTATCCAGATAATGTCAGGAACTGCCAAAACATAATAGTAAGAAAATAAGCTAATGAAAAGATATATCACCTATGCAGATGCCAAACAAGTACATGGAAAGGTCATTCACTCAGGAAATGCAAATTAAAAGCACAATGTGATACACTGACACCTTTTAAAATAACTGGAATTTAAAAGATTAAGTGTTAGGATGTAAAGGAACTAGAACTCTTAGACCCTCTATAAAATAGTACAATTATGTCACTTGGTAATTTCTTTAAAAAGTAGACATACAAGTACCATGTGAACCAGTGACTCCACATTTAAGTATAGTGATCTTTCTGCATTGAAACTGGTTCCAGGACTCCTACCTCATGCCCATACCAGAATCTGTGTTTGTTCAAGACCTATATATAGAAGATATATGCCGTATTTGCATATAATCTTTGCACATCTTCTCTTAACTCTATATTACTAGTAATAATTAATACAATTTAAATGTTTTATGTTTTGGAAATGATTGTTATACTGTATTGCTTGCAGAATAATGAAAAGAGAAAAGTCCATTACAAATGCAGTTTAAAAGCTTTTCTTTTTCTGTTCATAGTTAATTTGATCCATGGATGTGAAATGAATAGATTCAGAAGGTATATTTTCCTTACTCAAAACAAATTAATGCAGATGCCCTCACAAAGACATGTACAGGAATGTTTGTGGTAGCTTTATTTCTGACAGCTACAACCTGGAAATAGGCAAGTGTCCATCAGCAAGTAGACAGACACACATGGTGGTTTATCTGTACAGTACAACCCTACTCTGCCGTACAAAGAAATCAACTTAGTGGTACTCATTCCAGCATGTGTGATTCTCAAACAATTGTGCTGTATGAAGTAAGATGAAAAGAAGATATGTGCTCTGTGATGCATTTATATAAAATACTAGAGAACAAAATACAGGGGCTGAAAGCAGGTAATAGTTGTCTGCAAAGAAGTTTGGCAGGAAAGGGGAAGGAGGGACAGATAAAAGTTCATAAGGAAGTGTCCACACTGGTACTTTGTTTACATACCTATGTCAAAACTTACAGCACTATGTGTGCAACTTACTCTGATACTTACACTACAGTAAAGCTGTTAAAAAGCCAAATAATAGTAACAGAAGAGAGGAATCTCTCAGAGGTTTCAGGTGGTAGAGTTAATCAGACAGCTGACATGCTTGCTTACTGTGTTAAGAGAAACAAGTGACTAGACTGGAGTTTTTTCAAAGAAATGCAGACTATTTTTAGAGGGAACTAAATAGAGATTTTAAAACTGAAGAATACAGTAGTTAAGATAAAGACCCCCATGGATGGTTTGTACATGGTTGGACAGAGAATTAGTCAACTAAGAGGTAGGTCAAAGAAAATGTCTAAAATAAAATAAGGATAATGGAAACTAGAAAAGAGGAGCTAAGAAATAGAGCAGCTACAGTGTGATGGTCAAACATATAATTGGAGTCTTGGAAAGCGAAGGAATAAGACCAAAACATGTTTGCGGAGATAATACAGAAAAGTGAAATTCAAGAAACCTCTGAATTCTGAAAGTTTGCAACAAAATCCAAACTTAAATATATTGTATTATAAATACTGAAAACTAAAGACACCTGAAAAAAATTACAAGATGATAGAGGAAGAAACCCAGGTCTCTAAAAAAAAAAAGAGCAACATTGATTTGAACAAGCATATCACAGCACTCGACTTCCACATAAGGATCTGCTATCCTCAGAGTGCAGAGGAGGAAAGTGCCAGCTTCAAATCCTGGTGATAGAGTTCCACTGGAAGGAAGGTGGAATAAAGACACCGAGTTATCACCTGCACATCTCAACTTACCAGGTGTCAAATGGAGTATTTCTAGACCCAAGATGGATGACCAGAGTGCAGGGGTGAATGAGATGAATGGGCTGATGCAGCCGTGCGGGAGATCCGGGTGGATATTTACTATACAAAGAAGAT
Organism: Dinomys branickii; assembly: GCA_004027595.1. NCBI lineage: Eukaryota > Metazoa > Chordata > Mammalia > Rodentia > Dinomyidae > Dinomys > Dinomys branickii. The sequence goes on along the minus strand of PVLD010000292.1, from coordinate 39,438 downwards.
CTCTTTTGAGGCTTAAAATACTTTTGACATGCTAATATGCATGAAAATATGGGCATATTTATCAGAGAGAGGGAACTGGACCGAAAGGAGTTCAGAGTTTTTGTATTGTCTGGCAAGATCCAAATCAAGAATTCAAAAAAAAGAATTTGTACTGTTCTCTGTAGAATAACTTCTGTAAGAATCAAAATCATCAATATCTTCCATATTCTTGGTGGAAGAGCAGCGTGGAGAAGGAATTTTAAAAATAAAATAAAATCAAGGCAAGGGAAGGGAAGAGAAAAGACAACACTGAACTTGGAGAACACAGAAATCCTTGGTAAGATGACAGTTTTAACCCAAATGGGTCATTAATTAAATGTAAATGGGCTAGCTCTCAAAGACTGTAAAAAGTAAAGAAAAAAAAAACAATAAATTAAGAAATAATAAAGGTTTAAAAGTAAAATAATTTGGAAAAAGAGACCATGAAATACTAACCTAAAAAAGCTAGTGTACATATTTTCACGTTAGATAAAGTAGACTTTAAGGCAAAAACATAATAATGAAAGAGTCACTTGCCCAGAAAGATAGAGTAATTCAGTATTTGTGGCTATTTGGTAAGATAGATGCAATATAAATCAAGTGAAAAATAACAACAAAAACAAGAAATAGAGGATTCTGTAGTCAGTGGGAGACTTAGAACAGAAAGACAAAATCAATAAGGATATAGAAAATTCAGATCACAGAATTATCAGTTTTACAAAATAGTAGCACATTTATCCAGCATCCCATGAAAGGAGGTGACTAAATTTCATTGATTTCACAACATCCATTTGGTTTAACTTAATTTGAATAAATAATGTGGTGAATCTGTTAAAGGTGAAGTATGATTATCTCAGTAGAGAATTGTATTTGTTAAAAGAACAGCAAATGTTCTTAAAGATGCCCAATGCCATCTTTTGAGATGGGGAACAAGATAAAAATGCCCTTGATCACCATTTCTGTTCAGGATCCTAAGGCCTGGATATGTGCAGTGTTGGGAGGGTGGCGGGAGGATGCAAGGAAGGAGGAGAAAGCAAGGCAGGAGGGCTGCAGAAGCCCAGGTCTTGCCTTATACAGTTATGTTTGGGGCCTGTGGAGCTAGGACCTGGTATTGTCTTGTCTTGAACACTCCCAGTCAATTCCAGGCTGCGGCCAAGTTCGAGAACTAGCTCCACCCGTGGTCACTCACTGTAAGTGTGTAAGGAGTGTCCTGCCCATGGCACAGTAGCTTTACTTTTCATTTGAAGGAAATGCAGTTCATGTCAAAACAAGGTTTTCAAAATAAGCGATTGCTCACTTGAGTTGGTACCAACTTGATGTAGGCTTCTTTTTACTCCCTTCTCACGTGGCTCACTCTGCCAGTGGGAGTCCGCATGTACTGTGCACATAACAGCCAGAGACGGATGACTGCCCTGCATCCCTGTGCGGCCCGTCACTGATGGGCCTTCACACTGATCTATGGCCCCAGGCCCCCTTTCTTCGTGAGATGTCTAAAATAGGTTCAGAGAGAGTAAAGTGGAGCTGCCAGGTATGCAAGGTTAGCTCTAGAGATGTGGCAGATGACGCATGCCTGTAGTTAATGTACTGTGCATTTTCTGGTCACGTGTTAAAAAGACAAAGGGTTTGCTGTTTTTACGATGGGCCCTGCCCCGGAGCGGGTTTGGCATGGGTCCTTGCAGTGCCGTGAGCACATTGAAGGTCCTGGTGCTGTCAGACTTCGCGTCCTCCAGAATCCTTTGCTGGTGCCTGGCAGGCCCGGGTACTGTGCCCTGACCTTGCCCCGACTGGATGCTGGATGAAAGGGAATGGTTTGGGTTCCTGCCCATCCTAAGCACAGAAGAATTACAGCTCACTAGCTAAATACCTTAACTTTATAAATGTATTGAGAAGATTTTTGAAGAGGTCAATGGAAGATGGAAAGAGCTATATCTGGTGCAGCTCACCTAGTAGGGAGAGTTTGGACACTCAGAAGAAAGAGGACGCCCTGACAGTCATGGGCCATAGGAAGGGTGGTGCTGGTGCAGCCTGAGGGGCCTGGTTGGGGCTGAGACCATGAAGTGAGAGGTCCGTAGAGGGCATCCTGGGAAGGCAGCAGCCAGGCAGACAGGGTCCAGTGTGCTGGGGCCATGGCTAGGTTGTGTAAGGAAGGCATTTTTGTTGACGGGGAGGAACTGCTGAAAAGCACCTGAGTGGCTGGATACTAAGGTGTTTTTCCCATTTCTTTTAGACCGAGCACCCTACACAGACCAGTTTTTAAAGGAACAACCCAGCTTCCCAGCTGGCCAGCAGCTTCTGAGCCAGGCAGGCCCCAGTGACTCTCCAGGTGGTCTACCAGCCCCTCTGGTACCACCCTCACCTCCTGTAACTGTGGTGCCCCAAGATGTATCAGCACCAGCCAGCATCATGCCAGAGCCAGCAGCAGAGACTGCCATCCAGGCAGGGGGTCCAGGGACCTCTCAGGGGCCAGCCAGTGAGCATGAAACCATCCAGCCACTGGCCAAGACACATGATGCCCAGCGCGCCGTGCAGCCCCTCAGCACAGGCCCAGGACCTTGCCCCTCAGCTCCAGAGGTCTCCAGTTGTCCCACAGGTTTGGGTGAGCCCCCCTCGAACAGGGATGTCAGTACCCCAGGGGAGCTGCAGCCTACTGTGGTGCCAGGGCCCTGCCCCCCCGGTGGGGCCCTGCAACCTGCTCTGGGGCAGCCACCACCTCCACTCCCTACTGCAGTGGGGGCCATCGGCTTAGTTGCCCCTCAGCTCCCTAGTCCTCCGCTGGGGCCCACTGCCCTACCACCACCACCCTTGGCCTTGGAGTCAGATGGGGAAGGGCCGCCTCCCAGGGTGGGCTTCGTGGACAACACCATCAAGAGCCTGGATGAGAAGCTTCGGACTCTGCTCTACCAGGAGCATGCGCCTACCTCCTCAGCCTCAGCTGGAACCCCTGTGGAGGCAGGCGACAGAGACTTCTCCCTGGAACCCCCAAGAGGAGACGGGCCCCACCAGGAGGCCTTGCGGGGAGAGCTTGTCCAGCCACCCCAGCCCTCAGTGAGTAGCTAGATTGATCCCAGAGGATGGTCTCAGGTTGGGGTAGGTTGGGAGTGGTCAGGCGTCCCAGCTATGCAGGGCCATCCTTGTCCCATGTTTGACCTCCTCTTAGTGACCCACCTGTTCAGTAAGTGGCCTCTGTTCAGGGTCATGCGTGCAGTACCTGGCAGCCCAGTCCAGTTGTCTGCCTAAGGAGGTGGATAGGTCATGGTGGGCTCCATCTCCATAGGGGAAGCAGATCTGCAGCGAAGTTGCAGAGGTGTTGACAGACCTTGCCATAGCACTGCGCTGTGTTTCTTGTACAGTTGGAGAAATCAGAGACAGCCCCTATGGGATGGGGCCCAGTGGAGCAGGAGCAGCAGGAGGAGCAGGGCGCCTCTTCACCAGTAACAGGTAATGAGTTCGAGGTCACACAGGCCCTGCACTCCTGGAGTCGTAGCACTGCCTGGAGTCCTGAGCCCCCAGCCTCGGCACCCTCACCTCGATGCACTAAGGTGCAGAAGGGTCCCTTCGTGATGAAAGGATCAAGCACCTAGGGAGCTCTCAGGTGCAGCCTCTCGAGACTGTTCTAGCAGAAACATGCTCCCGCCCCTCAGAGGGACATTCTGTCTGGGGCACTGGTGAAAGCTGGATGGGAACATGCTGGGATACAGGAGGGAGGGTCCCCACACCTGAACTTGCAAACACAGTGGATGTCCCCAGCCCCAGAGCTTCAGCAAGGTTCTCAATGCCCCAGAATACTTGTGGTTGTTTGGCCAGAGCATAGCATAGGGCTGAGGTTCAGGAACTCCCGGAAGCAGCAGATAGTCCCCTGATTGGGATCACCCTGACTGGCTCTAGCTGCAATACGCCTCTTTGTAGACTCCTGCTTTGGTTCTTGTTTCCTTATCTGATGGCCTGAGTCTCTGTCCTAAGGGATCTGGCTTGCTTCTAAGGTACCAAGACCCTTTCCAGCCTTCTTGGGTACCAGGCAAGATGAGATTCAGGGTTCACCAAAGCCTGGGTTATATCAGTTGCAGGTGGGACCCCGCAGTTCCAGGCTGCGCCCACACAGAGAAAGGTGCAGCTGGCTCCTTCCTGTAGCTGCACAGGACAGCTGCATGCATTTCCAGATGCCAGGCGCTGTGGGGGCTGGGCTGCTAGCTGTGGGGCCTGATGCTGTGCACACAAGGAGCTAGCAGTATGGACCATGGGGAAGGTGGAGGACAGGGCAGAATCAGGAGAGGCCTAGCCCTCACACACACACACACACACACACACACACACACACACACACGGCTACCCTGTCACTTTGTCCCTGTTGACTTACCACTGTGAGAGTTGTTGATCAGCCCGACCTAGGAAGATGAGGAGGAGACAGCATTTGTAACCTGTGCGCTGTGAATTTGCATTTCAAGGTCCATGATCTTTCCAGAGTGCAGACTCAAGGGGAAGCTGTAAGGGACAGACTCAGTCAGAGCAGATGAGCTTTTCTACCAGTCAGAGCTGTCCGGTAATGGAGCACAGCTGGTAGTAAGTCCATGTCCCTGGGTGTGCACACAGATCGGTTGGATATGAGGAAGAGTCAGGGGCTGCCTACAGGTTGGGGACACTTGTCAGAGACTGGACAGGGTATCTCAGGAGTTTGGCATCCCTAACCTAACCCTAACCCCAGCCTGCCCATGAGTTCCTTTTGCTCTATGGGGGTATTAGCTCTCTGGGATTCTGTGGTTGACTCTCAGGAGAGATGGCCAGAGGCTCTCTGCTCCCCGCATTCTGCAGATGAAGAACAGGGACAGCTGCAGGTGCAGTGGGCATTTCCTGGACACCACGGGAGCAGTGTGGGGAATTGGCCCCACCTCTGCCCCGCGAGTTCCTCTTAAGGGGAAAGATATTTGGGAAATGTGGTGTCACCAGTGGTGTGGAAGGGCCTGGCTGCATGAGTGGGCTCAGGACCCTCCTGTCCCCCAGGTGGTAGGTGTCTCCCATGAAGTGACATGCACCACATGCCCAGGGCTAGGGCGTTGTGGGGTGTTTTTGGTTTTGAAAATATGGTATCCCATGTGATTGCCAGCTCCCTTTTCCTGCCCAGTGTGGGTCTCTTCCTTGTCCAGCAGCCCAGTGACATTGCTGGTGTTCCCACAGCAGAGTCTTCTTCCAGCAACACACTGGGCTGTGACAGTGATGGGGGACAGGTGGCCTCAGACTTGCCCACAGTACCCAGTGTCCACCAGGTAAGTGACGTTTTTGACACACCACTGGCCAATTGGGGTTCGCTTTCAGCTGGTGTTCTCATGGGATCCCTTCTTTCCTGCTTGTTTCCAAAGGCCATCCCTGCTTCTGCAAGCCCTGCATGTGTACAGCCCACAGACCAGAATGGTGGGGTTCCCCGGGAAGCCTCAGAAGAGCCTATGCGGAGCCACCAGGGGACAGCCACAGAAGGTGGCCAGCTCAGCTGCCCTCAGACACACGGCGCTCGGGCTTTGGGGTCCCCACGGAAGCAGCCAGGGCAGCAGGAGGGTGGCTTATTAGCCAAGACTGTGGGCCGCTTCTCAGTGGTGAGCTCACAGGATGAGTGGACGCTGGCCTCCCCACACAGCTTGAGGTACTCTGCCCCGCCTGACGTCTACCTGGACGAGGTCCCCTCCAGCCCTGATGTGAAGCTGGCTGTGCGGAGGGTGCAGACGGCCTCCTCCCTTGAGGTTGGCGCTGGCGAGCCTGCATCCAGTGACTCTGGTGATGAGTGCCCGCGGAGGAGGCCCCTGGTCCAGAAGCAGTCCTCCCTGCCTGGTGGTGGTGGTGTGGCCAGTGACTTGGTGAAGAAGGCCACAGCCTTCCTGCACAGGTCCTCCAGGGCTGGGTCCCTGGGCCCTGAGACGCCCAGCAGGGCAAGCGTGAAGGTCCCCACCATCAGTGTCACCTCCTTCCACTCCCAGTCATCCTACATCAGCAGCGACAACGACTCAGAGTTTGAGGACGCTGACATCAAGAAGGAGCTCCGTAGTCTGCGGGAGAAGTATGTTGTAGGGCTCACTGGCCAGGCGGGGCTGAGGGAAACATGTTGGAGTGTGGGCTGAGATCTGCTCACAGCAGCTGGTCAAGGCAACAAGGCTGTGATGAGGCTCACATACATCCTTCCCTGTGGCCCTGAGCAGAAGCCTCCTATAAGGGCTTCCTCCATGGTAGGCTGCCAGCAGAGCTGGCGGCTGTTTCCTAGCTTTTCTGAGGGGGACTCCTCCCTTAATGGGCCAGGCTTGTTCCTTTCCCACCCTCATGGAGGACACTGAGGGGGTCACAAGACACACGCCTTCCCTACCCACTCACTCTGTGTCTGTGTCTGTCTATGTCTCTGCTTCACTATGTCTGTCATTCTTCTCCGTAGTCAGGGTGACTGCTACCCAGAGATGTCCTCTGGGGCAGGAGGGAAGCCCAACCGTGCAGCTCCTCCGCTGTGGCTGGTGGGACTGCACAGCGCCTGCAGAATAGCCTATTTGCCCAGTGCTGCATGACCTGGCTCAGGAACCAAAGATGCGCATAGAAGGAGCCTTGTCTTCAGGCTTTACTAGGGGTCTTTGAGAATCACAAGAGTTGTACAGGGGCAGAGGGAGAGGGGCTGTACCTGGGGTAGGCAGGAAGGCAGGGGTTATGACAGGCTGCCGGACTCTGGCTCTTGGAAGGCACCCCCAGGGGCTATACCTCCCAGTAGAGCTTTCATTCAGGTGAGAGGATCCAGCACCAGCTGGAACCTTTGGGGTAGAGGAGGGTAATTGAAATGGGGTTTCTCTGGGGAGCCAGCAGTCAGTGAGCAAAGTGAGCATTGGATACAAGACCATCCTGGAACTGAGCCCAACTGAGAGCCTGTCCCTGAGTGAGACGGGCTTGGTGCCAGGGGAGGGGTCCTAGAGTCCATGGGGTACGGCAGGGTCTAGAGTAAGGGGGAGGCTGGAGGAGGGAAAAGGGAAGTCCAAGGAGCACCTCTAAGGAAGGGACTGAGGAAATGCAGGAAAGGGGAAAACTGACGTGAGAGGGCCGTGGAGCCCTGTGGAAAGAAGTGGTCTAAGGGGATGGGAGAGAATTTGGACTTCAGTCTAGAATTGAGAGGACCTGCTGGTATCTACTGGGAAGTAGCCAGTCATTTCCAAGCCTCTCTTGGCCTGAGAGTCCCTGGCCACCTCATTAGTGTCTGGGCCTCAGTGTCTGACACCTGCACTGGAACTTCAGGCTCAGCCCAGCCTGTGATTTCAGATGCCTGAGACTCCTGGGCCCTGAGCACTGGTGCAGCCCACATGTAAGGGTAGCAGGGCAGCAGCAGCAGAACTCTGGGGACACAGAGCTCTGACCTGAGATTCCGAATAAGAGGCCCCTTCTGGTGGCCCAGCACCCACCACCACCATAGGCAGCCATCCTCATGCAAACCCCACGCACACAGCAGTTTGTTACTCCCTGCTGCTTGCAGGGAGAAAACCATTTGTGATTTATTATTTTTATTTATTATTTTTAATAGCTGAAGAAAGCCTTTCTTTCTCAAACGTATGTGGCAGGTGTTAAAGATATAGGAGGTTAGGAATCTACACCTTAATTCTTCAGAATCTAGGGATTTTTCAAAGCAGAGAAAAGGTTTGTTTTTTGTTTGGTATTAGCAAAGGTCAGAACTTGCTTCCTCACTTCTAACCATGAAAACCATGTGCTTTCCCAGCATAAAAGGTGGAGGAAATGGCTGGGGCGGGAAGTGAGGAGCTGTGTTTGGATGGGTACCATGGGGTTAGCGTCAGACTTCCCAAAGTGCAGGGTGCCAGAGGCCAGCAAGGGAGTCCACCAGCAGTGTGACTAGGGGGTCCCAGTGGGGGGTCGCTGCTCGCCCAGCAGCCCTAGGGCCCACCCTTACCCGTGCCCAGTGATCCAGCCATATTCCACCTGATCTTCACCACGACCCACTGCAGTGGATCCCGCAGGGGTATTGTTCAGCTTGGCTCCTGGCCAGGACTGTCTTAGCTCACTTGTATAGCACCAAGCTTCACCTGAGACCCCCTTCTCCACACCCTCAGCTGCCGTGCTCAAAGCAGACCACATATACTGGCCTGATAAACCAAGGCAACCCTTGGGTTCAAAGCTGACTTTCTCTTCACCTGTGCTGGTGTTTATGGCTTTCATTGTAAGCATAAGGGTGCAGGTTGAGTCCCCTGGGCTCCCTGGCCATAAAGACAGCGCAGCAATGAGGATTCTGAGTATCTTAAAATGAAGTCCCTTAGTGCAGCTGTGCTGAGTGTATCAGTGCCTTGGCCTTGCACCTGCCTGGCGTACATATAGGCAGACAGTGCCATTTAATGCCCGTGAGTGGCCCCTGAGGAGACGCAGACACGGCTGCCAGCCCGATGTTACCTCTCTCCCCACTGCCAGCCCCACCCACAGTGGAGCCCACCTGCCCTGCCTCCTTTCTGCTCCTCCCCCAGGCATCTGAAGGAGATCTCAGAGCTGCAGAGCCAGCAGAAGCAGGAGATCGAGGCTCTGTACCGCCGCCTGGGCAAGCCACTTCCACCCAGCGTGGGCTTCTTCCACACGGCGCCCCCGACTGGCCGCCGGAGAAAAACCAGCAAGGGCAAGCTGAAGGCTGGCAAGCTGCTCAACCCGCTGGTGCAGCAGCTCAAGGTCGTGGCCTCTAGCACAGGTCGGCTGGCTGGGAGGTGGGCTGCAATGGGGCTGGCTGGGGGGAGGTGGGGGACCCTGAGGGCGCCTGGGAGGTAGGCTCTGTGCAGATGTGATACCCCCAGGCCCTGAAGAGCATCTGGAGCTTTCTTTCTGGATCCTCTTACTGGAGCTGTGAGGTCACTGTGGGCCCTGGGAGGCCCTGGGCCTCTGTGCGTGGTGCTTGGAGTCAGGCCTCAGCCCTGACTGCAAAGGGTGTATCCTCAGCCACCCTTGGGCCATGGGTGTGCCAGGGAACCCAAGATCATTCTTCCCACGTGTTCCTCTCTGCAGGACGCAGCCTGGGACAGAGGTGGCAGTTTCCTCTGACCTATATCTCAGGCACATGCCTTTGGGTGAGGAGGTGACAGTGTTGTCCTCCTAGACTTGTAAGGGTGCTACCTAGTATCTGGGGCTGTGCCAGCCTGCCTTGGGGCAGCATCTATGCAACCAGGGGTTCCTTTGATCATCATGAGTGGCACTGCAAGCACACACTGGCCAAAGTACACACTGCCCCGGCAGTCTGGGATGGAAACCCCATGAACCCAAGTCCCTGGATGTGCCAGGCAGGGAGCACTGGTGAATTAAGCACACTCACTAACTGCAAGGCACGTTACCCGGATCCAGTACGAAGTGCCAGAGCTGAGGGAACTCATTACAGGGAGGTGCATAGGCCACTTTAAGCCCATGTGTGAGCCTGTCACTGATTCACAGGACAGGTCCCAAGTTTGGCATAGCATTGGGTGTCGGTTGAGAGGGGACACTTTCTTTGATTGTCCTCAGTATCCCTGTCCAGATGGACCAGACATGTGCCAGTTGTCTGCAGGAGACTCCACACTTCCCCAAGGTCACCCAGCAAACAACAGAGAACAGACCCAGCCCATGCCCACCCCTGCCTGGCGGCACCTCATGGTGCATGTCGCCTCTTCTCCCTTCCCCGCACAGGTCACTTGTCTGACTCCAGCAGAGGCCCTCCCGCTAAGGACCCTGCCCACGCCAGCACACCCCCGTGCGCGAAGGCAGTTCAGACCCAGCAGCCCTGCTCCGTCCGAGCCTCCCTGTCCACAGACATCTGCTCCGGCTTAGCCAGTGACGGAGGCGGAGCGCGTGGCCAAGGTGATTTCCAGCTTGCCTGTCTCCGAGCATGTGCCAGCCACATAGGGCCTCAGTGGTGTCCCAGGAGTATACTCATGTGTGTCAAGGGGGTCAGAGTGGCAGCCAAGGCTGCTGAGCAGCTTTGCAAAAAGAAATTGTTTAAAACAAACAAAAAGATGTAGTGTTTGGATGCACGTAGAAAATTGTCCCCTCATCACCAGGTCTTGCTGTAAGCAGCTCAGAGGCAGGTGATGGCTTTGTTAGAATGGGCCTTCGGGAGGTGGCCAGGACTGGGAGGGGTCAGCCTGATGACCAGGGAGGGAATGGGCCTGGCATCTATCTCCCTGTGGCCTGTGGCACCCATTCCTAGGCACCGGCTGCCCTGCAGCAGAGCCTAATGGTGCTAAACACCAGGTCCTTCCACAGTCCAGGGGACGCTGGGGGACGAGGGCTCAGCTCTGCAGCTGGGAGCTTGGCCCCGAGGAGGAAATGCTGTCACATCAACACTGCCATGGACGGCAGCGGCTGCTCAATAAGGCGCTCTCCTGTCCTCACCATCTCTGTCCAGAGAAATCATGGTGACCCAGGCAGGTGCCCCACCCCTTTCCTCTGGGCCGCTTCTCTTCTGTTCCTCCCGTTGCCTCCTTCCCATTCCATGGTCAGTGGCTGTGGTGCTCGGGCTGGGCTAGGTGGAGCCGTGGATGGTTAGTTGCGAGGCTGATGTGGCTGTTGGTGTGGAGGAGGAATCGCAGCGACCTATACTTGATGAGTGTCTCTCTGTTTTCTTCCCTTTATATTCATTTGCAGGCTGGACGGTTTACCACCCAACGTCTGAGAGAGGGGCCTATAAGTCTAGTAGCAAGCCTCGTGCGCGATTCCTCAGTGGACCCGTATCTGTGTCCATCTGTCTGTATTTGTTCTTTTGTATTTTCCCACCGCCCAGCCCTTGGTTTCTCCCCTCCCCACTCCCTGTCTTCATTTCCTCTCATACATTTCACAGGATGCCTCCCCAATCCCTGGAAGTCACCCCTCACTAGGAAAGGTGGACCCCAGGCGTCCTTCCTGCTGAATGCCACTGTCTGCGCCCACCCCAGCCCCGATGGCTGTGTGCATGCTCTTGGCTGCGCTCGGGCACCAAAAGCATGCGCAGGGTGCCCCCGCCCAGGCCCTCCGCCCACCCACACGTGCCAGGGCCTTCTGCATTCCTTCCGTCACCTCATTTATTTAATTTTTTTTATGTTGGATGTAGTTTTCTTTTCTGTTGTAATTGTGGCCAGTATACCTGTCTGCCGTACCCTAGTTCCAGAGACAACAAAAAGACAGCCCCAACCTTCTCTAGATACATGGTGTGCTGCACGTGTGTCTGGGCTCCGAAAGCATACATGTAGTGACCAGCACTGCCCTGAAGACGCCTGCAGGGCGTGGCCTCATGCAGGGCCCCAAGCCCAGGATCCAGCCCTGTGACTGCCCACCATGCCCATGCCCATATGCAGAGACGCTAAAACCTGGCCCCAGGGGCTGAGCTGTAGTTGCGTGGTGGAACACTTGCTTACCACATGCAAAACCCCGGGTTCAATCCCAGCGCTGCAAAAAGGGAAAACAGCTGGGGCTTCCATCACCTTCTGTAATCTGCTCACTCCAGCTCCAACAGATGAAACTGACGTCTTACCCTGAGGCTCTTCCTTTGGAGCAGTGTCCTGGCTGGCCCTTGTTCTTTACCATGCAGCTGGAGCACTTTGCTCGCTGTGCTTCCTGATGACCCATGGGATATCAGGGAGGGAGTCAGTGGCACACCTCCTCCAAGCTCCACCAGAACCAAACCCAGTTCCACCCTGGTCTGAGACCCTAGGACTCGCTCTTGGGAGGGCCCACTAGCTTGGGCTGCCCACCATGCTGCAGTGTGTTTTAACCCTCACAGGGGTTGGCCTCCATAGCCAAGCTGGTGGAGTTTTAGGTTTTTATCTTTTAAACAGAAACATTGAACTTTTTGGCAATTGGGTTGGAGATGCTGGTTTGGGGCACATAACTTTTTGCTTGTAGAATAAAGATACATTGTGTTTGTGGGGACCCAGAGGCCATATCTGCAGTAAGTGACCATTGCCATTACCCCACCACCACCACCTCCATCAGAGACCCGTGTGGGCTGCCACTCTCCAGGTGGGACAGGGCGAGGGCACAGGGCCTCATGGCACCGTCAGGGACTTCCAGTGGCTTTTTGTCCATGTAGTAGGCTATCTTGTTTGAGCCACTAGCAGTCACTAGCATCGGGCTAGCGGTGTCTGTCAGGCTTTGGTCAGTTGCTGAGTGAGTTGGGGAGGAGTCTGGAGGGCGTTCTCTGCGTGTCATCCGTCTTTCCAGCAGGCTGGCCTCATTCTGATTCTGGTTCCTACTCGCCAGGACACGTTCTGGCTGTCCCTGGCACATGTTCGGCTCTTACCAGGCTCATCCTCAGGGTAAGGCCACCTGGATCTTTGGATGTCTGCCACCCCTAGAGCAAACGCCGGCTGAGCTTTCCTGCTGCGTGAGAGGTGAAGTACTGTTGTTGTGCCTCTGAGATCAGGACCACTGCTCTATCCAAGGTCATGTTTAAAGGCTTTTGTTGGTTATACTGAGTCATTGGTCCAAGATTTAAGTATTAAAAATGAATACAGCACAGACAGGGGTCCAGTGGCCAGGAGGATGGACTGTCTAAGGCAAGTTGGCAGATTGGCTTTAGGTGTGGCATGTGGTACCCACCCAGGCCTCATGAGTCCCACAGGCCTTGTGCTTGAGCCATGGCCCAGCCTCTTTTACGCATGACCAGTTTAGCCCCACACAGCAGGTTAGGCAGAGCCCAGGTGGGTGCCTGCTTCCACTGTAGCACCTGGACTGGGAAATAATAGCTCGGTCCCTCATCTCCCCTGCTGCCCTGTAGGGGCGGCCTTGGACGGGCCCCGTTCCCTTTGCTACTGGCCTCTGGGCTGTAGGGTTGGGCTTCTCACTGAGTTCTCTGTCTGTCTCCTGGCTCCAACAAGGGAGCCCTCAAGAGGAGGGGAGGGGGTGGCGGTGAGGTGTGTGGGGACTGAGCGTTACGTGTAGGGGGCTGGAGAAAAAGCCAAAGCACCATGAGTGCAAGAGGACTGCAGCAGTGGGACTGAGCAGTGGGAAGTTGGGAGGAGGAACTTGCCCCGCTTGGAGTGGGGGCAGCATGAGTAGATGGCTCTGGAAGGCGCTGGCCCTGCGTGGTCATGGGGCTGCAGGCCAGGTGGTCGTGCTCTCAGGAGTGATACAAGGAATGGAGGGGCTAGAGCCTGAGGTGCAGCGGGAAGGGGCAGCAGGCCTGTCCAGCGCTCGCTTGACACAGCTTAGACTTCAGGGTCACTGCTGCAGTGTCTGGCACTCCTCCTTCCTGCAAGACAAGAGGCTCCAGGAAAATAAAATGCGCTTTAAATTTTGACATGCAGAAAGATCTCAACTTGCATGAAGCTCAGAGAAGAAACAGCCCCAGACAAGGTGGTGTGGCCAGGCCAGGTGGTGAGCAGGGTCCTATCTGAGCTTGTGGGGGCTCCAGAGGCAGAAAGGACCCCAGAGGAGAGGCTGAGGTAGGTCGAGAGAGGGCAGCCACTCCTCCCTGTGGAGGGGCTTGGCAACTGTGCATGTCCTGAAGGAGCCCAAAAGGCGGGATCCAAAACCTTAGGCAGCACTGGTGGTTCTTCTGTTGGTCGGAAGCTGTGGCCACACGCCCTGGACAGCCTCCTTTTAGGTGTAGCCTGTGGTACCACTCTCACCAGGTGAGCACTGGCACTTTCTGGGCCTTTCTCAGCATGCAGGACCTGTGGAGGCTCACCCAGTCTTCTTGTCCCTTGTTTGCATCCAGTTTGGGGCAGAGACACCCAGTGGCCCTCCCAGCCTCCCCGCTCCCTCTGCATGTTGGGATGTTTTCATCCCCCTCGGGCGGGAGCAGTGATAGTTCAGCTGTCTAAAGGCAGGCTGTTGGGGGCCCAGTGCCATGCAGCCCAGGATGAAGCAGAAGTGTCCCCTGACCACCCCTCACAGGACCAAAGCATGTCTGTGTTTCTGAATTGATGCTTCGTGGGCAGTTTTGGCAATTCTCTCAGCTTGAAAATGTGAATGCAGAGATAGCCTGAAAGGTGTGTTTGGCCGTGGATGCTGGCACAGGGCTGCTGACATCCTTTGGGTCAGGGTGGACCCTGGAGGTCCTGAGAGGGGGGAGAAGTCAGTTGGACACAGGCCTGGAGCCGCCTGGTACCAGGAGGGCTGACCCATGGGGTCTGTGTGGATGCTCCCGCTCCTGCTGTTCCTGTGAACTTTGTCAGTATTTGAACACTGAGATATAAAAAGCACATGTGAGGAATTGCTGCAGGCCTGACCTACTTTTTAAACCATCTGCCCTAGTCAGACATCCTTAGCACTGAGTCCTTCTAGCTGAAGGTATCCTCACTGCCCACCAAAGGCCCAAGTGTTGGTGGGTGCTGGAGCTGCAGGAGCAGTGTGTGCTTTGTGCCCTAGCATGATGCAGGATGGAGCAGTTCCCCAGGGCAACCAGGGTGAGCCCTGGTTAAAACTGTCGTGCACCAGGAGGCATCTTTCCCTTGCTGCCTTGGGGATCTAGCGGGAGCTTCTCTAACAGACACCCTCCAGCAAGTGTGTGCACAGCAGGGCCCAGACAAGGGCAGAGATGCTCTGGAGAGGTGGAATGGCAGGGCAGTGCTGTCCCAAAGGAGCCAGGTCCCTGCCCCACCAGGAGGTTGCTGTGCCCTGGGGGCCCTGCCTGAGTGCTGCAGAGTGCAGCCTGGTGTCAGGGGCCACACTGAGGGATCTGTGCAGAGACTGGAGCTGTCTGTGCTCTGGTCACCTGGGGGCAGAGTCTAGGAAGGCCAGAGCATGAGGGCCAGCTGTGTTGTGGTCACCTGGGGTCCAAGAACAGGAAGACCAGGTGGCAGCTGGCCCATCTGGTATGATAATTGCGAAGAAGAAACCCAAAATACAGAGCTACCAGTCACTCCATGAGATGCCAGGTAGGTGCCAGTGGCCTTTCTCTAAAGCACCTGTTGCAGCACAGCTGTGGGGACCTGGTGAGATCCTGTCTCTCTGTCCTAGGGCTGTCCCTGTAGGACCATGGCAGCCGAGACAGGTGTGACCCCACACAAAGCCCAAGGGAACACTGGTGCTCTCCCAATGCCCTGCATTTGGGATTCCAGCCCAAACTGCAGCCAGACCCAGGGGCCCCCGCCTTCTGCAGAAAACAACCATCTTTCTCAAAAGTAAACCAGAAAAAGAGGCAGCTCTGCCCCTCTTATCCAGAGGGATCTGTCTGGATCCCTCTTTTTTGATTATTAAAGACTCCGGTAGCACATGGACTCACTTTCACCATGGTAGACCTAGGGATTATACTGGGTAAAGTCAGTCACTCAAACGTATGTGAGCTGGGTTTTGGGTGTGGTATACAGTGAGCTCGGCTGGAGACCCTGGCCAACATTTGCACACTGTCTCCAGGGCAGGAGGAGGAAGGCTGATGTCCCCAGGTTTTCCAGGTCCCCAGATGTTCCCAGCCTCATGGAATGGTGCCGAGCACATGCCTCTTCCTGGGAGCTTGGTGTTGCACGAGAGGGAAGGTCCCCTGGTGAGGGGGAGTGTTGGCTGCAGTGCAGATCCTCAGTTCTAGGATGGTTTTGCTGAGTGACCTTGGGGACGTCTGAGCTTGCCCATGTCATAGTCTCAGCTTCCTGCGAGGCTGTAGGGTGAGCTGGAGTGGCCAGACCTCAGCGTAGCTCCTGGCCAGCCTCGGGGCCCCTCCCTCCAGGCTCTGCCAGATGTTGCTTTCAGTGTCTTCCCTGCCTGAGAGATACCAGGCTGCCTCTGGACAGTGGGGACAGATCTGCATAGTGTGGTCCAGGAACAAGGAGGCCTCGCCCTGTCCCGGGGGGGGAACGGACTTTTACAGAAGAGGCAGCCGTGCACCCCAGAATCAGGGTTAGCCCTCCTGTGTCGCTACCTGATTCCCCTGTCTGACCTCATCCACAGCAGCCATCTGGGATGCAAAATGGGCCTCAGACCTGCAAAACAATGTATCTTTTTGCACTTGGGAAACCTCCAGTGGCCTCGGTGGCTGGCCAGCCCAGGCAGTGCCCAGCTCCCGTCGGAGGCCCCGTGGCCGACTCTGTAGGTTTTCCTGCCTCAGTTGGTCGTGCTCCCCAGTACCTGGCTCCTCAAAGCCAAGGGATGTGCTTTGCTTTTCGTTTTTTCTGTTCTTTTCTTTTTCCTTTTTTTTGCTTTTCTTTTTTCCTTTCTCTTTTTCTTTTTCTGGAATATGCTTCTAGAGACAAACACTTCTCCCGAAGCTTGGGGATTTGCCCTGGCACCTCTGCCTCCTCAACGAAGCCTGTGAGAGCCTGCACACTAACTCTGGGGGTGCCAGCCCCATTACCCCAGGCCGGGCCAGCCCTCCTCTGAACTGCTGCCTGTGTCTGTCCCTCCCTGCACACTGACAACTTTGCTTAAGTGTGGTAGCGTGACTGGTGTGTTCCGTTCTGCCTAACCCTGTGGTCTTGTGTCGTTTGTTTTTCCCTTACAGGGTCAGCCCTGAAGCGTCTCTGCCTAGGCAAAGAACACAGCAGTAGTAATTATCTGGGTTTTTTACCCCTTTTGTCCCCTCTCATCGCATGGGCTTTCTCATGGCTAGCGCGCAGCAGGGTGGCCTGCTCTTTGCCCGCCCTCGGGCTCTGCTTCGCTTCTGCCTGGCAGGATAGCTGCCCGTAGCTCCCCTTTGTGTCTCCATGGCTCCTAGAGTTTGTGCGGCCTCGCCAGTTAACATCTAACAGGCTTGTCCTTCTCTGGAATGTCCACAAATTACCAATCATTAATTGGCTCCTTTTCCAAAACCATAGGAATCAGTATTTCCTTGAAGTGCTAAAGATGAGTGCCCCGCCCCCCCAGGAGAGCTACAGGACCACACTCACACCTCTCTCATCTCTTCTGCTCTCCTCTCTCTCCCCCTCTCTCTTTCTCTCCCTCTTGCTCCTTTTTAAAGTTTTTCAAAATTTTATTTTTCTTTCCTGGCTGAAGTTTTCATGTAGAAATAGCTCTGTGTGTAAAATCCCATCACTAATCTTTAGTCGTTTGTTCCCTGCCTTGTCATCACTAGCCACTAAAGTATACTACATTTCGGAGCAGCTTGTTTGAAGAGATGGTCATTACTTTTTGGTAAAGCTTTTATTAATGCAACAAAAATTTTAAATTGGCTTATTCAAAATTGCCAACTAGAAATGATGTATGTAGGGGAGAAGGCAGGAAGAGATTATTTAAAAAAAAATTTTTTTAAACCCTGTGCTGATCATTTTAAAAAAACAGTAACTTTGAACACAGCAGCCGCGGGCTCTGGTGAGCACAGGGCCCCAGGCTCCCGCCGCCGCCGCAGCAGCCTGGGCAGGCGGAGCCTCTTCATGGCTCTGTGTTCTTCCCCAAGTGCTCTGGTAGGGGAAGTGCTGTGGTC
This sequence comes from Dinomys branickii, assembly GCA_004027595.1. Lineage (NCBI taxonomy): Eukaryota > Metazoa > Chordata > Mammalia > Rodentia > Dinomyidae > Dinomys > Dinomys branickii. The sequence continues at coordinate 22,127 of PVLD010000292.1, read as the reverse complement.
TGATTTTGAATTCCAAAGACCAGAGCCTTAAAATTCACTCTTGGTAATGTAAATCTTGTAGGCTGCTTGGGGGTGCTGAGCACCCTGCAAAGTACTCCGCCTCTGCTTTGCTTCCCTTTACCCTGAGGATGCAGAGGCCAGACAGGCCCAAGGAATCACTCTCCCTGGGACACGAGCACTGTGACTCTGGTGGGATGGCAGAGGTGGGCACAGAGGATTCTGAACAGAGGCTGCCAGCTGTGTGGGTTCTGTCCCCTGGCCTGTCTTATGGGTGATAGCCAGGGCACTCACAGCCCATGGAAATGCCCTACTGTGTCTAAAACTGGGCAGCAAGGCCCTGTGATCCTGACCACCTCTTGAAGCAAGGTGTTGCCTGACAGAAGTGAGGCCATTTCCTTGGCCCTCACATAAAAATGACTAAAGCCAGCCCGCCAGTGGCGCTGGGCGAGTGTGTGGCGTCACCAATCCTGGCCTGTATGTGACTCCCCAGGGTCCTCCACCAGCAGCCTGGCCCCAGGCCCTGAGCCGGGCCCCCAGCCCACCCTGCATATCCAGGCTCAGGTGAACAACAGCAACAACAAGAAAGGGACCTTCACCGATGACCTGCACAAGCTGGTAGACGAGTGGACAACCAAGACCGTGGGGGCAGCGCAGCTGAAGCCCACGCTCAACCAGCTAAAGCAGACACAGAAGCTGCACGGCATGGAGGCCCCCAGCGAGGTGCGGGCTGTGAGTACAGGTGGTACGGCTCTGCCGGGGAGTGGGTCAGTGGGCATGGTGGCCAGAAGTAGTTGCTAGCATCCTGCATGCAGTGCTTTTTAGTTTTTTAAATTTTAAGACCGGCTCTCACTGAGTCACTCTGTTGCCCAGGCTGGGCTTAAATTCATGACCCTCCTGCCTTGGCCTCCCAGGATGCTACAGTTATGGGCGTGTGTCCGCATACCTGGCTAGGGCTGAATCTGTGTCATCCCCTGTCCACATCCACATTCCCGAATCACCCATGTGTCTCTGCTGAACACCTGCAGATCCCTCCTGACGGTTATCCCTCTGTCAGTGACTTTCCTTGTGAGGCCAAAAGTCATGTGCACAGTGTAGAGGAGAATGGAAGGCTTTATTTTGGCTCAAAGTTGCAGATGTTTCAGTCCATGGTTATCATGGTGAGGGCATGCGGTGGAAGAAAGTGGTTACTTCTCATGGTGGACAAGAGAGAGACAGAGGCCAGAGACTGGCTATACCCCTCTTCCCGCTGTTGTTCCCTACTTCCTCCAGCCAGGCCCCAGCTCCTCACAATCTATTCAGCCATGAACTCAGTCCACTTAGGTGTCAAGCAGAGATGAACGCTAGCACTGGTGTGATCCGGTCACCTTCCCAGAGCCCTACCTCTGAACACGTGAGCCTTTGGGGGGATGTTTTTAATTTAAACCATAATCTCCATAAGTCTAGACTTCTCCAATCCATTTTCCATGGAATTACACTACGCTGAGACAAAGTTAGTGACTCCAGACATGATCCCAGGGCCTTGTAGAGCCTGTGCCCTGAACCTGGGCTCCAGCCACACCAGCTATTCCTGTGTTCAAACATTCTGGATTCTTACTAAGTAATTTGTATGGTAAGGCATATATATACACACACACATGCGCGCGCACACACAGGTATATAAAATAAAATGTGCCACTTTAACCATTTTATGTATTTAAAGGATTTGGGTGGAATTAAGCACATGCATATAGTTATGTAGTGTCACCTTCCGTTCATAGCACGTTTTCATCTTCCCAAAGAGACATTCTGTCCCCATTAAACGTTAATTTCCTGTTTCGCCTCCCCCAGCCCTGGCATCCACCTGTCTGCTTTCTCTCTGTGTGAGTTGGATTGTGCTTGGGTCTTTGTCTGGACGCGGTCGTACGGTCACGGCCTTTTGTGGCTTGCTTAGTTCTCTTAGTACGCCTTCATGTTGTGGCGTGTGTAAGAACTCCATTCCTTTTTATCCCCAGGGTTTTTATTATTGTAAACTTCACATAACAAAACTTACCATCTTAAACATTTTTAAGTAGTTCAGTGGCGTAAAGTACATTCATGATACGGTGTAACCATCACTACCGTCTGTCTCCAGAATCCCTCTCGCCTTGTGTATCAGCTTGTGTCAGACTAAACACTGAAGATGAACAACTCAGAGGGGAAGAGTTTACTTTGGCTCACATTTTCAGAGGTTTCCCTACAGTAGCAGCTGCTTAATTGCTGTTTGTGGTGAGGTGGAGCATTGTGGAGGACGCGGTGGAGGAAGGCTGCTCACCTAAGGCAGCCAGGAAGCAGACAGAAGAAAGCCAGAGAGGGAGGTGCTGGGGACCAGATGAAGTCCCCAGGGTCACAGCTCCACGATCCACTCTCTTCAGCGAGGCCCCGTGTCCCGTCACTTCCCACTGCCACCACCAAATTCGGACCTCATCAGTGGGTTCACCCACTTTACGGAGTCAGAGCCCTTGGGACCCAATCACAGCCCTCCATCCCATCTGCTGTCAACAAAGCAGAACCTAGGCCTGAACTGTAACACCTTCCAAACTGAAACTCTGTCCGCACTCAGCAATGGCTCCTCATTACCCTGGCCCTGGGCCCTGGAAACCACCATTCTGCTTTTTGTCTTTATGCATTTGACTTGGTAGTGCCTCAAGCATGATACAGTAGCTGGCTTGTTTCTCTTAACTTGTTGTTCTCAGGGGTTGCCCATGTTGCAGCATGTGTTTGAATTTCCTCCCTTTTTAAGGCTAAATAATTCTGTATTTATAGCCCACACGTAGTTTATCCATCCACAGATGGGCACTCTAGTCCCTAATGTATTTTGGCTAGTGTAACAATGTTGTGATAAACAAATACCCCTCTGGGCCAGGGAGGTAACTCAGCGGCACAAACACCTGCCTGGAAAGCACAGGGTCCTGAGTTGGAGTTCAGGTACCAAAAAAACAACAATGAACACCCCTTTAAATCCCTGCGTTTTTTGTTTTTAAATCTGGGAATCAAACTCAGGACCTCATGCTTGCTAGGCAGGTACTGTTAAGTCCCTGCTTTTGATCCTTTCAAACGTATGCCAAGAAGCAGAATTGCTGGATCACTTGGCACTTCAAGTTTTAATGTTTTAAGGAATCTCCAAACTGCTTTAATCAGCAGCTACACCACTTTACATTCCCAGCAACGGCACACAAGGGTTCAGTTTTCCCACGCCCTCACCAACACTGGTTCCTTTCTGGTGTATTGGTAGTGGCCTTCCTGGGAGGTGTGGGGTGGTGTCTTGTAGTTTCCATTCACATTTCCCTAATGACTAAGTACTGGACATCTTTTGGTGTGATTATTGGCCACTTTCTTTCAGTTTCTTTGTCCTTTTTTGAAGTGGGTTTTGTTGTTGTTGCTATTAATGAATTATAGGAACTTATGTTATGGATATTAATCTCTTAGGAGATAGTAGTTTACAAAGACTTTCTCCCATTCTGTCAACTGCCTAGTGCCTCTTAATACATAAAGGCCTTTAACGTTGTCTTTTTCCTTTTGGTACTAGTGCCTCTGGTGGTGTGTATAAGGGTCATTACCAAGTCTGTCATGAGGTTTTCTAAGAGTTTCAGACCTTCTGCTTTTACATTGGGATCTTTGGTCCACTTTGAGTTAATTTTTGGATATGGGATTAGAAAGGGGTCCAACTTCACTTTGTAGCATGTGTATATCCAGTTTTTGCAGCACCATTTGTTGAAAAGATTGTCCTTTCCTCATTGAATGGGCTTTTTACCTTTGCCAAAAGTCATCTGAGGGCTGGGGATGTAGCTCAGTGGCAGAGCACTTGCCAAGTATGCTTGAGGCCCTGAGTTCAATCCCAGCCATATAAGAGTTTCTTTCTGGGCTTTCTGTTATATTCCATTGGTCCAACTGTATGTCTTCATTTCAGTTCCACGCTGTTTTGGTTATTGTATCTTTGTAGTAAGCTTTGAAATTATATAAGCCCTCTACCTGTTTTCTTTTTCAAAAGTGATTGAGAACTACAGTGCTTTGAAGATTCTGTTTGAAGTTTTAGGATGGATTTTTCTACTTTCGAACAAAAGGTCATTAGCATTTTGATAAAGACTGTATTGAGCCTGTAGGTCATTTCATGTAGACTGCATTGATCCTGTGCTATGTTTCATGTAGTATTGTTGCATTTTAACATTTTAAGATGTTATCTTCTAATACTGGGGGTTGAACCCAAGGCCTCACACATTCATGCGTGCTAGACAAGCTGTCTGTCACTGAGCTACGTATCCAGCCCCTCTTCCAGTTCTTTAACACGAGGTTTTGTGCCATTAATTTATGTCTTTAGTTTCTTGAACTTCATTCCCTTTTTGCTAACAATATTCCATTGTATGGATATGTCAGCTAGTGTTCACATATTCATTAAATGTCTGGCCCTTGAGTTATTTCCACCCTTTGGCCATTGTGCATAATGCAGCTATGAACACTGCTGTACAAGTACTTGAGGCCCTGCTTTTGATTGTTCTGGCATTAAACTCCAAAATGGAATTGCTGGATCCTGTGGTAATTCTGTGTTTAGCTCTTTGTGGAGCCACCATACTGTTTTTTGTTTTTTTTTTTGCGGTATTGGGGATCGAACTCAGGACCCTGCGCTTGCTAGGCAAGTGCTTATTCCACTGAGCTATATCCCCAGCCCTAGCCACCATACTGTTGTCCATAGCAGGCAAACCATTTTCTGTGAGCACAGCAATGAATAAGGGTGTGCTAATTGTCCATTGTTATTCTCCCTTCCTTTAAAAAACTCATCCTGATGGATATGAAATGGTGTCTTATTGTGGTTTTGATTGCATTTCCCTAATGACTAAGATGTGAACATCTTTCTGTATGCTTATTGACCACTTATGTCTTCTTTGGAGAATATCTATTGAAGTCCATGGCCTAGTTTTGATTTAGGCTGTTGGGTTTTTGTTGTAAAGTTGTAGGAATTCTTTAAACATACTGACTAATAATTATCGTATCCATGATTTGAAATTACTTTCTTCCATTCAGCAGGTTCTCTTCCTTTTCTTGATAGTATCCTTTGATCTACAAAGCTTTAATTTTCATGATGTCTAGTTTTATCTGTTTTTCTTTTTTGCCTATCCATTTTGTATCATATCCATGGAATCATTTCTAAATTCAATGTTGTAATTTTTCTGTGTCTTCTCCTCTTCCTCCTCTTCCTCCTCCCCCTCTTCGCCTCCCCCTTCTCCCCCTCCTTTCCTCCTGCTCCTTCTCCTCTTCCCCTTCTCCTTTTCCTTCTCCTTCTCCTTGCCCTTCCCCTTCCTGTCTCACTGTGTACCCCAGGCCTTCCTTGAGCTCATGGTGATCCTCCTCCCTCAGCCTCTCAAGTGCTGGTATTGCAGGCATGAGCCACCACACCAGGCTCTACGCCTTCTGCTAGGAGTTTTATAACTTTAGCTTGTATATTTAGGTGAGCTTTTTCATATGGTTTCATTTTCTTACATGTGAATGTCCAATTTTCCCAGCAGAAGTGTATTTAAAATGCTGTTCTTTTCCTATTGAATGGTTTTGGCACGCTCATTGAAAATAACTGACCGTGTATGCAAGAGTTGATTTGGAATTCTGTTTATCATTTCATTGGTTTATATGTCTATACTTTTGCCAGTATCACCCTGTTTTGGTTGCTGTCATTTCATAGTAAATTTTAAAATCAGGAAGTATGAGTCTTCCAGCTTTGTTCTTTTTCTAGATTGAGAACTAGTAATCTGAAACCTCTCAGCAAAGTAATCCAGGACCAGGTGGCTTTCTTGGTGAATGTTACCAAGCATTTAACAAGTAATACCAATCTTACCTAAAATCTTACAAAAAATTGAGGCAGGAATACTTCCTAATTCATTCTTTGAGGCCAGCTCACCTCACTGATAACAAAGCCAAAAAATGGCATCTCAAGAGAAGAAAACTACAATCCAATTCCCCTGGTAAATATTGATAGTTTGTGTTTTCTAGGAATGTGTTCATTTGGTTACCACAGTTGGGTAGCCAAAACTTTGTCAAATTTGTTTTTCTTTTCTGAGGACCAACCTTTAGTTTCATTTATTTTTCTGTATATTTTTTAATTGTCCATTTTATTTATCTCTGCAGTAGTCTGTGTAATTTCCTTCCTTTGCTAGGCTTGGGTGAGTTTGTTCTTTTTCTAGTATCTTTGGGGTATCCATTTAGGTTATTGACTTAAGAACTTTCTTGTTTAAAAATAGAAACATTATTTCCTTTCTGATAACTTCTTTGGCCTTTTAGTTATTTAAAAGTGTTGCTAAATTTCTACATATTTATGAGTTTTGCAGTTTTCCTTTTGTTTTTGGTTTCTAATTTCATTGTGTTGACAAGATATTGGGTATTATTTAAGTCTTTCTAAAGTGTACCAGACTTGTCTTGTGGCCTAACCATATGGGGAATATTCCATGTGCAGTCAAAAGCAATGTGTGTTCTGTAATATGTGTTGGGACTAATTGATTTATGATGTTGATCAGGTCTTTATTTATTGATCTTTCTATATGGCTGTTCTACCTATAATTGAAATTGAAACAGTTAAACCTCTGCTATTATTGTAGAACTTTTTCTTGCTTCCATTATTTTTGTGCCTGCTTCATGTGATTTGGGACTTCGGTATTGGATACGTGTATATCTATAACATCTTCTTGATGAGTTGAATCTTCTGTCTTGTTTTGTCTGTCATAATCTTTTTTATTTAAGTGTAAATAAGGAAAGCGTTTTGCCATCTGTTTGTCTTCTCTATGTCTTACAGGCTTTCATTCTTTAATTGCTACATTACTGCTCTTAAGAAATGAGGTTTTTCGTTTTTATTTGGCCAGGTAACATTTTTATTCCCTTCTTTATTTTACTATGTATGTTTTTGGTGGTTTTTCTAGTGGCCACCTTGGAGTTTACAGTTAGCATCTTAACCTTCTTCTGCATTACTTTAAATACGACCAAACTAATTTTAATAGTAATATTCTGCTCCTTTATGTCTCCATCTTTTTCTCTTTATATTGTTTTTGCTGCAGGTTGCATCTTTATACCTTGTATTTCTGTTAAAATTGATTTGTAATCATATAATGCATTTGCCCTGTAGATCATAGGGAGAAAAAAGAGGAATTAACAGACTAAAAGTGTAATAATATGGGGGCTGGGGATATAGCTCAGTGGAATAAGCGCTTGCCTAGCTAAGCACAGGGTCCTGAGTTCAATCCCCAGTACCACAAAAAAAAAAAAGTGTAATAATACTGCCTCACTTCCTTCCTTATTCAATAACTTCAGTTACTTCCCGTTGTCCCTCTTTTTTCCTTGGAGGACTGACTGCCTTCCTGACCCCCCTTCTCCTTCCTTCCTTTCTTCTTTCCTTCCTTTTGTGTGTGTGTGTTTGGGGGGTGGGTACTCAGGATTGAACTCAGGCCTTTCACACCGAGCTACAACCCACAGCTGTTTTAGTTTTTATTTTGAGACAAGTCACCAAGTTGCCCAGCTGGGGCTCACATTTGCGATCTTTCATTTCTGGTAGGAAACATATTTTAGCAACAGTGTCTTGGGTTTGTTTATCCAGAAATCTAAATTTCTGTTTTATTTTTGAAGGGTTGTTTTGCTGGATATAGAATTCCCAGTTGACAGTTTGTTCTTTCTGAGGTAAATATATTGTCCTACTGTGTCTGGCCTCCCCAGTCTCTGATGAGGACTCAGCTGTTAACCTTACTGAGGGTCCCTTGTGACAGATTGCACTACTACCTCGCTGCCTTCAAATTCCCTATTTCTCTTTGACTTCTGATAATTTGACTATATCTCTCTTGAGCTTTTAATTTTGGTTATGGTAATTTTTTAGCTGAAGAATTTCTACTTGTTTTTCCCCACACCTGTTGTTTCTTAAAAAAAAAAAACCTCCAACCCTACCAAAATTCTCAATCTTCTTTCTGCACTTAGTACTTTTCTTCCATTATTTTTTTGTGTAATGCCTTGTATTTTTCTCTTTGAGCTCTTGTTTTTACATTATGTATAGAACACTGTATTTAAAAGTTAATTTGCAAAAAGAATTTGAGGGCTAGTAGTTTCTCATTATTGTTTTAACTTGCCTTTGAGCACTTCTTAGTATTCTTTGTTGCTATCTCTATATATTGTCAGGTCAAGGGTATTAAACATTTAAAAGGTGCTTTATCTTTTTGCTGTGGATTTGCGGTAGTTTTATGTCTCTTTTGCCCTAGACCACATAGATACATTCTACCAGTGTGTGGCTTTCCACCGACTTCTTTAATAGCGAAAGTGATGGTATAGAAGTTTTAATATTATTTTCTCTAGAACCTTCATCACTTTAATTAGCATATTCAGGGCCATGGGCCGTCACAGTTAACTTTTGTGTATGGCTTGGCACAGCATCAGTCGGGATGTTTCCTGTGTGCATGTCAGCTTGTTCTAGCGTCGTCCTCTCCCAGGTGAACTGCTCTGAATTCAGCAGACACTTGTCGAGTGCCTGTACGTGAGTGGGCCCATTTCTGAGCTTGTTCTCTCGTTCTCTTTAAGTGTTCTTTTGTCTTTCTCACAATCCTCACTCTCTTATTACTGTAGCTTTACAGTAAGTTTAATATTTGATAGTGCCAGACTACTGTTGAACCTTTCTAAGAATTTATTCTCCTAGGTCTTTAATGTTTGCATATCTCTATTTTTTAAATAACCTCACTGGGATTTGATCGGAAGTGTGTTAAGTCTGTTGATGAACTGTGTAAAATTTGACATACGAATGACAGTTTGTGTGGGTGAACTTGGTGTCTCCCCCTGTATTTACATCTTTTTTGTTTCTCTTCCGTGTAAAGATGTCACATATCTTCCATTAAATTTATCCCGAGGTAGTTACTGATACTGCTGTTATAAATTGCATTTTCCTTTCAGTGTTATTTCCTAGGTGTGTATTACTGATATATGGAAATGTGGTTAATTTTTCTCCCTAGTAGCCGCACTCCTGCTAAGGTTACGTATTAGGTGAAGAAATCATCTTGGCCGTTCTTGTGGGGTTTTCTGTGTGTATAGTCTTGTCATCTGTAGATAAGGACAGCTTTCCTTTTCCGTTTCTTGCTGCCTGGGGAGGGAGGTCATTAGCAGCTTTGACGAGAAGCAAGGAGAATAGGGGGGTCAGCTGGCCTCCCCACCGGTAGGGCTGAGCTGCCGGCTCCCTAAAGGCCCTCTGCAGGTAGAGGCCTAGCTGCTGAGTGAGCCTTCATGAGAGGTGTAGACCTTGGCCAGTTCCCTCCTTGTGTCCACAGAGGGCACCAGATGGGTGTTCTCCTGCCACAACCCCAGTTCTCCAGTGAGGCTTTTACTGTGTGTGTGGGGGGGATTCCCAGTAGGGCAGCAGCCCCGCATTCCTGGGACAAACCCCAGTTATGGTTCCTGCTTCGCTAGCCAGCATTTCGTTCAAGATGTTAAAGACTGCAGGCCTTCGATACCTCATCTCACAATAGCCCTCCCTGCAGGTTTCTGCATAGTGAGGTGCAGGTTGGGTCAACCCTCATCTGCTCCTGTCCCTGTCCTTCAGATCTTCTCCACAAGGAACACAGCACAGAGGGCAGCCCGAGATCTCTCCCTGCACATTTGCCCTGCCCCTCACAGGCGCGCCCACTCTCACACGGCTCCTGGGCTGTTCTCAGCACTCGTCGTTTCACAGGACGGTCAGAGGAGACATTGGTGCCAACCATGTAGAGGGGTGTAGGTCACTTGTGTACCTGGAGGTGCCCAGGCCCTGTAAGTTCTGCCCCAAGGCACACTCTGGCCCCTGGGCATCTTGTGCTTGTAGCCTAGAGGGGGCCAGGCTGGAGCTTTCAGGAGCAAGGGCGGGAAGGCTGCTGCTTCCTGGTCCACACTGTCATCTTGGTGTTACCCTAGGGGGTGCCTGTTTGTGGCAGGTCCGAGAACCACTTTGTCCTGAGGATGGAGAAAGTGCAAGGACCCGAGGGCATGAGAGGAGGCCGGTTGATTGCAGCCCCATGTGCCTTTCTTTTCTTGTCCCTGTCTTCTAGATGATCACACCTCGAGCAGGAGTGGGGATGCCATATCTGGCCCCGGCACCTGGCCCTCTGTCCACCGCAGCCATTCCTGGATCTATCCCGGCGCTGCCTGTGCCCACACCAGGTACTGCCCACTCCAGCCTCCCAAGTCCACCCTGTGCACTGCTTCTGGGTCAGTACGGAGGCCTATGCCCAGCTCCGGTGCCCTGGGGGACCTGGGTAGCCCAGGGGAGCCTGCCAGGGGCTTGGGGCACCTGGAGCCCTGCCCAGGTACCTGTGCTGCCTATGTTCCTGTGGTCGCCTGCTGTCAGCACCCCCAGCCACCACCTGCATATCATGTAGCCCAGTGCGATCGTGGGCTGGCTCTGCATGCCTCCTGGCTGTGGGGTCCAATGGCCTAGGGTAGCACTGACCATAGGACAAGCTTCCCCTGCTTCTTAAGACCCTGATCGATCTTAGCCCCCAGGGTCTGCACACCTCTGTCCTTAGCTGGTGGTTGGAACCTTGTCATCCACTCTATAAAAGTACAGTATCTTGAATTCCAGTTTTTCTGTTCCCTGACAAAAATATCAGAAGAAGTCTCATTTCATGTACAGTTGGCTTTGCTTTCATATCTGTACTGTGTCAAGTTACAGAGATCTGAATGGTTTACAAAGCTGAAGCCGAAGTTTGACCTTCAGTTTTCTGTTGTAAATGCCTTTTTAGAAACAAAAAGAAAGAGAATTGAACCAGTGCTCTTGAATACTAAGGAGCTCACTGCTAGAGGCGCTCGCTTGGTGCTCAGTGGAGCACGGGTCTCCCGGGCTTCTCAGTAACTGAGAGGCCCCAGGCAGGGCGTGTGTGCAGGAAGGAGCATCGGCAGCTCTGTTTCCCTGCGAGGGCCCTGCCGGAGCATGCCATGAGAGCAGATGCCCTGGTGGCAGCAGGCCGCTGGGGTGCCTTGCAGAGGCGTGCCCTGCCCCTTGCACTCAGGGGCCTTCCACCCCTTGCCTTCCTTTTCCATGACCTCTGCAGGAGCGCACCAGCCCTGCAATTCCCTCCCGAGGCCACACTGCTGAGGGGAGGATCTTTCTGCGATTTCTATGGGTGACTCCCCTGCGGGCGCGGAATGGTCCCAGGTGGAGGTGACAGCCCCCACTGTGCCCTGTATGTCTTGTGCTTATTAGACAAGCTAGATTATTTTAATTTTAGTATCCTACCCACCCATTCAGTTAGAAATGAATTTAACAGGGAACTGTGCAGGATCTTCTGCCAGGGCATCCACTGCAATGAAGGATTTCTGTGGTCTGTGCCTGGTCCGAGAATCGCATGGACCTGTTTCTCGGTGAAGCAGAGGCGGCCCTCTCCCGCTGCCCCGCATGCCTCAGTCCTTTCCTCCCACAGCAACGGCAGTGGCGCGGGATCCCCAAGAGATTGTGTATGTGAAGGAGAAAAATAAACATTTCTGCTTGAAAACACTGTGAAACAACATCATTTTCTTACCCTCTGTCCACGTAAAAGCCAAGCTGACCAGCCTTGTAGAGAGGAGAGGAGTGGGGAGCCAGGGTGGCCTGTCCTGGGCTCTGCTCTGAGCCTGGAGTGGGGCTGAACCCACACTGGATGAGAACACCAATGGGACCAGGGACTGAGCCCCGGGCCTCCGGCGGGGCTGCCTGTCCCCGGGCCTGCCCCTGCAGGGTGTGACCCAGGTGCCCAGGATGCCAGGCTCTGCCAGCCCCCTGTGCCTGAGCTACTGTTAGAAGTGCGGACGGAGGGGTGAGTCTCACGGTCATGGGGACTGTGTCGCCACCCTGTCCCTGTTGGTGGTGGATCCCACAAGCCAGACTTACGTGACTCCTGGCGGGCCAGGACTGGGCATGCAGGATCCCCTCTTTCAGATTCTTATCCAGAGGAAGACTTGGGCTGTGGTCACCCTGGGTCATGTGAAGGGTGCTGGGCACAGGGCTGTAGGGAAGGTGGTGGTTTGGGGAAAGGATCACTTTGTGTGATGCCTGAGCTGCTTTCTCTTGCATGTGCATTGTGGGCCTGGCCCGGACCACTCTGAGGTCTGAAGTCCACCTGGGCCCCTGCATCTAGGGGTGGCTACCTGTGTAGCCCTGCTGCCTTCCTGTTAAGATGGAGCAACAGCCTTCACAACGCGCTTGGGGGGAGCATCCTACCCCATAACCAGCATACAACCCCACAGCTACCTCACAGCGCCTTACCTTGGCACTGCCCTGGGGCGGGGACATTTGTGGTCTTTAGTCTCACCTAGCTACCCAAGGGTCCAGAGGGTAGCCCACTGCCAGACACTCTGATTTTGTGGTCATTCTGCAGGGAGGGAGACGGCCCGGTAACAGGCTGGTGGGCTCTGTGTTGAGCGCAGGCCTCGGGATGGGGCTTGGTCACGGAGACACCCTGCTCTGCTCTTGTCCTTCCGTCTCTGACTCGGCAGCCCCCAGGACGGCCGGCCGGGAGCCCAGGCAGGATGCGCAAGGGCGCCGGGCCTGGTCCCGGGAGGGGCTGTGCCACGGAGGCCCGTAACAAGCGAGCTGTGGCGGTTTTGTTTTCCAGATCCTGAGAGCGAGAAACCCGACTGACAGGCACAGGCACCACCAGGCCCATGTCGCATCATCCAGTGGCGCCGTGACAGACCTTCTTCCGAGCTAGCCCCTCCTCAAGTCCACTTCACACTGTTTTGTAACCACTTTCTAAGCATTTTTTATTCACAATTGGAAACACAAATGTAATGCAAGAATAAAAAATATTTTGGGGGAGAAAGGACTTGGTTTTTCAAACTTTCTCCTTTCTGGTGGCCACCAGGCAGGCAGGTGATGCAAACGTGAGTGGGGTGGGACAGGGGGACATTTCCAGAAGCCTGGCCTGTCCAGGACAGCCTGCCCTCTGCAGAGCCTCATCCCCAAGCCACCCTCCAGGCGTAGACTCAGGTTCCCTTTGCTCACACAGCTCAGTGACCTTCCATCTTCTCTCTGGTCTCCAAAGACCTAAGTTACCCACCCACCAGCACAGCACTTGTGGAAACTTGAAATAACTCTCCTTCCAGAATTCATGTACACTGGCAGCAAAGGTGCCAGCCAGGTGGGGTCTGAGATCCTTTGGGGGTGCAGGACAGGACCACCAGCTCCACGGAGGGCACCCCCCATGGTGGGAGGCATCCAAAGTACAACATGGAAAGCTGTGAGTAATCCTGGCAGGAAACACACAATGGAAATGTCTCTGAAGTCTGGCCTGGCCCACAGCAATGGCATCTGGATTACAGTTCTTGGAGTCCCCTGCATTAAAATGTTCATTAATCTCTAGCTGCACTTTAGCATTTCCTCCAGTGATGGATGGGGAATATGTTTAAGCAGCACCTGGACTCCTTCACTGCTAGAGAGCACAGATACTGCTATGACATTAAGATGGTTGCAAACATCCCAAATGTCATTTCTGTCACAACAAAATGCCCAGCCTGTGGGATTAAGGTGCATTATTTAAAGGTCTGGTCAATTCTCTAGGATGTAGGAATAGCCAGGGACGCTTGGTGAGCTGAGTATTCTCAAGGGTTCTGAATATCACAGGTCATACCTTCATTCACAAATTTGATTCCAAGATTCTGGTCACAAACCGAGTTGCATGAGATCAAATTCAGTCGTTAGTTACAGTGCTGACCTCATGGGAAAATTTGATTTGGTCCTCATCCAGTTCAGATTGCAACCAAAATCGTGGAGAGAATCAAGTTCATGACCCAGGTACCTCCACTGCATCTACAGTGAGATCTCCAGCTCATTGTTTTGTGTCGTAGTCCTGGAGCCAAGCCTCAATTTTGGCAAACAAACACATGATATTTTAGCTCAATTTATCTGCCATACCAAGTACCACAGAATAGTTCACTTGGAAGAAACTTGTTTCTCACAGTTGTAGAAGCTGGGAAGCCTCAGATCAAGGTATGCAAGGTAGGTGTTCCTCTGAGGGCCCTTCTCTCGGTGTGTAGGTAGCCACCATTTCACTATGTGCTGTGCGACTCTTCACAGAGACTTGGCTCTGATGTTTCTTACCGGACAGTAATCTTATTGGATCAGGGCCCCGACCTTACATTTATGTTCCATCTTAATTGTTCCTGTCAAGTTCCTATCCCCACATACATTCACACAAGGGGTTGCAGCTACAGTTTACGAACCTGGAGTGAATACAAACATTCAGTCCGCAGCACATGGCTTATGAAAGCATTTTGACACACAAATCTTGTAAGGCGGAAACTATGCTCACCTCTGCTTGTACCTAATTATTTAAATGACTACCACGTGTATTCACTGGTAGAGAGACAGGAAGGAGGGCAGAGTTCAGAATAGTCGGTAGCCGAAAACACAGGAAGAAATACCTGCTGCTTCCTTTGCTGAGCCCCATCTATGCTTTTTTTTTTTTTTGCGGTACTGGGGACCGAACTCAGGACCCTGCGCTTGCTAGGCAGGCGCTTATTCCACTGAGCTATATCCCCAGCCCCATCTACGCTTCACAGCCCTGCATTATCGGAATTGTAGACCCTTGAGGACCCCACACCAGGCCAGGGGCAGAAGGGAAACTGGCCAGATGAGTGCCAAGGACTACAGAGCGCTTGATTTTAAACTCAGGCACACAAAGAACAGAGGAGATCAATAAAACATAGCAAAGTATTAACACTTCAGTCTATTAATAACTTACCAGTGCTCTCATCATTTCATTTAAAAAGAAATTGTCAGGTCAGACCTAATAAACAGCACCAAGACTCGGGTATACACTGCCTACAATGAACACTGTAAACAGACGTGGTTGGACGAAGATAAACCATCGTAACTCTAACCATTGGAAAGCAGAGCGGCTCTATTAATACCGAATAACAATCATTTCATGATGACAAAGAAGTCACTTAAGGAAAAACATTTGTGTACCTAACAGCATCAAAATACAACAGCTACAAAAATCTGTACAGATAGGTCCCTATCCTCTATCATCGGCAGAATGAGTAGAGACAACCACGGTAGTTAAGAGTCTTGCTTCAATTTTCATTTTCGTCTTTTTTTGTGGTGCTGGGATTTGAACTAGTGTCTTCCACATGCAAAGCATACACTGTACCTCTGAACTATGTCCCCAGGGCCTGCAGCTCCAAAGCTGAGCAGAAAGCCTGGGTGCCCCATTATTAGCACAAGCCCATGAATTGCATTGAACCAGACCGCGCCTACCCACCTTCAACCCACCGTACCCCTTGGCCACCATGAAAACCCCAAGCCAGTCTCCTTTCCCTGGTCCCTTAATCCACTTTGAACCTGCCTGGAAACTGTCTTGCTGTCCCCAGAAACTTCATTATTGAGTAACCTTGGGTGGAGGTCCATCCTGTTTCTGCAGAGTAACCACAGTAGTCACTGAGAATATGAAAGACTAGAGCATCACTATTGACCAGCTGGCTGTTTGACCTTTGGAGAACACCCACAGCAGAGCACATCCTATTTAGGTGCACATGGTCTGTGCAGATAGACCATGTTCTGGAAAAGAAAAATGAGTCACAATATCCTTTAAAGGGTTCAACTCATGATGTTGACTCAAAAAGATGTGAATAGTCCCTTATCTATGAAATGAATTTATTTTATAGTTAATCCTCAAAGAAAATTCTAACATGTGGCTGGTTTCTCAGGTGAATTCCCCTATATGTTCAGGGGAGAAATAATTCCTTTTTTTTTTTTTTTTGCAATACCAGGGATTGAACTCAGGACCTTGCACTTGCCAGGCAGGCACTTATTCCACTGAGCTATATCCCCAGCCTGAGGGAGAGATGATTCTAATTCTGCACAAATGCTTCCAGATAATTCTGTTACCTTCATCTTAAGACATCACAAGGGGGAAACAAACACACACATACAAAATCCTAGATCCCAATGTCCCTCATGAACATAGATGCAATTCGGAACTACATCCGACCAAACTCAAAGTAGCAATCCTTGAAGAAGACAGCACCTCATGACTAAGCAGGGTCATCTCGAGAAGTCACGGGAAGTTCAGCTCTCAAATACCAATCAATCAATCTAACATTACCAGATCCAAAGCTCCAGAGTATAAATAAGTCCCACGGAGCTCAAAGGCCTGTGTATAACACAGCTAAGAGAAACTAAAGAAGACTTAAATGAATGGAGAGAAAAGCTGACTTCAAGATTCAGTAGTGTTTAGTGTTAGGTGTCAGGTCTCAAATTCATGCACACAAGTTCATTGCAATCCAAACAATTCCCAGCAGGGATTTTTGTAGAAATTGGCAAGCTAATTCTAACCTTCATATAGGAATGCAAAGGACCTAGAATAGCTCAAGAAATGTTGAGGAAGAGAAAAGTTGGAAGACTGACACTACCAGACTTCATACCTTACAATGACTCTACAGTAATCAAAACAGCATGAAAATGACAGGCACAAGGTCACAGATTAAGGAGACCAGAAACGGACCTACGCATACAATACCACCACTTGCAACCAAAGCGTATGGGCAATTTAGTGAAGAAAGAATGTTTTTAAAAATAGTGCTGGAACAATTGGATATCCATACATTTTTTAAAAACCAAAGTAGGACGTATACAGTGCAATCAGTAATTTGCACTGTATACAAAATTAAGTCAAGGGCTGGGGATATAGCTCAGTGGAATAAGCACCTGCCTAGCAAGCGCAGGGTCCTGAGTTCAATCCCCAGTACCGCCAAAAAAAAAAAAAAAAGGGCTGGGGATATAGCTCAGTGGAATAAGCGCTTGCCTAGCAAGCGCCGGGTCCTGAGTTCAATCCCCAGTACCGCAAAATTAAGTCAAAATGGATCAGGGGCTGGGGATATAGCTCTGTGGTATGAGCACCCGCTTGACCAGCACAAGGTCCTAAATTCATATTCCAAGTACCAAAAAAAGAAAGGAAGGAAGGAAGAAAGTCAGTGATGTTGAAGTTGTTGAATCAAATAGACACTTCTTAGATTTGTCATCTTAGCAGTATTAAAAAAAATGATCATAGGCCCACATATAAAACCTAAATTGCAAAACTTTTAGGGCAAAAAACCCATGAAACTTTACAGGAAAACAATCTTTGTAAACTTGAATTAGGCAAAGATTTACTAGAACACAAAAGCAAAATCTATGTTTTTAAAAGTCACAAATTGGAATTTATGTGAAAAACTTCTCGAGGAGCTACAAGAAAGGGAGAAGGATCAGGGAAGGTCAGGAAAAGGAAGGCTGGATGTGCTCGGGGCATGGTCCCTGCATGGTTGGTGATCACAGTGAGTTCCACTCATCTGTACAATTAGTATGTGTTGATTATTGTAGTAAAACTTTCAAATGCACCACTAGAGACCAACCAGAAATCCAGGCTGGAGTGGGGGTTCTCAACCTGGTTCAGGAGGGAGGACTATGAATTTAAAATTTATTTTGAAAGCAATAAGATACTAATAAATATTTTTAATGAAAAACTTCACTTTGAAAAATCAATGTTAAGAGAATGAAAAGACCACCTACAGACTAACACTGATAAATAACTTGGGGCGAGAACATAATGAACAATAACACAATACAATAACACAATGAACTCTAGTGGCTGTAACGCTATTGCCATTTCTTTTTCAGTTCGAGGGATTGAACCCAGAGCCTTCACACAGAGCTACATTTTCAGCCCTTTTTTAATTTTTGTTTTGAGGAAGAGTCTCACTAAGTCCCTTAAGTTGTCCAGACTGGGCTTGAACTTGAGTCTCCTACTTCGGCCTCCCAGAGTGCTAGCACTACAGGTGTGCTGTGCTGCCCTCAGTTCGCTGTTGCCGATTTTTAAGATGGATAGAGATTTAAAGAGCCATTTCACCAAAGAAAATATAATGGGCAGCAAGTAAGCACATGGAAAGTTTCCCAGGATCACTAACCCTTAGACACCTTCCAGTTCAAAGCAATGAGGTGCCCGGCCCACCCCACACCCGCTGGCACAGCGGACACTCACCTATGCCCATGCAGAGAAGTGACGCTCATCTGCTGCTGATAGGAGATGCAAAAGTGCAGATATTTTGGGAAATGATGTGGGACAACAAAGAAACATCAAGCATATCCAGGAAGCAGGGCACAGATGTCCACACAGAGACTGGCACAGGGCTGAAAAGCACCTGCATGTCTGCCAGCAGAGGAGGACCTAATCATCCCAATATCACCTGGTAATGGCGACGGGTGACCTAGTGATGTGCGGTGGCTGGATAACCTCAAGGAAATTCTGCCTGAGTGAACAGAGCTCCACACATACTGCCTCCACCCAGTGTCCCCTTCATGCCATGGTGGAAACAGGGAAGCCACCTACAACCAAGGGGTGACCTGTGGCTGTCTGACAGGGGCTGGGAAACAAGTTCCTGTCTCGGTTGTGGCCATGTTTTCTCGGGAGCACGTGCATGGCAAGACTCATCAAGTTGCTGGGTATACACTGTTCGTTGTACATTGCCTACACCTTGACAGAGCAGCCCCGCTTACCCTCAGAGTCGAGTCCAGACCTGTCTTCTCTGTGTGTCTCTGCACAGTCATCCTTCCATGCACATTGGGGTCTTAGTCATTTCTTAGACACCAGGCACATGGAGCAGGGCCCGTGCTAACAGTCTCAACTTAATTACCCTATGCAGACCACCTCCAAATACTTCACATCTGCACAGCTAGGGTCATCGGGCTCCAGCACACGAAGCTGAGAAAATACAATTTTTCCATAACAGGTGGTAGATGGGCCATATGTTAGTCATCTTTCCGTTACTATAACAAACTACCTGGGATAACCTGTGTATAAAAAAGTGAGGATTTATTTTAGCTCACAGATTTGGATGTTGCAGTCCCAGATTAGACAGACCTACTGTTGTGCGGACTGTGTGGTGGAGCAGAATTTCTTACCTCATGGTGACTGAGAAGTGAAAAAGAGGAGGCCAACGTCCCACAGCCCCCTTTCAAGAGCATGCCACAGGGACCTAAACCCTGCCCTGGGCTCTGCCTCCTCCAGGCCCCATCACTTCCCACCAGCACCAGGCTGGACAGCGAGCCTCTACTGCCTGGGCCTTTGGGGGATATTCCAGACCCTGGTCATAGCATGCGGCAGCTGGTCATTCAGGACCTGAGGCACAAGTGCAGGGACCTTGTCCTTATACTATTGTACCCTGGCTCAGCTATCAGGGAAGCACCTTTTGGGGTCCCCTCACTCAGCACTGTTGACACAAGAGACACTGCTCATTCCCACATAGAAAGCCCTTGCTCCCTTCATAGGATGCGTAACCCAAAATGTCAACCAATGTGGAAATACCACCCTTTTGGGACACGCAGGAAGGAGGACTTCAGGAAGCCTGTCCTTCCCAAACCTCTTGGAAGGGCGCAGAGTGGGGCCTACAACTAAAAAATCCTCTGAGGCTGGGAGTGGTGGCATATGTCTGTAAATCCAGCACCCCAGAGACTGAGGCAAGAGGATCATTGTGAGTTTGAGACCAGCCTGGACTACAAAATGAGTTTAAGGCCAGCCTGAACTACATAGTGAAACCCTGTCTCAGAAAGACTAAAAAAAGAAAATCCTCTGGTTCTGATGTCATTTATTTCCAGAGGTGTTTGCTGAACTCTACAATAATTGCAGAGTGTGTTTTGAAAACTTCTCCAAAGTGCAGGATGGCCCTGTAATTATCTTGTCCTCACAAGCTGTGGCTCTCTCTGTGCAATTATGTGGTCAGTAGTCATCAGAAAATGGCAGGTTTGTGCTCAGTGCCATCAAGTTGTTATCTTAAGGAGCTATCCCCACCCCTCAATGTGAAAAGCTACTAAAATCAAGCAAAACAGTCATCAGATTCCTCTGCTTGTCCGAGATGGGAACCAGGCTGTTAAGCACGCAGAATGTCATCACTAACGCTTCCTGTGACCCTCTGGGGGCTGGATTTATGGCCATCTGCTTACTTGACAAAGGAGAAACCAAGTCCCAGAGAGCTTTCCAGTTCCCACTTTGTATGGACTTAAAACGTCCCTGGGAAGAGAAGGTTCTCTCCTTCCTTCCTTCCTTCCTTCCTTCCTTCCTTCCTTCCTTCCTTCCTTCCTTCCTTCCTTTCTCTTTCTTTCTCTCTTCTTTCTTTCTTTCTTTCTTCTTTCTTTCTTACTTTCTTTCTTTTCTCCCTTCCTTCCTTTCCTTTTTCTTTCTTTTCTTTCTTTCTCTCTCCCTCTCCCTCTCCCTGTCCCTCTCCTCTCTCTCTCTCTCTCTCTCTCTCTCTCTCTCTCTCTCTCTCTCTCTCTCTCTCTCTCTCTTTCTTTCTTTCCTTCTCACATTTTATTTTTAAAGAAAATAGAAGTTGGATTACATAGGGTGGCCAGGCAGAGTGGCAGATCAGGTGAGGCCTGTGCTCGCCTGTGGCCTGCAGGGTGCACGGTGGGCGCCTCTTCCCCACTTCAGCCACCTATACGGCAACACACACACACCCTCAAGCCTGGCCCTGTGAGACCCTCACCACGGCTCCTGGTCTCAGGTTCCAGAAGGCTCTCAGGCACACACATGGACAAGGTGCCTTGGGTTTTCCCAGCACCTGGCTGTGCCGTGGCATACAGCTGGCAGCCGACACTTTCCCCAAGGAGGCTGCTGAGTGAGGAGGCCCCTGCCTGCTTCTGCTGCCACCTTGGGGTGCTTGCCAGCGGGGCCCAGTTAGCACCAGGGGTGGGATGGGGTGGGGGGTGATGCAGACACCCCCAAAGTCCCTTTCCTCATTCATTTGTGGTGCTGTAATGAAGCATATGAGACTGGGTAATTGGTGAAGGACAGAAACTTGTTTCCTACCTTTTGGGGGCTGGAAGTCCGAGAGTGAGGCACTAGCACTGATGTCTAGAGAGCCGCTTTGTGCTTCCACAGTGGCATCGTGTTCCTGTCCTTGTGTGACAGGAGGGAGGAGAACAAGCATAGCTGTTAGTCCCCACAGCCCTTTGATAGGATGTGCATCCTCGGGGGGGGGGCCCCACGAAGGGCTCATTTCTCAAAAGGTCTTGCCTCTTAGCACCACCACAACTTCACCTGGGGTTCAACACAGGAGTTTGGGAGGGGTCACTGAAACCACAGCAGACAAGCCACAAGATTTTGGTGCACATTCTCCCACTTCCTAAATGTTGGATTCATCCAAAACAAGTAGGCCAAGCAGAACAATAGTCTACATGTTCAAAGGACTTGGACATCCCATCTTCGATTCTTAGGTCACATAGTGCTGGTCTTTACCTAAGACTGGAGCTCCTAGAAAACACCTGCCTGTGCGACCTAGAGGACCCTTACTGTCCATGTCTGTGATGCCCATTTACCTGTGACAAAGCCAACATTCTCCTTCTGAGAGCTCAACATTATTTCGGGAATGATTTACTGAGATGAGAGCTGTTTGTCCCGCTGAAACTGCCAGGGAACACACTGCCTGTGATGGGGGATGGCTGGCAGGCTTCCTGCCTAGAACCTGCCTGCCACATCAGCCGGAAGGATGGCGAGCATCTCACCTGGTTGGCGTTTGTCGTTGGCGAGTTTGAAGCTTGCAAACAGGAAAATGATAGAGGGCTGCAGTGGAACTGTCAGACGAGCTGGCAAGCTCTCTCCAACTTGCACACACGACGGGGGGACAGTGTTCAGGGCCAGGCACACACATGGGGTTCAGATTGCTGGGGCAACCGGGATTCTTGCGCCACTTTAGTATCCCCACATAATTGCTTTTGTCATTTATGAGTCCTGGATGAAGAGGCTAAATTTTGTTTAAATGGGAAAAAATTTCACCAGGGTAATCTGCTGTAAACTGAGTGTGCATTTTTTAAAACTTCTGTTAAAGCATTTCATTACAAATTTTCAGAGTGATTTGTAAACATGAAGCCATTTGCCAAGTGCTGTGGGGTCCAGGAGGATTGTTATGGTAGATACATTGTGTCAATTTGGGGAATCTGGAGGTTTAACTGAGTGATTCAGCAGGAAGCTGGGGTGCTTACTTTGTAAACATCCTGAGCCTGTGGAAGAGGAAGGAATGGAGATTGTGTGAGAGGTTCACGACCCCTGGGTGCGGGTAGGCTGTTTACAATGTAGAGGAGAAAAGGAGGCTGCTTGCAGCCATTCCTCCCTTTTGCTTGTGGTTTTTGC
>PVLD010000291.1:73658-318951 GCA_004027595.1 Dinomys branickii | reverse complement strand
CGAGGCGGCCGCGCTCCCACTGCGCCTGGACCGATCCCCGCTTCTTCCCCGCGGGGATCGTCCCCGGCTCCCAGCGTCTGGGACTTTCCCACGTCTCGCCCTGGCAGCCTGGTCCGCCCTACCACATCTCCCCCCGGCATCTCAGAGAAATACGCCCAGTTTAAACTTCCCAGCCGAGGTTCCGGCATTCACGCTCACCAAGTCTGTCTCGAGCTGGTGGTGTTTATTAAGGAGGTTCGCTCCCTTGCTGCTCACCCGGTCGCCATCTTCCCCGGATCTCTTCTCATTATTATTTCTATTTTAAAAATAAGAAACTAGACCGAAGGCCATGGAAACCTCACATGTTCTTTTGTCTCTAGGTCAGAGTTCTAAACCAGAATGACTAGATGTATGGATTTCTCTTTTAACCATGCCTAGAACCACAGGTTTTGAAGCTTTAAGATAATATCTCTTATTTGATCTTCACAATAACCCAACTTAGAGAAGAGCAGCAAAGACCAAAAATCTTAAAAAATAATTAGACAGTGGCAAGTCTGGCTGAAAAATTTGGTCTCCTGTCTTAATCCGTCTCTCACTCTTCTCATCGCATCACAGCAAGCTTTTAAGCCATATTTCTACATTCTATCAGAGGCCTTTCTTGAGACCAGTGTAATTGTACCTCCCTATTAAGACCACTGGGTGACATGTTTGGAAAAGTCATAGCTTGGGTGTTTCCTTAGGCTAACTGCCATGCTGATTGCACTGCCTAATCTGAAGACCAGCCTCACTTTAACTTAAATTAAACTACTAGTGAACTTGGGTTATGGTATAAAGGAGTAGGGTGAGTTGCCTTACAGAGAATTGGAGAGTTTGGGAGTACAAATTCAACTTCCTTGTTCTAAAGAATTATTTATTTAAAATTCAACATTTCCTTTTTTCCCGTTTCCATTTCCTTTGCCACACTAAATTAAATTTATAATAATATTTAGGCATTGTATATATTAGGGTTCTATTACATTAGATTCCTTCAGTACAACCTATTTATTTGGGCTTAGTGTGTGGAATAACAGCATAAACAATGTTCAGCAAATACTAAAGCTGCTTTTCCCCTCTTTCGAATATGAAATTTTTAGTAATTTTACTTAACTTTGTTTTTGTATGTGTCTGTGGTGTTATTTGTTAAGTGTTCAAAAGTTATTTTATTTTTAGAAATAATTACTAAGGGGAAAGGACTTAAAGTATTGCATTAACTTACTACAGCTTCTAAAATACATTACCAGGGACTTAATGGCTCAAAACAACTGATACTGATTTTCTAACAGTTTGAGAGGCCACAAGTCTAAGCATCACCAGAGCAGATGTCAGGGCCACAGTCCCTCTCCAAGCTTTGTTTCTTGCCTGCTTGAGCTTTGCTGGCTTCTGGGATTCCTAGATTAGGGCAGCATGCCTCCAATCTTCAGACTCAGTGTCTTTGTCCTCTTTCTGCTCTGTATCCCTGTCATCATCTCTGCTGTGTACAGTCAGATTTCCCTTCCCCTCCCTCTTCGAAGGGTATACGCTGTCACATTTGGGGTCAACCCACATAGTGCAGGACAGTCTCCTCACATCACCATTGTCTTTGCTGGGTAAGGTAACATTTCTAGGTGCCAATAATGAAAACGTGATATCTTGAGGGACCAGTACTTTCCTAGTATGAACAGTTCCAAAGGGAGAAGATAACATAAGAAGATCCCATAGATTTACTAGTATATTTTATTTACTCTTACTACTAACTCAGTGTCTGTGAAAAAGTACATGATCACTCTCCATATGCCTCAGTATATGTCCACAAAGCCAGGATCTTTTGGGCTTATGGAAACCATGCTCTTAGGGCCATAGAGCCTCACTGGAGACAAAAAATAGACAACCCAGTCCACCACACACTGGTACAAGATGTGGCCAAGCACCTGCTTCTCCAAGCAGCTGAAAAATGATAATGAGAAAACAGCAGACTTGGGCTGAGTCTGAGGCTACAGGTAGAGTGGCTGAAAGGACTTTGTCTTAATTTGCCTTGTATGTCATCCACAACTGTAAAGTGGAGGCAAGGTCGTTCTGTTCTTCTGCTGATCTTTTCTGGGCCACTTAGTCTTGTCCCTGCCACCAGTGGTAAGTGTGGTTGATGCTTGGGTGGCCACTGGACCAGTGGTACTACAAGACTGCTGCTCCTGCCTGGCTCATGTCTTCTTGCTCATGAATTAGGAGTGAAATTTAGAAAACAGGAACAGACTGTAATGAGTAATAGTTTGCAAATGTCTAGCCTGTCCTACTCTAGACTGCGTGTGCAAGTAATTGAATTCAGAGAGTTTCCTTCCTTTCCTTTCTCTCCTTCTTCCTTCTGCTATCCTTCTTCACAAGCCTAGCCCTAGATATCATTTTTATACTGTCTTTGTAAATCAGGTATCCTAGGATAAAAGATGCTAAATAATTTCCCCAAAGTTTATGGAATTATAGATGGATTTAGAATCAAATCTGGTGTTTTAAACTCTGGAGTCCACACTGTTAACCATGTTCCTCTAGTCCTAAGAAGACAATAAATTGAAAAACAGACAACTTTGAAGAGCATGGAGTGAAGGCTCACTGGACAGGCTTGCGCTCTGCCATTTCTCTGATATGGATAAAATTTACTGGGTTTAAATAGATTATTCAGATATAAATGCTTCAGCAGCTACTAAATTGGACCAGTGCTACTCTCTAATGCTGGTAGTGTGTGGACCACGTAATGGGAAACTTTGGATGAGCTATACCAATATTTTCCAGGATGGAATCTCCTGTATTCAAGGTAAGAGCAGGGAGTTGAGGACAGTTCCTTTATGAAAATAACATTAAAACTGCAAAGTATACAACTTTCTCATTTGTCTTTAGTGCTTTTATTTTCCAGTTTTGCAGATTTGATTGGCTTTATTTGCAATTCTACAACCAGGCAGCAATCCAGACCACAAAATGTTCAGGATATTCAACTGCACCAGGTTAGCAGGTTATATTTATAGCCACAGAAAAGGATTTGGTCTTCAGAAGAAGGAAGTGAAGCCAAGAAACAGTATGATTGGTAACAGCTATATCTGTCTTCTTAGAAATCTATTTGATCCTTGGATGCTTGTGATTGTCTTTAATTCTAATATGTTTCTTCTTTTAATTTGGATGTGTGATTTCCTAATTAATTAAATAAGTGTGATTAAAAACTTGAAAACAGCAAATAATATAAAGTAAATAAGAACTAGCTTTATTCTTATGACACACTATTATTGGCAGTAGATGGTGCAGTATGTAGCATTTATATAACACTTTATTTGGAGTGTGCATTATGATGATTCATTCATAAACATACATTATAATTCCCATTTTTTCACAGTTGCCTGTCTCTTTGCCTTGCTTATACTGAAGTATCCAACTATTTTAATATTAAGCAAAGCTAATGCTCAGTAAAACCTTCAGTAGAATTCTCCTGAAGGTTTTTTTGTTTCATTGATTCACAAAACCTTTGCCTCCCCTCTGGGACTGTGAAACCAAGTCCTCCTTCAGTATCAACAGGATGAGTCAACTCTTTGCTATCACCAGCCCTAGGATCTTCTGTCTTCAGTTAGAGGAGAACACAATGCTGTCTCTGTGCTGTCTGCTCGTGAGAGGATCTTCTCCACAGAGCAGAATCTCCATAGAGAAGTCTATCTTTGTGACCATAAACTCATTTTTGGTGCCAGAACTTTTCAGTACTCTCACATAAGCCTGGATTCATTTTCATCAGGGAAATAGAAAAGGTACATTTCTCTATTTTAGCTTTATTTTTTTTTCTGTGCTGGAGATTGAGCCCAGAGCCTTGTTCATGCTAGGTATGTGATCTAGCATGCTAGGCATGCTAGGAAGTATGTGCCCCGTAGAGCTTTCTTCCTAACTCTTGATTATAGGTTTATCTGGAGCTCTAGTAAGGAAATGATATAAGGATGTGGGTGTGCACAGGAACTTGAATATAAGGTTATGTATGGAACATATAGTTGACTTGGGGATGCTCTCTGATATGGTTCTTATCTGGATGTCTCCCAAGAGCTTCATGAGTTCACAGGCAGGGCTTGTGAAAGGTGGTTGAATTATGGGGGTGGTATGGGTGATTTCCTCTTAGCAGAAGTGGTTGGTCAGGAGAGGTGGATCACTGGGGGTGTCACCTGCTGAGTGCATCTCCTTCCTCATCTCCTTACTTCTCGCTTTTCTTCCCAGCCATCATGAGGCGTGAGTACCTTTCCTCTGTCAGGGCCCTCCCAGCATTTTATGTTTGAGCCTGTTGGACTGAAACTTTTGTTGAAACATGTGCCAAAATAAATAGTCTCCATCGAGTTGTGGGTGTCCAATATTGGACCTCAGCATGGGGAGAAGGACTAAGACACTCTCTTAAGATTTAAGATATAAAATGTGGCAAGGTGTGAAGGCACAAGTAGGATAGCCCTAAAATGCATGGAAAGAACCAATACCTACTAAATAAATTTAGAATGACAGAGTTGCCATGACAAACAGCAGAGTGAGGGACTAAAGGGCTCAGAGAAGGTGACATGCTGAACTGTATGCACTATGGCACTATGTAAGGCCAAAATACTCAACAGAGAGTCTCCATAAGTAACCCTGGAGGATCCATTGATTACCAAGTGGCATTACCTTTCTGAAGCTTCTATAAAAAATTACTAGGAGCTTATGGTAACAAGAAATTACCAGGAGTTACTAGGACCAAAGAAGACAACCATATCACTAACAACAGCTAGAGCTGGCCCCCCTCTGGAAATTGTGCTGTAGGATATAGAGGCTCGCTGGTATTAGTAAGATCAAAGAGCACTAAAATAATGGAGTCCCAATGATAGCCTGAAGGCCAGGATTGAGAGAGGAGTTTCTGCTAGCAGAAACATCCCAGGAGACAAATAGTCAATTAAAAGAAGAGTGAAAATTAGAAGGAAAGACACCCTTGAAAGCATACAAAGAAGGTCTCTTTTCTGGCAGCAGGAGGACACAAAAAGCTGAGGACAAGGTACTGAAAGCTACTAAGCTCCAGAGAAGCCTGAAAGTTTGGCCAAGGAAGACTGTCATAGCCCTAGTATAGAAAGTCTGGGATAATTTTAAGAGCAGTCTCATTGGCCTGACTGCCTTAAACTGTCAGCAACTTCAGGAATTGCTGCACTGTAGAAATCCATGTCCCTTGAAGGAATGATTTTCCTGGGCTGGCGTATATTCAGTGATGCATTCAAGGAAGTCTACAAATGTCATGTTTGACCCAGCATGGAGCAACTCAGGGCATGTGTACGCCAGCATGTCCAGTGAGGTTAGTCAAGACCTTGTAGGACTTGCTTCACACTTATCTCTCTGATCAATACTACTTCTTTTAATACTTCCACATATATTGCTCCCAAATAGATATGCATGATGACAAATTCCATGTTTTTATATGTTTTAAATCAGCCTCCTAAGGACCCTGAGAACCCTCAGACCCAGGTGTTGTTTGGCTAGAGTAAATGTTACTCCTGTCAGGATAAGGAGATACCTCTCAGTCAGAAGCATGGAGTCTAGGATAAGCCAAAGCAGAAGACCTTTCCACCAAATGCCTGCTGTGCGGCAAGCCTACTGCTGGGCACATGTCCAACCTCCTCTCCAGAAGGAGCATTCCTCTTTTCCTTGGTTTGTCTCTAGGGTCTAAATAATGCTTTCTGGAAGCAGCGGGACTACCCAGTGTGGAGAACCTAGTTTGCTTAAGCATTGTTATTCTTGTATTTTTGATGGTTTAATCATAGAAAGGAGTATGACGGGTCCAAGTGCTCCCAGATATAACATGCTCAGAACACTTCCACAGCCGCGTGTGAGAGCCGCAGATCTGGAAACCTCACCTTTCCAGCCTTCAAGTGGTACTCTGTAGCCAATTATGGCTGTACTGAGACACTTGAGTCTTCTGACTTGGATCAATTCATTCACTCTGTTTTGAGTCCTAGAAATGAAAAGGAAGCATAGGACAATCGACAGTAGTTACAGTTGCCTGCAGTTAGTGTCCAGGAAGGACAAGAATTGTAAATGTTCCTCCTTTTCTAACTCAGAAGGTGGCAATACATGTAGCTTTGCTGTCTTCTCCCATGAAATGACACAGGACGATGTGTATGTCATCTTTAGAGCTGCTACAGCTCAGAGCCTCAGGCTGCTACCATTTATAGAATCAAATCAGACTTAACAGGCCCATATTTGACAGATTTAAAGTCCATCAGCTCCTGGGGAGAATTTATCGAAAGGGCTTGAAGATGAAAGAATTTGCTTGTCTGCAGAGAGGAGTGAATGAAACATTTCCTCTCAGTCTTCAGCAGGTTACAACTCATAAATCTTCCAGCCGTCTTTACCTTCCATGTGTGTGAAATTATGCATGCTTCTTTTTTCTTTATTGTCATTTTGAATTATGTACTCCGTGTTATAGATAAATCAACCATTCTTAGGCAGCTAAGCACACCATTGGAAGACGGATATGTTTTATTTTCCTATCAACCTGCTCTGATTCAGTGTTTAGGGTGACATATAATCAGGCATCAAGTTAAAAAAAAATTGCATCAAGTAAATGCAAACTGCTTTCCATCGTGACCAGTGAGATATAATTGGGACTATTGATAACACTCAGGGCTACATCGATTTTCCTATCAACTGAGAAATCTGGATGACACTTTTCTTTCACTGCAAATGCTCCACCGATTATGAACCATCTTGATGGAAAAATTACACAAATTTAAGATGTTATATGGAGCAATACTCCTTCTCTGAAGGAAGTGAACTGGATATAAATTATCCGTGACAGCTTAGTAATTAGCAAGTAATGAGTACTAAGAAGACTGGCATGCATTGCTTCTCAGCCCCACCCTCCCATACATTCAACTTGCGTTTTCCTCCCTGAATAGAAAAATCAGTTTCCTTATGGCCACGAGAGCAGTATAGACTTGCACAAGGCCTGGTACCATGTACCCACATATGCGCTATTACATTTAATAAATGGAAAACTCATGCAGGTTAGAGATTATTACCCCTAGTTTGCAGATGCAGAAGATGAGATATACAGAGGTAATAAAATTCATTCAATATGAGACAACCAGCAAATGGAAGACTCTTTTCAAATGCTTCCCTGTGAAACTGTAGAACTCTGGTTCATTTTCTCACAGCAGCAGAGTCTGCACTTGATCACAAAAATGCTTCTCCATACAGCAGAGCTCTGTCTTCCCTCAGCCAGGTCAGATACCATCTGTCTTACCCGCAAAATTCCTAGGCTTCTCTGGGTACTTTTCCTTATGATTTTGCTGCAAAAAGACAAAGTATGTGAAGTGAAACTTTAGGAAAGGAGAGTTATGTTTGGATGACCCCTTCAAATCTATGCTTTTAGAATTAACATAGGGTCTCTGTTCTGTTCAGCAGTGAAGGAAAATGACTGCAAATGAAAGCAATGCAGAAGAGAGGAAAGGAAAACAAAGATACAGAGAAGTTTCATAAGAATCTAGGAAGTGCTGAGTGCCAAGGCTGGAAAACATAGGGACCTAAACGTCCAGAAGGACAGCTTTGAAATGTGACTATTCCCTAAATTCAGCTCTTTTTCCTAATCTCTCAAGGCTTGTGCTGTTAATTTTCTCCTGATCTGCATCCTCTGGGGCTTTGTTTCCTCCTAACAGTATTGTATTCATGGACCACTTCCATGGACTTCTCAAATCTATCATGTAAAATTCGAACCTCACTCTGTTCAAATTCTTAATAGAAGATTTCTGTATTTTGAACAAGAAACTGGCCAGTCCATACACGGTCAACTCTGTCTTAGGAACATCTTTTCTGTTTTCCCATGTAAAACACACAGGTAAATGTTTTTCAACAAGACTTTGCATATGATGTAGGCGTGAGGCATAAAGTATCTACCTTTGTGCCTTCTATTGTACATCCTAGTTGGAATCACAGATAAAGAATACATATATTTATTGTCTCTCTGCCCTTGCATATTTTTCATGTTTCAGTCCCATAAAAATATTTTCTTCTACTCAACTCCAATATTACTTAATGCCATTATTGACTTTCCAAAGGCTAAAAATATATTCAGGTTAATCTTCCAAGTTCCCTGAAGATGAGATATTCACCATGAGAGTATACCATCGCCTGCCTACCACATTTCTTTTTCAATGGTAATGATGGAATCAGGAAATGTAATTACATTGTTCAGCTTATTCTGGTACCAATTTGCCTAATGAAACTGCACAAGAATTAAGGTCTTAAAAGCAACCAAACCAAAATAAAGCCTGCATTTGACCCCACTGTACTAACTAGTCAGTAAAACTAGCACTTGGCTCTTCCTATATACAAATGCTGCCTTGTCAACCTATTTAATGGAATATTGTAGAACAAATTTTAAAACAGTATTAGCTTGTAGAAACAGGGAAAATTCTTTTCATGTCTTCCCTACATTCCACTTCTCTGTAACACAGGTGGATGAAACATGCTCTTATCTCTCTCTTCTGAGCTTCCCCAGACAATAACACGGATACATAAGAATCGCTTTGACCATAAACTAGGGTCTTGAATTAACCACAGACCGTGTGTGAGAAATCACTTTCACCAACTGATGTCCAGACATATGTGGTTTTCTCTTATTCTAAAGCACATGGTTTAGGGAAGAACCTGAATGACCCAAGCAAAACCACATGTCTGTTCAAAGCTTTCCCTACTGATTTTGATATCTTCACTCTTCATTTGAACTAGTTCCTGAATTTCAACACAAGCGATATTGGCAGCTGAGTATCAAGGGTTGGTGAAAACTCTTTTCCTTATCAACCATGTGACCCTTGGGCTAACTGCTGAAATTTTTACCTCAATTTTTTTCAAAAATTAATTTTCTCACCTGTAGAATGTAATCCCCATTCTACACTCCCACATGGCTTTTGTGAGAACCGGAAAAAGATAATAAACATTAAAGCACTCTATAATAAACAACAAAACCTAAGTAAATACTATTATCATTTTGAAAATATTCCAACCTTCTATGCTGGCTACTGACTGACTTAGGAATGTAGAAATACTTTATGTTCAATTTTGATGGATCTATATTTTTTAAGTCACTATTCTTCCCCTTTGAAAACAAAAGGAAAAACAAAAAGAGTAAGGTATGTTCTCCCATCATATTTTGACATTTCCTTAAAGAACATGAAATCTAGACTTACTTTACAGCTATGTTACCCTTCATCCTAGCTCATCCACCTAAGCGGGATGTCCGAAAATAGCCCAAGGAACAATTTCGCCTCTTTATAGATTTCGTTCTTAATTTCACCCCTCCATGTTTGTACAAAATTATTTGAAATTGAAAGATGATTTCACTGATGTCAGAAAGAGTGTTTGGCTCATGGCAGACCTTTGCACACATCTTGGGACAACTGAAGTGTCCTCTTCCCAAATATGACCATCAGGTAGAGTTCCTTTTGCCTTTTCTCCGTGAGGCGCTCTGGTCACCAGCGTTTCCTGCACCCCATTAATCTGAGTTGGTTAATGAGAGTATTTGGAGCCTTTTGCATGTAACATGGACATCTTATAAATCTAAACTTGAATTGTAGTACACTGATCAGTAGTCAGGTAGCTTTGGATAAATAATTTGTACTCTTCAGTCTTCATTTTTTTATCCCCCTATAAAAGTGGTATTAGTAATAAAACTTATGTCACCAAGTAGCTGTGAGCGTTAAACGTTATACAGTACTTAGGATGATGCCTGGCACATAGCATATCCTGGCATATCCTCACAAATTGTAGCAGTTATGATTTCACCACTGTTGTCAGTGATTTCATCATCACTGTCCTTACTAGGTTTACCAGTCATCGTAAGGTTGAGCTGAAATAGTGAAAATGCTTCCTCAGGACATCCAAGTCACCCTTATCTTCTGGTTATCTGCATAAGACCTTTGCTCAGTCTAGTTTTCCCATGACTCTGTACTTAAGTGGAGCCAGAAAACCAGAATAAATTTCCTCAGGACCTTCCTAGTGTAGGACCTACCCTAGTGGGCCGAATCTCCTCTTCAGTGATTCAGGCTGAGCACAGGAAACTGAGATAGCTTTAGAAAGGGGCATGGATCTCAAAAGCCCCCCAGTCACAAAGCCTGTCCCTGAAGTGAGCAGACTGGCCCACCACTGGCTAGGGACAAAAATTAGAAATTCTAATTTTCTTCAAGTCAGCTCATTTACAATTGATAAGGTCCAAGGACACAACCGTCTTCCACCACTGTAATTTAAAACAACGTCTTGTGAACTAAAACATCTATTGATTCTGAAGAGTGTCATGGCGGGCCAAGTGTAGGGCCACAGCTAGTTGAGTAAGCTAGAGACTGACATTTTAGGTTCGCGCAAAGCAAGAAAATGACCTCTGTGAAAATTCTGTTTGCAGGAGAATAAAGGGAGCTAGCATTGCCAGTGGTGCCTTGCTTGAGTCCGTGTCCTCCTTCTATACACAGATTTAATTTCCATGGTCTAGCATGGAAAAGGGAAGCTTGAGTTTAATTACACAGAATTGTTAGTCCCTTATTTGAAAGAGTACTTGAAAATCTGGGGACTTAGGAAGATGTGACTGTTTCAACAGGCACTGAGCCAAGAAAACAGGGGTGAGATTTGTGTGAATCCCAGGATTTCCAGGCCCTCATATGCTTCTTTGCCTAAGGTGAAGAGTTCTTGGGTAAAGGTTGTCCATCCATCTGTGGAGTTTGGTGGCTGTTTCTCACATCTGAATTTTGGAAACTGTTTCATAAAGTGTTCCTTAGCACACTAGAGAGGTATGGAATACCTGTTTCAATGAAGATGACATTTAGAGTTTCTTTGAACCCATTGTGTCAAGAGAATTTCTTTCAAAATATATAGTTTCTTGGGAAATAAAATGAAAACAGAACAACTTGATAAATAATAACATAATGGTAAAGAGTTATGTAAACGTTGGCATAGTTCACTTCCAGTGCCTTGGTAAGCCAGCGCAAGAGAAACTTAGAGACAGACACCATGAGGAAGGGAGGGAATTGCTCCAAAACAGCATGCTTCCTGAAGATCCCGTGGGGTGGGAAGGAATGGGATGGGACAGAGTTTCTGCTTGTTATAGTGAAGATCTATGAGCCACATTTTGGGATGACTTACTGGCTTGATAATTTTGCAAAGGGTATGCTATGCCTGCTTGGGGTGTGCTCTGCGGAGGTAACTGCCTGCAGGGAGATGGTGCTCCTTGCCCAGGTGCATCTTTCCTCTCCCTCCTGCTCCAGTGTGGCCTGCCCTGTCCCAGTGCCTCTGAGTGCTCTATAAATGTTTTTCATTCTGTGATTCACCTGTTTAGATCTATTTGTTTTCATACCAAGTCATATTCCCCAGTTCTGACTTTAGTATAAGAAACGTAATATTTTGAACTTCATAGGCCATGCTCTTTTTTCAACTCACAGAAAGAGACAGAGGACTATATTTTTTAGGTCTCCAGAGCCTAGTCCTTGTCACTGGACCTTTCTGCATTTAAGCTGGTCTCTGTCACTCATTTGTCCAGGTCGGAGCACTGGCTCCTGTACACTTTCTTTGGCCCACTTTGCCCCAGTCCATTGTCTGCCTTTAAAGAACCAAGCATTTTATTTGATAACGGCATTCTAGTCACAATCCTCCACGAATGTCAAATTCTCTTTTATCTTGTAATTCCTCCTTCTCCTGACAACTCTCTTCATGCATTCTTCCTCTTTCAAGTCAGAATTTATTCGTGTGTGGTTTTTGTAGTTTGTGTTTTGTTTTTCTTTAGGAGAGACAGGGGTATTTGATTTTGAAGAATGATAATTTACTTTTTCATGCAGTGGAACTTCGAAATGTTGTCCCTTAATGTATGTTCAAAGAAACAGACAGAACTCCCTGTAAGAAAAAGTTTGTTCCTTTAATTCTCATGCAAAGAAATGCTATATCCATGACCTCTCTGTATCATTTGTCAAAGGATTAACTTGCTTCTCCATCTCCTTTTAAGAAAGTGTTTTAACATCATAGAAAGCTGAAGTCATTGTGCCACGCAGGAGTCATTTGTGAAGTACTATTTATCTCTCTACCTGAAAGCTTAGAAGCAGAGGTTGTGAGTTTTATATTTCTATTGAATACATCTAGGCTGTAATTCAAAGCAAGAAGAATTGTGTAATCAGGGGCTGCCAAGGGAGTGAGCTTTGTGTTCTTAGGCCCAAGATAAACAGGCCGGTGCACAGGGCTTAGGATGTAACATGTGCTGTAGGAGGATAAAACTCTCTTATTGCAAAAGGATGCCTGATCAGGCTGAACAAGGAGGGGGAACCACACTGGTGGACTTGGGCTCACAACTGCTGTCCCACTTCTGAGTCCAACCAGACCTACCCAGTAGTACAGAATATATGAAATGTAAAATTGGATGTCTTAAATGTGTCCCTACTTTGGAAATAATTTTGATGAAGAATCCTGTGTCAGAACTGGTCATGTTTCCAATCTAAAAGGGCATGAGTTCACCAAACTTGTGAAATCTGTTTTGATTTATAGCTGTTCATCCAAGAAAAGAAGATTTGTACAAAAGTTTGGATGTTCATTCACAACTATAACAGCTGAGAAAAAAAATATTTTTATTTGCTGCCAAATCAGGCAAGAACCAGGCAGCAAGTTGCTCATGTCTGAATTACAATATCATACTAAAATAAGGCAATTTAACTGTGATTGATGCTAACAATTTATTTATAAGCTGTTATTATATGCATTTGTATTCTATATTTTATTCCAATCTGGTACTCTATGTTCCTCATTATATTGTAGAGTACAAGGTTATTAACCTACAATTTCAGTTACTGTCTTGTTATTGTACAGTACTTTGTTCTTCATTGGAATGAAATTGTTAAATTCGTTCAGGTTATTTATATTTTGCTGTTTAATTTCTCTGTGAATTTCAACAGCCCCTGAGTAAAGCTGGTTAAATAGGTGTGACCTGTGTTATAAGAAATTGACTTCTCTTAAACATCTGGAATGGGTCCAGCATGTCTTCCAGCCTCTTTGTCTGTCTCTTCTTTCTGGTTGGTAGTAATTCCAGTAGCTTCATACATGTTTGCAATTCTGGACCACTGGAGCTCTTGGTATCTTCACAGACAGCACTTGCAACACAAAGTGAGTTGCCTCTATCAGCAAAATATGAACTTACCAAAGCTAGCTTATCACTAGGCACTGGGATATCTGGTTCAACAAGTTGATTAATATATGTATAATATATATAATATATATAATATATATTATACACACACACACATATACATACACACACACACACACACACACACACACACACACACACACGTATATATATATATATATGACATGTAGAGTTCGAAAAGAAACATTTTCATGCTGGAAGCTTCTCCCAAAAAATCTATTTAGTGGAAGTAGTACACAAACAAACTTAGTTAAGGACAGTTGTTGCTGGGGAAGGCTTGGGGTCAAATATGGGAAAGCATCAACACACAGCTGCCTCCACTGCTAGCAGAGTAAGAGAATATTTATACAAAGAAGAGTGAACTAACTATATATTGAATTTCTGCTATCAATGTATTAGGAACTGCTGAGTCAGGCATTTAAGAAAGATTGAGATCTCAGTCTAGTTTCTCAGCTCTGTAAAGCTAGGCATTATTATGCAGTTTATTTTATATCTGAAGAAACTAAAGCTCAAAGTTACTTGTTAAAATTAAGCTTTACTGGGCCAGGGATATAGCTCAGCAGCACAGTGCTTGCCTGGTAAGCAAGAGGTCATAAGTTTGATTTCACACACACACACAAAAGTATTACTAGACAGATAGCTGAGCCAAGAATCAAATTCAGATTCCCAAAGTGCTCTGCAGTGTACCCTGCTACAGTTTTTTTTTAATTATATAAAAGTCTGAGTATTCATTATTTTGGAGTATTAATTCTACAAATTGCC
Organism: Dinomys branickii; assembly: GCA_004027595.1. Classification (NCBI taxonomy): domain Eukaryota; kingdom Metazoa; phylum Chordata; class Mammalia; order Rodentia; family Dinomyidae; genus Dinomys; species Dinomys branickii. The sequence goes on along the minus strand of PVLD010000291.1, from coordinate 305,003 downwards.
TTTTCCTCTGATATTCTCATGTTAACTACATTGTTTACTAGAAGTCAAATAGAAGAAGGTGGAGGAAGTTCAAGGCAGTGACAGACAGATTCCAGGTTTTGATCACTGCTGAGGAGTGTATATGTTTGTGAAACAAAGTTGTCCTTATTTATGGAGCAATACATCTCCATTCTCTCTGCAGTATGAATTCAGACTTGGTGCACATACATCATGAAATCTACCTTAGACGTCAAAGGCAAAGAGTCAGAAATAGGACGAAAGTGTTGGAGCTCGTTGGACTAAGAATCAAGATAGCAAGAGTGGCCAGAAATCTGAGTTTGTCGGCACCTCTATCCTTTAAAAATAGAGAGAACTGCTTGTATAAACATTGCTTAATGATGTGTTTTTTTTGGTCAGTGATACTGGAGAAGTTTTACTTTTATTCTTTCCTCTACTTGATCAGAATCATCAGTTTAAAGGAATAGTAATGAAAGAACTTAAATTCAAAGGTAAAAAGAAAATAATTTAAAAACAAACTTTATCCAGGACACATTTATCTGTCTTTCTTCAAAGCACCAACCTGAGGAGTGGGAAGAGTGAAGACATTCTCCTCAAAGTTTTTTCCTTTGAGGAGAAGTGATTATACATTAACAGTTCCTTTCAATAAACCAACAGAGTTGCACAGCTGCATGTGGAAGTCACTGGGGGAAAAGAGGCCTCCACAAATGGAGACAGAGTATTGATAACATAGCATGAAGGCCAACCTCTGGTTTATGCTGGACAACAGACTCAAAATGAATTGCAGATTTAAGTATAACACCTAGAATTATAAAATTCTAGAAAAAAGACAAAAGAGTAGATTTTTATGACCTTACAAGTGACATAGGCTTCTTAAATTAAAAAACGAAAGTTGGTAAAAGAAAAATAATTAGTATTTAATTAAAAGCTCTTCTATTAAATGCATGAATCTGGCAAAACAACATCTGTGATGCCTTTGGAGGGCAGAGTGACCAGACCACCGAGACCCAGGACAGCTTCCCTAGGCAGTTGAGCACGTACATGCCTTTGGAGGGCAGAATAATCAGTGAGACCAGCAACGTGGAAGTAAGTCTGAAATGGCAGTGAGGAGTCAGTAGTTGGTCTCTGGAGAACTCCACTACCAGAAAACCAGTCCCAGCCTCCATATCCCGCGGCCGTTGTCAGCTCTACACCCAGCACGATTCCCATGGCAAAGCTGGCTGAAGTACACAGCACATTTCTGGGATCTGACATGGACACTATCACAGAACTGTAAACATCAGAGGTATTTTACTACTTTTATCTTACCATGTTTTTCTGATTGGTTACCCCTTGCTTGCATGGTCAGACATTGTCTTGTATTTTGTGACTGTTTGTATTTTGGGATTTTTTTTCTCCTCTTTTTATAGTCTCCTTTATTCCTTTCTTTTTCGTTCTTCCTTCTGTTTTTCACTGTTTAGGTTTCTCACTTTTCTTTTCTGTTTTATTCTACAGGTCCTCTCTCTTTCCTCCATTACTTCTTGGATTTAAACTTTCAAGTGAGAGAACATTCTCTTTCCTGTCTGATTACTCCTCACAGTCTACTTCATTCTTTTCCTCGAGTGTCCCCCAGTTTCCCAAAACACGTATGAACTTCGTTTGACCTCCAATCTGAACTCTACTGTGTTTGACCTCAATCCTCACTTTATTCTGTACCCTAACTATCTTACTTCCCTGCCCCACACAGAAGAGTAAAATCACTCCACTAAAGGGAAAATCACTGCCTATAAGTACAGAGTATATGTGGGATTTTGTTATATAACTTTAGAGTTTGATCCTGTGGTTGGAGGTAGCAGGTTATTGGTCACTATAGTTTTCAGTAGTTAAGCTATACTTGAGATTGCTGTTACAACTAACTGTACTGCTCTAGCCAGGATATCATACATGTTATAATCAGTTTTTCTCCCTGTCTGATAACGCTGTGATACTATGGGGTCATAGTCATCATCACAGCCTGATATCAGAAGATTGGGTGTTGGGCCAAATAGTGGGAAAGATATAAAGAACCACCTATATCTAGAAGACATCCCTGAAGAACACACATCTCCTAGGTAATGCTCAGTACTAGTGACAAAGCTATCTAACATAAGAAATTGGCAAATATCAGCATAGAAAGCAAAATAAAAGAGAAAAAATGGAAAATGACAAGACACAGAAGGAAAATCCAACCTCACACTCCCAGCCCACCCCGCAAAAGTCTGGAGCATAATGAAATAGATGAATTTGAAAGTCAAACACTGGAACTTTCTGAAATGATACCAGCAGAAATGAAAAAAAAAAAGAAAATTCTATAGGGAAAATAATCTCTCAGATACAGAAAGAAATGATGTTTAAAATCAAAGATATTGGAGAAGACACAGATAAAAGAATAGATAAGCTTAGAAATGGATGGAAACAAAAATTGCCCAATGTAGGAAAAAAAGGAATCCATGAAACAGATCCACATAGAAGTCCCAGGGACCAAAACCTCCACTGAAAGTATATGTGACAGACTGACTGAAGGAGAGTATACAATATCAAATCTTGAAGACAGAATTGCAGCTAGTGATCATGAAAAGGAAGAGATCTTAAAAGTAGCAAAAGACCACGGAAAATCAATCCAACAGCTACAAGATGAAGCAAAGAACAATAACATAAGATTGACTGGGGCCAATGAGACAGCTGGAGACAGCACAAATGCATAAAAAGACTTTTCACAGAAATAATAGCAGAAAACTTCTCAAGAGTGGGTAAAGAATTTGACATACAAATAAATGAAGCATACAGAACTCCAAACAGCCACGACCAAAATAAACCTACACAAAGACATATAATAAAGATTCAAGAAATTCAGCGCAAGAACATAATATTAAAAGGTGTTAGAGAAAATAAACATCATATAAAGGAAAGCCAATCAGAATCACAGCAGAATTCTCAACATAAACCCTCAAGCCAAGAGGAGCTTGCAGTTAAATATTTTCAATCCTGAAAGAAAACAACATCCAACCCAGATTTTTGGACCTTACAAAACTATGTTTCAAAGATATTTCAATGACAAAGAACAACTAAAGAAATTCATGACCACCAAATCAATGCTACAAAGAGTACTAAAAGGTATTCTAGACAGACATAAAAATGACCACAATTCCAAGAACAACAACAGAATGAAATCACCAGGCATGGCAAGCAATTAAAAAGAGGGGAAAAACAGAAATGTAACAGCAGGAAAATAGCATGACAAAGAGAAGCCAGTATGTCTCTGTTATAACTATCAATGTAAATGGCCTCAATTTACCAATCAAAGGAAACAGCCTGGTGAAAGAGATCAAGAAACAATATGCCTTCTTTCCCTCCTTCCTCCCTCCCTCCCTCCCTCCCTCCCTCCCTCCCTCTCTCTCTCTCTCTCTCTCTCTCTCTCTCTCTCTTTCTTTCTTTCTTTCTTTCTTTCTCTCTTTCTCTCTTTCTCTCTTTCTCTCTTTCATTCTTTTCTCCTTTCCCTCATCCCAGTCATTTTTCCTTTTGACTAGTTTCATTCCCTTTCACAATATCAATTGTACCTTTCAGATATTATTTACTTTTTTGGGTTCTTAGGAAAAATAGCACACACACATACACACACACACACACACAAACACATACACACACACAATTTAGCTAAGATAATTGTACTATTAATTTCTATTGGTTTATTGAAAAGAACAGTTCATGTTTAATTGTTTGATCAATATTTAATGCCTATGTCTGGTAATCTGAGCAACTAATTTGCAGATAACAGTATGGAATGCAACAACCACTGGGTCTTTTTCTTTTGTAGTGGGAATCAAACTCAGGATGATGTATGTGCCATGCAGGTGCTTGTGCTATGGAGCTATATCCATGGCCTTCAACAACCAGTGTTAATTTCCTATCATTTTTTAAAAATTTTGTATCATTTCATTGTTTTTGTGTTATTTTGTTTTTGTTCTTTTCTCTTTAAAGAAAACACTACCCAATAGTATTCTGTATACAAAAACATACTTAACTCAAAAAGAAATTCATCGACCAAAGTTAAAGGATGGAAAACAATCCTCTATGCAACAGGAACCCATGAAAAAGCAGGAGTAGCTATTCTGTTTGCAGTCAATGTGAACTTGAAACCAAGAATAATAAAAAGAGATAAAAAGAAGGCAACTACATACTTGTTAGGGAAATTTTTCAAGAGGAAGAGATAACAATCATAAATATGTTTACACCATATACAGTAGCACCCAAATATATAAGACAACTATTAATAGTCATGAAAAATCAAATAAGTAGTAATACAATTATAATGAGAGGCTTTAATACCCACTGTCACAAAGAAATAGATCAACTACTCAAAAAGTCAGCAAGGAAATATCAAAACTGAACCAAACCTGTGAACAAATGGACTTGGTAGAGGTTTAGAGTGTTCCACTCAGCAACATCAGAATACACATATGAGCCTTTCTTTGTTTTTTTTGAGACAGGATCTCACTATGTAGTTCAGGCTGGCCTGTCTTGACCTCACATCGATCTTTCTGTCTCAGCCTCCTGAGTGTTCAGATTACAGGCGTGTGCCACCAAGTCCAGCCACATATGAGCTTCACATGGTACATTTTTTGAAATAGACCATATGCCCACCAGAGAACATACTTAAGTAGATGCAAAAGAAATGAAATGACCTCATGCTTATTATCTGACCATAATGCAGTGAAATTGGAAATTATTGGCAAAAGAAATTGCAAAATCTCCATACACATATAGAAATTAAATAACATCTTCCCGAACAACTAATGGGCCATAGATGAAATTAAAGAAGAAATTAAATATGTTGAACCATCCCTCAAAATGGTAGGATTAGAGGTCTCATTCAACCCAGCTATTCCCCTCCTGGGTGTATTTCCATAAGAACTGAAAACATCATACCACAGTGATATATGTTGACCCATGTCTTAGTAGTGTAATTTATAGTAGATAAATCTTGGAAACAATGCAAATGTTCATCAACTGAGGAATGTATAGAAAAACGTGGTATTTTTATGCAATGGATTTTTACACAGCTATAAAGAAAGATAAACTTGAGACTTTTATAGATAAATGGATGCAATTAATGACCAGACTTACAAGTGAAATAAATCAGATCCACATGTGTAGACATCATATTGTCTCTCTAGTGTAAGAACTTGAAAGAGTAAATAAAATCTGAAAAGTATAATAGAAATTATGATATGGAAAGTAACTGTGTAAAAGGAAAGAAGAATTGGGATTAGGGTAAGGAGAAAAGAAAGAAAGAATGAAAGGAATACACACACACACACATGCACACACACACATATATATGTAAAACATAGCTAGGATATTTGTACTACTAATTTATGTTGGTTTATTGTGAGGAACATTAATGTTTACTTGTTTGATCAATGTTGTATGACTGTATCTGCTTATGTAATACCACAACCACTGTTAATTTCCCATCATCTTTTTTTTGGAATTCTGCATCATTTTTATTGTTTTTGTGCTGCTTTTTGTCTTTGTTTTTGTTATTTTGTTTTTGTTCTTTTCTCTTTAAAATAGAAGTAATATCAAAACCAAAACACTCAATGTACTGGAAGAGAAAGTGTGTAGAAATCTTGAACATAGGTATAGGCAGAGAGTTCATGAACAAACCACAAGCTGCACCAGAAATACTTCAAAGAATCAACAACTGGAATCTCATCTTATTTAAAAGCTATTCCACATCAAAAGAAATTACCAGCAGAGTGAAAAGAACACCCGGAAAGTGGGAAAAATTTTAGTGAATTGTCTCTCAGATGGAGAACATATATGTAGAACATATAAAGAATTAAAAAATATCAGGTCCTCCAAATTGAAAGACCAAATCAAAAAATGAACATATGAGATGAATACATACTTCTCAGATGAAGGAATACTAGGAGTAAATAAATATTTGAAAAAATGTTAAACATCATTGGTCATCAGAGAGATGCAGATTAAAACAACACTGAGATTCCATCTCACCCCAAGAAGAATGGCTATCATCAAGAAATCAACCAGTGACAAATGCTGGCAGGCCTTTGGGAGGTATCCTTCTCCACTGTCGGTAGGGGTGTAAACTGATACAGGCAGTGTGGAAATAGTGTGGATATTTCTAAAAAGAAAAATCAGATTAGAGGTTCAATTCAACCCAGCTATTCCCTTTCTGCGTATTTTCCCAGAAGAATTAAAAACAGCATACCTCAGTGATATATGTGCACCTGTTTATAGCAGCATGATTTGTAATAGGTAAAGCTTGAAAATAATCCAAATGCCCATCAACCAAATAATGGATAAAAAGATGTGGTCTTTTTTACAATGGAGTACTACTCAACTATAAAGAAGGATGGACTCCAGACTTTTATACGTAAATGGATGCAACTTGTGACCATACTCATAAGTGAAATAAATCAGACTCATACGTGTAAACATCACATCATATCTCTAGTGTAAGTAGCTAAAAGAGTAAATAAGATCCAGTTGTACAGTAGATATTATGAAATGGGAAAAAATTATTCAAAAGGAAAGAGAAACTAGGATGAGGAAAGGGGAAAAGAAGAAAGAGATTTTATATATATATATATATATACATATATATATATATATATATATAGTCACTATAGTACTAATTTCTATTAGTTTTTTGAAAAGAAAGGTTTGTGCTTATATTATTTGATCAATTTTTCATGCCTATATCTTATAATCTGAGAACCTACTTTGAAGATAACAACATGCAATGAATTAACCATTTTTACTCATCTACTATCTTGTTTTGATATTTTATGCCATTGTTTTTTCTCATTAAAATGAAAAACCAAAAATTCATGAATCTGTATAACTGATATGCACTAAGAAAAAAAGATGTGAACAAAATTTTTTTCTCTCACAGGAAAACACCATGAATGTAAAAAGATACAAATCATATATTAGTTGAGGCAGTTCTATCTAGAATACAAAGAGAACTTTAAAAAGCCGTGTCTCAAAAATGGACAAGGACTGTTAAAAAAAATTTCTCCAAAGATACACAAATGGCCATTAAACACATCAAAGAACCTCCACTAGGAGATATTTTTGAAATACAAGTCAAAGCCACAATTAGCTGCCACTTCCTAGCCACTAGTGTACTATACTTAGAACAATATCTGTTAACCATATTGATTCAAATAAGATATTTGGAACCGTCGTACATTATTAGTAGGGTTATAAAAATGATACAGAAAATTTGGAACACTTTTTGGCAATTTCTCAAAATTTTACACACAGAATTATGATTTACCCACTAAATCTACTCCTCTGATTATAACAATATATTCCATAAGAAATGAAAGTGTTAAGACCACACAGAAACTTGCATGTGAATTTATGTAACTCCTAACAGCCAGAAAGTAGAAAAAACATTCAGCAGCTAAACTGAACAAAATGTGATTATCCATTCAATAGTTTATAATTTGGCAATTGTGAAAAGTAAAGTACTGCAGCCATAAGGATGAACCTTGAAAATGTAATGCTAGGAGAGTCTCGTCACAGAACACCTCGTGCTGCATAATTACATTTCGTTGAGATAGTCAGAACAGGTAGTGTGTAAGAGAAAAGTTACGTTCATGGTTGCCTAGGTCCTGAGAGGGAGGGGTGTGCGATTGGCAAGTGGCTAACATGAATTTTTTAAAAGAGTGAGAAAAAAGTTTTAATAGTGATTTTTATATTGGCTATAGAACTCTATGAGCATATTAAAATTCATTGAATTTCATACTTTAAAATCAGTGAATTCTGTGGTGTGTGTTAGACCTCAATAAAGTTGTTAAATAGCTCATTAAATGTTTCAATATAAATACTAATAGTGTGTTCTATAGATTGTAACTTTTATATAAATAAAATATGTGACAATAATAGCATGAAGTATGATAGTGAAGAAATTAAAACCTTTATAGGTTTCTAAACCAGGTATCAGGATTGTCGATTTCAGCACTATTTTCATTTTGGAGTAGTTAATTCTATTTCATCTTCATAGTGTACTGTGAACTATTTCATCTTTATAGTGTACTGGGAACTGTTTAGCAGCGTCCTGACCTCTCCTCTGGGCAGTTGATACCAGCAGCACCCTCTCTGCCCCAATTCCCCTGCTTCCAGTTTTTGCATATAAAAAAATGTCTGTTACTTGTCAGATCCTGTTACTTGTCTCTTAGAAGGTAAAATTACCCCCAGTAAAGATGGCTATGATACACCACATGGTATAATACATATTGAATATGATATATCAGTTTCTTATTTCCATTGTAAAAAGTTACTACAAACAATGACTTAAAAAAGTGCTACTTTATCTTATATAATTCTGTAGCACAAAGTCGAAAATATGCTTACATGGCTAAAATCAAAACGTTATCCAAGCCGGTTTCCTCTCGTAATCTCTAGAGGAGAATCTTTGCTTTGTCTATTCCAGATTATAGAGGCATTCATTGGTTGTGGTTTCCTCTCTCTTTGAGACCAGGAGTATAACATTTTCATTTTCAAGACTCTCTCTCTCTCTCTCTTTCTCAGTCTCTCTGTCTTTTTTCTCTACTTTGTCATATTATCATTTTTTCCTCTGCCTCTGCCTTTCTTTTCCTTAATGTCTTAAGGAATTTTGTGGTTACATTGAAGTTCTCCCCCTTTCAAGATCTTTAACATAGTCATATATTCAAAGTCACTTTTTCTATGTAAATTAATTTATTCGTAAATTCTGATGGTTGAGCTATGGGCATCTTTGGGGAACATCATTCAGCTTATCACAGTGATTTAACAAGTTAAAGTTACATAGTATAACTATGAAAGGAAACACTAATTATTAGAATAAAAACAAGAATTATGCATTTATTGGTGTCCCACATGTTCCTGAGATACTTTCTCTTTCCTCTCTTTTCTTTAGATTGGATTTTCATTGTTCTACTTTCAGGTAAGATATTATATGTTCACCAGCTCAGTTCTATTACTAGCCTCCTCAAAGTGAGTTTATTTATTGTATTTTATCCTCCAAGATATCCATGTAGTTTTTAAAAAGTAATTTATATCCTTATTGATATTTCATCTTGGAAGTATCTTTATTATAGCATTTTCTTTCATTCTTTATACATGAGTTTTCATTTTTACTTTGAGTATTTTTACAATAGTTACCTTTAAGAATTTGTCTCCAAATTCTAGTATCTAGATCCCTCCCAGAGCAGTTTCTATTGCCTACTGTTTCCATTTTTATGAGTTACACTTTCTTGATTCTGTATATCCTGTAATTTTTTTCCTGACACCTTGACATTTTCAACAATGCATTATAGTATCTCTGGATCTTGATTCGCTCCTGAGGGTTCTTGTTTATGTTTTTGTTTGCTTGCTACTTTAGTTATTTGCCTGAACTAAGTCTGTGTTGTATACTTCTTCCGTACTGTGTAGGTGCTGATTTTACTTCTGAGTGTTTTGCTTTTAAAGTTTGTACGTAGTCTCACCCCAAAACAATATTAGGTGCTTATCAGTTACTTATCACTCAGGAGCTGTATATACTTTAAGCCCTTGAAATATGAAAGCCTCTACCTTTTTGTCTGATCTAGGTGTAATTTGGTGTATAGTTTCAAATTTGGAAGAATTGATAACTCTGCCTTACATTCAGTCCTCTGTGCTCTCTACTCTGACATGATAGGGGATGGCCTGGCAAGTGCAAAATATTTGGGACTATGTGGAATAAGTTAGTCTAAGAAGATCCTCTGCATTGGCATGTATTAGTTTTCTATTGATCTATAACAAAGCATTGAAAATTTAGAAGATTATAATTTCATGGATTCATTTGCTCACAGCTCTGTAGGTCAGAAGTCTGGGGATGGTGGGCTCGTTTATTTGACTAGAACCTAAGAAGGTTGAGATGTGCTTGATATCCTGGTTTCTTATCTGGAGGTGGTTAGGCTAAGCATCCACTTCCATGACACTCAGTGTGTTGGGAAATTCAGTTATTGGTGGGTATAAGCATGATGTTCCTGTTTGCTTTGTGGTTGCTGATGGCAAACTACTCTCAAATGTCAGCGATAACTCAGTTCCCTGTCTCATGTCTCTCTCCATCTTAACACTGGAAAAGCTGACAAGTTCAGCTTAGTCCAAGACTTAACTGTCCAGGCACCACATGCTGTACTGGACCTCCTGAATAACTGAGGACCACTCAATCCTGTCACATACCTGCCAACCAAGCTGGGCTTTTCAGACCATGACTGCCTGCCACTGACTGATGAACTGTTGCCAGACTTAAAAATGGACTCCCTGACAGATGCTGATTACACCCTGTTTATGGATGGAAACAGCTCTTTTAGGAATGGAGTTTGACAGGCTAGATATGCTGTCGTCACTTTGGAAAAAGTAATTTTTGCCAAAATTCTCCTGCTACTGCTTCCTGCTGCTATTTGTAACCATTCTACCAGTAATACCAAGCATGTACTCCTATGCCCCCTCCGGGGATCCAATTCACTGAAACATCGACCTCAGCCAGAAAAGCTTTACCTGATACTCCTGGGAGATCAGAGTCAGACCTGCCCCACCATATGCTCTGCAAGCTCAAGCCTCAGCATGGCACCTCTGCCTGGGCAGCCAGCTCAGGCTTCAGTGTCTGTGTCGCTGGTCCTGACTTCATGATATAGATAAATTATACAGAAATAAAGTCTTATAGCAGTTACAAATATCGCTTAGTGCTGCTCTTTACTTATTCAAGTTGGCCCAAGGCATTCCTTACTGGAGCTGAGAGGGTAACAGAAGTTTGTAGGGTCCTGCTATGAAAAATCATCCCTAGATATTGTCTACTTTTGACCATTAACAGTGACAATGGGTCTGCATTTGTAGCAGAGATAACTAAATAAAAACTACACACAGCATACAGGCCACAAAGCCCTTATTAAGGAATAAAACATAACCCTACAGAAACAGGTTATAACTGGCTCCATAAAAATGTAACTGTAAGACCAGCTATACATGTAAATAGCCCTGCACACACATATAATCCATGTACATATTAATAGCTCTTAAAGTTTTAGAAGTCGAACCTTAGGTTCACCATTTGTGTCCTGCTGAATTTCTGGAGCATTTACCTGGGCCAGACCACTCTTGAGGCTCACTCTGAAGAGGTAACACACTCAAAGCCCTGCTCTGGTCACTCTAGATGCTGACCAGTCCATGCAAGGCTAAAGCCTGAAGACACCAATAGCAGGATTATTCCATACCTATTCCCCTTGATTTTTGTACCTTTTCACACTGCTAAACCCAGTCCTTGCTTCCCCATTCCTACTGCTAGCCATGGTTTTAACCTTAAACTCTATGGAGGGTTGCACCAAGAGAATAAAAAGCAGTCAAACACTTGACCAAGATTTGATGAACATCCCATGCACACTGGACACTCTCCTAGATCAGATGAACTCTCATTAGATTGCCAGAATAATAATAAATCACAGCTACTAAAGAGGAAACATGTCTCTGCCTAAAAGCAACTTAGAGAGGGACTCTATTATAAGGGAAACAAACCACAAACTCCTGATGGGAAAACTTTCCAATCTTGGGGACCTTAGCTAAGGCCCATCCTAGGACAACTGAGTGTTACTGTTCTAGTAGGGCCTTGTCTGAAGAGATCACGTGTAACATGCCCAAGAAAGATTTTGCCATGGAAACTAAAAAAGGGGGAAATGTAGCAGAAAATGCCCTCCTCCAGCCAGTATACTTTAGTTTGTTAGTTGCGCAGGTAACAGTTCTGGTTATGGTTCCTGTTACTTTTGTTTCTTAGAGAAAAGAAAAATAAACAATAAAAACAATGGTATAAAATTTCAAAACCAGACTGTAGGATCATAACAATGGTTTGTACACTGCGTATTCAGCTAGTCACTGTGATGCATAGCTGGTCACTGTGATGCACATTGTAAGAACCAGTCAAGGCAGCCAAGTACCCTGCCTTTGTACTTCCCCTCACTGGTCCTATAAAAACCTCCCTCCCTGAGCTTTTGGGCCCTGACAGTTTGAAGAGCAATTGATTTTTAGTCAGTGCCTATCTGCTGTTAGACAAATCCGCCTTCAAATCCTAGGTGTCATTCCCGTGTTTCTGCTTGCCATTTCATCCTCATGTCCAGTCCACTTCTGAGTTCTCTAACTTCTCTCCTATAACAAGATGAAGAAAAATTATTTTCACTTAATGTGTAAAAATGTCACAGTGAAGCTCATTATCTTGTATAAGTAATATGGACATAAAAAGAAATTTCTTTACATTTAAAGGACACGTGTGATTAATTAGACCCACTCATATGACTTCCTTATCTTGTGGTCAACTGATTTGTCACCTTAGTCTCATCTATAGACTTTTTATTTAGGCCAAAGATGTAATCCTACATGATAGATATGATGAGGGCATTGAGAATTACAGGAAATCGTCTCAAGTGTGGCTTCAGAAATTCTAGTAGCTAGACTACTTAGAGTCTCCATGCTCATGCTAGCAGCCGTTCCCTATTCAGGGTGAGTGTCAAGCATCATGAACAAAAGAGTTCACTGTGATTAAGGATGAGTTTTTCCCTTGCTCATTCTGCTTATACAAAAAATACCAAATCACCTGTTGCCCTGGAGGGCTGGTCAGTGGGTCCTCAGCTGATGGTGAGGTAGCAACATTCCCCCGCTGTGTCTGCCTGCCTCCTCCAGCAGTCATGCAGAGACCACGAGAGGATCCATGGCCCTACTCTCTAGTCCTCTCTTCTCACCTTGGTGGGAAGTGTAGGAGGCCCCACTGTAATTTGCTCTTGCAACACTGTGATTCTTGCAGGGAATTTCTGTCCTTCTCTTTTAATTATGCAGTCAGGAACATGTGAATATTTTTCTATGATGAAAAGTCAGATAAAGAAGTTGGACTAGGTGTACATGGGTCACAAAGTCAGAAGCTGCAGTTACTGTTAAAGAAGTGCGCAAATTCTTCGCAGTGAAGAAGTAAGATCTCAGGCAACACATATGGACTACAGTTCTCACTTTGTGTGTTACTTTGAGAAAGTTACATAACCTTACTGAACCTGAGTTTTCTTATTTATGAATTGTGCATTATAATGCAATCCAAGGAGTGTTGGAAGGCTTAGCTGTTACCATTGTGGAATCAGGGCTGAGCTGTAGTGATTTTGAGCATGAAATGATGATGAGATGGAGAACTGAGGTTTCTTCTTTAGTCCTGGAGTGATAATCCCTCCCTTGAGTGTTTTTGGCCCCCAATGTTGAGCTTCTCAGGAAGCCCTCTCTACTGTTGTTGATTTGTCTATTCGTGGTGAGCATTTGCTTTTCTGGCATAGCATTTTTAAAAGGTCCATGGTCTTATTAGAAATTCTGTTCTCCCTTATAAAATGTTTATACAGGATTAGTGAGAGAGGTCACTATCTTTAGTACAATTTAAGTGGTTTGTTTCTTAAATGTTCCTTTTATAAATATGTTCTTCCTCTGGGATAGTTTTAATGAATAAAGTAAAATTTGCCCATATTAAAATTTAAAATAATTTCAGGAAAATCATGTACATTTCCAACTTTATATTTTAATCTGTGCTTTCAGAATCTACCTTGTATATTCCCTCATTTGATCATCACCACATAAGGCATTATTTCTATTTTTCAAATGAAAGAGATTATAACAAAGCATTGCTTTCCCAACCAAACATTCCATCTATTTTATGATAATTTCTTCCATCAATAATGTTAATTCTTATAATGTGGTAGTAATATTTAATAATAAGAATGGGATTCTTCCTACTGGTTTACTTCACATACATTTCTGATTCTTACAGGAAAAAGGCTTTATTTACTACTAACTCCACAAAAGCGACCCATGAACTATTTTCAGTACTAAGATTCCTTATATATACATAATATTAGGAGAGTGGGGATTCAACCATGACATTTATAATTGTCTACAAACATATTCCAATATCCCCACCCTACCATATTGTCAGAGGAGGCAATCGGACTTGCATTGCTACCAGAAAACTATATTGGCTTATGTAGGTAGTGAATCGAATGTCCTCCTTAAACATTCGTGTACAAGAGTGGCAAAGACAGGAGTGGAGGAGAGCAAATGCTCAGTGTAACCTCAAAAGATCTTTTTGGTGCAAATTTCTGTTGTTGGTCATTATACCTAAAGGAATGTAACATTAACTTATTTTAACATAAATTATTCTTACCAAGGTAGAATAGGCCCATAAATAAAAAGTACGTTGCCTAGAGTCCATCATAAAATTTTCTAGTCCACTGGACTGGATCCCCGAGAGCCTCGAGGGCTTATCAACCAGGTATGACCATAGTGTATTTCGTTCTCTGCCTATGTACTGTCTTTGAGGATGGGTGCTTTTCCACCCATCCATAGTGCCATAGTAATTTGAGTGCACCCGTTGTTTGTTATAGCATAATTTGAAGCAGCCATGTGCCTCCCCAATGTGAATGCCTAAGGGATTAAATAAACCAAAAGGTACAGTAACTGTCAGAGGGAAGACAATTGATTGGGTGGGAGAACAATGGAGATGAGGGTGGAGAAAACTATGATTAATCAAACGAGCCATCATCTATATAACTCAGTAACAATAGTGAAGATGTCATTTTGTAATACAGCACCCATTTTTAATTCCCCAATATCTGTTCTATAATTCTGTGTTTACTTTATTGTTTATGCTGATTTATAACTAAGAAATGTGAAGATAATACTATGTAATACAACAGCCATTGGTAATCCTCTACTGTCTTCTGTATAATTGTGTATTTCCTTCATTGTTTTTGAGATAACTGAGTAACAAATATGAAGATGATATTATGTAAAACAGCATTCATTGTCAATTCCCTACTGTCTTCCTCATAATTTGTGTATATCTTTATTGCTTTTGTGTCATTCGTGTTTATATTCTTTTATCATTAAAATTAAAAAAAATTTTTTCTAGTCCAGCCAGAATAATGGAAGATAGACTGCTTCCCTTTATGCTCCAGCTTGTATACTAAGACTCTAAAACTTAAACAATTAAGGAAGAGAGGGAATTCTTTAAAATAAATATTTTTAAAAGAAAGAAAGCCTTGTTCTTTGAGACATCACTGATGTAGGGATGGAAGATTTTGATCAGTGTTTATCTGAGTTATTAGAGGATCTTCATTCCATTGTTTTCTTGCCCACCCCTTCCTGTCTTTAGGCAAGTCACAAAATATTTTCATTTTTCGTAATTTTTTATTTTAAAAATAAAAAACAAAAACATTAACAAAGACACAGACATTTATAAAATAACAAAAACAATACAAGCAAGACAGAATTTCAGACAAGGTGATGTAATGCAACAAAATAACTTTCAACCTCATTGTTTTTCCCATGAAAATAAATGTACTTACTTTATAAAGACATATAATGGTTAAATGAAAATATCACCTTAAACTTTACTACACATATTCCAGAAAAACTGATAAAACTCAACTAATAGTAATGAATACGTGTCTATGCAAGGGAAGATTTTACTTATTTCAAACAAAGTATTTGGATATTTGTTACTATGACAGGAGGTATACTATTAAAGGTGAATTCTGAGTTTAAAAACTTTGACTTCATAAAATGAATAAAAAGAAAGTAAAGAACTGTGGTAGAAAAATCTGGAAACAAAATCTTATATAAATCAACTCAGTAAAACTATTATAAATCCCAGGCAACTCTTAAGGAAGTGACTAAAAATACAGTAAAATAAATGACAGGGAATTAAAGTAGCAGATTAGAAGATGTCTACTTAACACATAAGAAGGCAGCACTGGTGGAATAGAGGGTAAAAATCCCATAAAATATAAACAAAATATCAGATGGAAATTCTATATTTGATGTACATGTTTTAGACATTGAAATAATGTACATCTTTTAAATATTCAAATGTAACATTCAGAAATTATAAAAATGAATTCAAATTAAGATTTAAAATATAAATAGGTTAATGTTAAGCAGATGAAAATCTTTACACCCACCCCCTCCTGTACGAGTGCTTAAAAACTATTAAGAGAATATGGAATTGTTGTACTAATATGTGACAAAATCTACTTTAAGACAAATATTATCAGTGACAAAAGTTTATTCTATTAAGTTGATCAGTCTTTCAAGAAATTATAACAGTTGTACACAGAAATGCACCTAAACACAGAGATTCAGAATATGTGAAGAAAAACTGTAGAGCTGAAAGGAGAAACTGATGATACAATAATAATAGTCGAAGGCTTCAGTATTCAACTTTTAAAATTATTACTAAGGTAAAATTTGTAGAAGGTGAAATTTACATTTTAAATGTAAAATTCAGTCCTTCAGTACGTGTTTCGGTTTGTAAAATAGGTATCTTTCCAAACCTCATGTGCTCATGGGCAAAGCTTCTGGAAGGTGGTTGGATCATGAGGGTTGACAGTCATCAGTGAGTCAGTCCACTGATAAGTTCGTAGCCAAATGTGTTTCTGGAAGTGAAGCCTGGTCAAAGGAAGTGGATCCCTGGGAGTGTGGCCTGAAGGGTACAACTCTCCCTGCCCCCTTGGTCTCTCTCTCTCTCTGCTTTTTGTCTACCATGGCACGTGCAGCCTTCCTCTGCTATGGCCCCTGCCATGCCACCCTCGCTTGGAGCCAGCTGACTATGGACTAAAATCTTTGTACATTGTGAGCCACAATAAACCTTTGTTCCTTTTAGTTGTGCGTGTTGGCTGTGGTGTCACAGTGATGTAAAATAACTAGGGCAGTACATTTACAGTGCTGTGCAACAGCCATATACACGGCAGCCATATACACGGAGTTCTAAAATAACTTCATCCCCTCCATGGTGATGCAAATAAGACAGGGAAAGGTTTGGACGGTTACAGACCCATTTAAACCAACGCTTGATTGTGTTTAATCTACTTAGTTGCCTTCCTGGCGCTCTTAATTTCTACATACGGGTTTGAGTCAATGTCCACTGTGTTTCATTTCAGCCCGAAAGGCTACCGTTAGCATTTCCCACAGGGTGGGCCTATTAGCCTCAAACTCTTAACTGCTTCTCTCTATCTGGTAATGTCTTCATTTCTTCTTCATGGTTGAAGAATAGATTTGACTTAAGTGTGATTCTTGTTTTAGTGATTTTTAAAAAAATTATTTTATCACTTTTAAAAACTCACTCCACCTCCTGTTGGCCTCTATAGTTTCTGATAAGAAATCTGTCATCAATTTTATTAAAAATTTCCAGTACTTGCTGTGTTGCTGTTTCAAGATTTCTTTTGTCTTTGAAAACTTTGACTGTACTGTTTCTTAATGTGGTCTCTTTGCTCTCATCTTCTGGAAGTGTCTTGATTTTAAATGTTTAGGCTCCTCTGATCAAATATGGGAAGTTTTAAACTCTATTTCTTCAGGAATTCTTCCTGTCTTCTTCTCACCTTCTGGAATTTCCTTTACATGTATGTTGTTAAAACTGCTGTCCCACTGGCCTATCAGATCGTGCTCATTCTCTTCATTCCTGCCTTTTCCTCGTGTCAGATTGATCATGTGAATCCATGAAGCTTTCTGTGCACTGACTCTTTCATACAAAGGGTCATGGTCTCCTCCAGTCCACTCCTGACACCCTCTAGTGCACTTCTCATAGCAATTACTGTTCTTTTCAGGAGCTGAATATTTTTTTTTTTTGGTTCTTTTATTACCTTTGTTTACTCATTTTTATTTTCTATTTGTTAAGAAGTTGCTCTTCTGGGGATTTTTGCCCCTTTTCCATGGTTTTTTCAGCTCTTTGAGGAAAGTTAAAACACGGGATTTAAAGTCTTCAGTAAGCCCAGCGCCTATGATTCGCCAGGGACAGTTTTGTTACTGTTTTCTGCAGCAGGTTATACTTTCTATAAGCTGAGTATTTTCAGTCCGAGGTGTGGTAACTCTGGAAACCAGCTTTCATTCTTGTCTTCTCTAGGTTTGCTTTTATTGCTCGCTAGGGGCCATCACTGTTTGTTTAGTGAATTTTGAACCATTTTTTTTTAAAGAGAATAAAAACAAGTAAGATTTGTATCTTTAGTGGTGAAGCCTGAAGCCTGTTCTTGAGCTCTGTTCGGTAGAGTCCTAAAAGAGATTTCCCTGAATGACAGGATTCTGTCACCTCAAAAAAAGTAATAGAAACTGAGTTAGAGAGAAAATAAATAAGAATAGAAAGAAAGGAAAAATAACCTATGCAGTATTTACAGAATGGCTGTGCTCTGGGGCAAGCTGGCCATTTGCAGCTTGACCTTAGTTTTCTTGTCTGAGTTCATGGAGCCTGGAGCACAGCCAGAGGTCTTCTTAGGCCTCTGAACATACAGATTGTCCTGGGCACAGGTGTGACTTTCTAAACTTTACAGTACACACATGAATCGCATGCCCTAATTCCCCCCCCAAAAAACTTGCACAGGTTTTCCTTTAGGTACTGTACTGTTGGCCTCAATCGTAGTCATTGTCCCAAGAGGCTGCACACTATTCTTCTTTTTTTAATCCAGATTTTTCCTTTCCCACTTGGACTTCTGAGTTAGGTGAAGCAATGTTGAGTTTGCTGACAGACATCAGATAGATTAGGACAAACTGAAATGTGATTACAGAAAAATGTCTGCTCTGCTCCTTCCAAAGTCAGGATTAGAATCCCGTACTAAGAATGTGGATTTCTGTCTTCCTGACCACACTGAGCCCAACAAGGTTGTGGAACCACAAGTAAGAATGCTGCAGAGCATTTCCACCGCCTCTAAGTTGCTTTTGTTTACTTGATTTCTGTAAGCATTCAGCCCTTTCCTAGTATTACTAGGAAGTTTATTTTGACATATTTTCTTGAAATCTGTGGTTAATGCCTCTGCAGGTGTTTTTGTGTCTCTTTCAGTAGTTAACTGCTATAGCATTGTTGCTGATAGGCCACTATCTAACTTTTAATAATAGGTGGAACAAAAACTGGCAGGAAGTGAACAAGGAAATATGCCTCAAATAATATAAATCAGCTAGACAATATAAATTTATAGAACAACTTGCCACCAATAGAAAAATATATAGTCTGTTCAAATATACACGAGACATTCTCCAGACTGACTAGGATATGTGTTAGGCCATAAGACAAACCTGAATAAATTTAAAATAACTTACACCCTATAAAATGTGTGAGCTAATATTAAAATTCACATGAAAATGCAAGAGATCTAGAATGGCTATAAAGTGTTTAAAAAGAAAAGAAGAATTTTGAAGGACTAACTCATCTAGTTTTTTACCAGTGATAAAGACAGTGCTTGTAGAGTGATAGCCATGTAATGTAATGGTGCAGCACTGAGGGTCCAGACCTGAGGGCTCACATGTTTGGTCAACTGGTGTATGGCAATGAGGCCAAAACAGTCACATGGGAAAAGAATGATCTTACCAACAAACTGTGCTGGGACACAGAATATTCACAGCAAAACCAATGAAATTTGTCTTATTGCAAATCATGTGTAGAACAGGTACTCTTTTGAAATCATGAAGTTAGTTCCTAGCCCTTTGAACACCAAAATGTAAAGATACTCAAGATTTTTACATAAAGTTGACAGGCTGTTTGCACACAGCATATGCACATCTCACACTTTAAGTTATTTCTAGATTCATATAACACCTAATGTAATATGAATGAATGTTACCCAGCTTTGTATCACTATAACAAAATACCCAACACAGGCTACATACGAAACAAGGAAGGGTTTGTTTTGGTTCATGGCTCTGGCAGTTTGAGTCTCAGGTCAGGAATGGTGGCCCATCATGATGGGGGCATGGGAGAGAGCAAAGAACTTACAGCTTGAGCCAGGAAGGGGAGATAGCAGAGAGGATGGGGTCCTATAATTCTTTTCTAAGGTATGTCCTTCATGTCCTAATGCCTTCTCACTTAGCTGCACCTCTTAAAAGAGCCACAGTACCTGCAAATCCTGCCACCCCAGAGACCAAACCTTTAGCACAAGGACATTTTGGGGCTACTATTCATATTCAAACCACAGCAAAATAGATGCTAATTGTTTTAATGTGTTATTTACCCATAATGACAAGGGAGAATATTTTTAATCTATGGCAGGTTGAATCCATGAAGGTAGACCCCACAAATATGAGAGTCAGCTTCACGGCATTCACCTCAAATTAGATCATACACCTAAGCTAAATCTGTAGAATACTTAAGAGAAATTATGTGGCTACGTCTTTCATACTTTGGGTTATTTAATTGTTCCTTAGAAAACACACACACACACACACGCACACACACACGCACACACACACACACACACACACACATTGAATATCATCAAAGTCACAGGGGCTTTTATTCTTGGTGAAAATCATCAAGAAAATGAGGATCCCACAGTCAAAATATGAGGAAATAGATTTACAAATCATATATCTGTCAAGACACTTGTATCCAGAATTCATAAAACAACTCTTAGAGCTTGGTAATTTGGAGACAAATGGCCCAATTAAAATATGTCCAGCGATTTCATTGACATTTCCAAAGAAGAAGTGGAAATTACCATACTGTTTAAATTACCCTACAAATTATTTTAAATTACCCCTATAATTATCTTGTGAATAACTTTAGATATTTGATTTAAAGCGTTACTTCCAAACATCTAAATATTTAAAAAACTGTTTGCCACAGCATGAAATCTTGTTTTGTAATTATTTAGTTGTGTGTATGTTTGCTTTTGCACTAGATGCCATCATCAAAAACTATAGAAATGTCTGTCAATCTGTTACTATCTGTACGTCTTGAGCTGAGAATTGGAGAGAGGAACATCAAGGAGAAACTTTATGTCCAATAAAGATGGAAATAGATAAGTTAAAGAATGGTTCTTTCGAGAGTTGAATTTGGTGCTGGTACAAGCCAGTGAGCATTGTTTGCTTCACTGATGAATAAGTTGGTATGACTGGTGGATTTGAACTATGGTTTTTCACTTCAGAGTTGAAATATGGTTAGGGAATTTGAAAAAAAGTCTCAGAAAGAGTAAATCATAGATAACAGTCGGCATACTCAGTGGAAAATCTGTTTCTGCCTTTCTAAGACAAAGTTTGAAAAGCAAATTTGTTGTGCTTTGTTACAGATCAAGTCCCAGCAAGTGCTAACCACGCTGGGGTTCACCATCGGCACATCTCTGTTCTCGGCATAGAGTTGGTACCGGAGCCATGACTGCTCACTTGACGTTAGTGCTTCCCCGAAAAGTGTAGCAGTCACACTAGTTCTTTCAGCCCCCAAACGTCCCCAGGTCTCACTTGTGTGACTTTGGGAAGATATAAAAGCAAAAGTAGGTTCACTTGAGAAGGACAAAAGCTTAGAGAAGCAATATGCTATAAATAAAACGTTCCAAAGGAAGTGAGATGAAATGGCTCATCTGTGCCCTTGCCTCTTTTGCCATTTCCACCATGAGAATGTGAAGCTGAGGTTTCTGTCCTGAGGGATTTAGAGCTGGTCAGTTAGAATCACTCTGTCTCTTGGGAAGAAATCAGTGCTGGTATTTTAAAACTTAGATATTGCTGTATAAACACTAGATTAAAGTGGCTTAGTTGAATTTACTTTTTGCCAAAAAATACGTGTATTTTTCCTTTTAAGATGAAACAAAAGAAAAAGAAAAAATGGCCTTTTTCGGACTAAATGAAATAAAAGTTTCAGTGATTGTAGAATCTTGCCTCAGGAGGTGGGAAGTAGGTGTGTACTAGTAGGGGTTTCTGGTGCTGTGCACATAGGGAAAGCAGTGCTCCTGATGGACACAGCATGTGTGCGTCATCCTGGCCTGTGATGGGTAACTGTCCCGATGCAGCCCATGCATTCTTCAGTTACATCCTCAGACTCACAGCACAGTACTGCACACGGATAGCAAACTTCACATATATTGCTGAGAAGCCCAGGAAAGGAAAACATGGAACGGAAGTTTTGGGAATGGATATGGACTGTCCAAGAAAGAGCCTTCACTTCCATCGGTAGGAGCTGAGGGCCTAGCACGTTCCCTGCTGTGTCTTCCTGCCTGTCCCAGGCTTCCCAGAGTGTCTGCCTGCAGCTGCACTGATCGTGTGCCACAGAGTACCTCTTATTAATCTCCTGGAATAAAGAATGGGAGGGAGTTCAGAAAGCAGTAACTTTAATGAAGTAACACTACTCCAAAAACTTTACATTCATCTTCCTAATAAACCCGTGAAACAGTTACTACTGTAACCTTTCTGTAGGTATGGGAAGGAGAAGCTCAGATAAATTACATAATGAAAACACAGCGAATATGTGACACAGCAGGAATGCAATCACACTTTTGTCCTTTACTACAGTTTTTTCATTTTTCCTTGTACAAAGCCAGAAATGCGGAAGAGGTACGCATCTATTTGTATCTGTGTAAATCTGTATTGAGATCCAATTTTTTACATTTGATGCCTCAGGTTCTCTCTCTATTTTTATTTTTACTGTCCTATCTCAATTTGGAAATCTGTTCACTTGCTTTTCCACTAATAGAGACTGACTGAGGTTAAATGAAGGGACTATGTTCAAAATGATCTCTACAATCATTTGGTCCTAAAAAACTACTATTTAGGAAACACTGTTGTTTTACTTTACTCAGTAAAATAGAGGTGTGTAACAGGAGCAACTTGACTGAAATAAGGACATCTGAACTTAGTTTTGGAGTTTGAATCTTCTGAGAGAGTGTGCGCTTCGCCGTATTTGGAAGCAGAGAGGAGCAACCTTTTGTTTGGCATTGTATTTCAAAATTGGTCCACGCGGCCGTGTCATCTTACGTCCAAAACTGGCTCAAGAAGATGACATAAGTGCTGTCTCCCAATAAGCTTAAATTGAATTCCTTCTGGGGGTGTACCTGATGGGCCATCTGTAACTAAGCAATGAAGGAAATACTTGACTTAGCCAGAGGGCCCTGCTTGTTGAAAATGTCTTGTGTTCAAATACTGGAAAGGCCTCCAAGGATCTCACAAAACTCCCCTGCGAGGGACACTAAGGAACCCAGCCTGAGGACAGGGATAGCGGAATCGGGTGCCCTGTGTGTTGTTCTTCCAGGAAACGCAGGCCCTGCGCAGAAGGGCACAAGGCATTGCTTCGCACTGTTGGACTGGTGAGAACACTTTTCATCTGTCAGTCTCTCCCACGCACTCTTGCCTCTCCTTACATAGGCGAAAATTTCTGTAAATTCAACTTGTACTGTACTTGTACTGTACACATAAGAGTGAAGAGTCTTACTGCCTACATTTGAATTCAGGGTCCCAGAGTCAGTTTTAATGTAAACTTCACAATTTAAACCCAGTAAGCCTCAATTCCCTCATCTGTACATGAAGGGCACAATACTGAGTAGTTGTTTAAGAGGGGAACAGATATGAAGCTCTAAGCACAATATGTAGCACTTGGTAGTTTCCCATTAGAAGCTCACTACCAGTGTCTTGCTGTAATGGTCCATTGGTGAAGACTGACACCCTCAGAGGTCCTCTCCCTATCCCTTCTTCTCTTACATTTCCTTAAATTGTTTGTTTCAAAGATTCTTCATTGCTGCTAAGGCCCAGAATTCACTAGCTTATATAAACAATTATTTTCCTTCCATAAGCTTGAGTCTTGCTGTTCCTGTGACATTTCATTGACCATTTTATTATTCATACAATTAAATTTTAATTAAATATTTCAGAATATCTGCTGAATTTTATAATTTGGGTAATATAAAGCTAAATTTTTCCCAATAAATTGCACTATATTGGCCAGATTTAGTGCTAAACATGAAGCAGCATTTTGGATAAATGAGTAGATTTGCAGTGACCAGACATTCATCTTTCCAGTTAATATGCTAATATGCTTTCTTTTTCTTTCTTTCTTTCTTTCTTTCTTTCTTTCTTTCTTTCTTTCTTGGAAAGAAAATGGAAATACTGAAAAAAACTCATGTGCCTTTTCAGAAGAAAATTTCTTACAGGTCTTTGTAGAATTTCTATTTCCAGGAATATTTAGATACAATATTTATATTCAAAGCAATGTGGATTCTATTGGTGGTAGATGTAATGAAGGATGAAATAGCATGCCCACAAGACCAAAAGGATGGTTTCTTTCTTTTTCTTTCTTTCTTTCTTTCTTTCTTTCTTTCTTTCTTTCTTTCTTTCTCTCTTTCTTTCTCTCTCTTTCTTTCTTCCTTCCTTCCTTCCTTCCTTCCTTCCTTCCTTCCTTCCTTCCTTCCTTCCTTCCTTCCTTCCTCCCTCCCTCCCTCCCTCCCTCCCTCTCTCTCTCTCTCTCTCTCTCTCTCTCTCTCTCTCTCACTCTTTCTTTCTTTCAAGTACATTTAGTTTTTACTACTCCTGTCCACTAAAGGCAGATGAGCTTTAGATATCTTAAAGAGGGAACAAAGACTGGGAAACTCTGATTGGACTGCAGCATTTCTCACACCACACTAGGCACTAATAAAAATCTTGAAGTACCGTTACCTTATAACAATAGGTAGGTCAAAAACAGATCAATGGTTAAAGAAACCGTGGCCTATATCTATAATGGACTGCTACACTACAGCACAGAAAGAAAAATTTGAGTCATTACCAAGAAAGTGGGTGCACCTTGACACCATAATGCGAAGTGAAATAATAAATCAGACACACAAGCTTAATTATCACAAAATTTCTGTTATATGAAAAACTCAAACTATAAATAAAGAGGAAGAGAAAGGATGAATAATAGGAAAGAAGATAGATCTTTGCAAGAGAGAGAGAAGGGGCCTCAGAGAGGCGGGAGGGGAGGCGGAGAGGGAAGGGGATGGAAAAGGAATTGAGATTTCTTATGTGCACTCGCCAACCCCCCACAAAGAATATAATCATGGACTGCAAACATGCACGAACAAATTAAAAAAAAGTGAATATGTTAAAATATGAACAGTGAAATAAACTTTAAGTATAAAAGAAAATAGGAGGAAAAATACGTATGTCCCTGTCTAGGAAGCCTGGTTTGGTGTCTAACAAAGGAGAAAAAATTGAGCAGAAATTGAAATGATGCAGGGCTCTTGAAGGAGTGGAAGCAAAGCGAGGATGCAGAGTGACAGCAGGGCTCAAGTGTGACATATGCTGGGTTTGCAGGATAAAGGGAGTAGGAAATGATTGGGCCCATTGCAAATTTCCATGTTCATTCATTTTTATACTCTAAGTGGGCTGATGTAATTTTGGCCTATGTGATGGAAATACTGAAAAAAAATCATGTGCCTTTTCAGAAGAAAATTTCTTACAGGTCTTTATAGAATTTCTATTTCCAGGAATATTTAGATACAATATTTATATTCAAAGCAATGTGGATTCTATTGGTGGTAGATGTAATGAAGGATGAAATAGCATGCCCACAAGACCGAAAGGATGGCTTGTTTGTTTGAAGAGGGTTTCATTATGTTGTTAAGATCTGGAACACCCTACTCAAATGATCCTCCCTGCTCTGCCTGATTAGCTGGTCCTACAGATGGGTGCCTCCATATTCACTAATGGTGGATTTTAGTCCACAACATGGTATCACTGATGGGACTTTGCTCTTGTATATAAATAAGAATCCAGTTGGTTTCAAATACATTAGGAAGAGTTGTCGCAGAGCTAGTGGATATATAAACACTGCCTCTGAGGAAAGCCTGGTGAAGCCAGGCAGAGAGGGTGGGCACTGATTCAGGAGTCTTATTAGTCAAGATGGCAGCAGCTCAGTCAACCACTGAACTTTGCCTACTGCTTTATTAAACTGAACACATTTATTTCCTCCCCACATATCTCTCTCAGAGAGATAAAGAATACTTGCTTAATGGGACTCTGTAGAGGAAGTAACTTGCAGCATATACTTGAGGAAGGCTGACTTGACAGAGACTATACTGGCGACAGTGTCTGTATGAGTTCACCTGAACTAAAGCAGCCAACAGTTATTCCTGGATGTTTGCTTCTCAAGATACAAGAAGTGATTTAAAAATACAGTGAATGTTTTATTATTTATCTATCTATTTTTTTGAAGCAGTGTCTTGCTGTGCAGTCCAGGCTGGCCCTGACCTCACTTTGTAGCTCAGGCTGGTCTTGAACTTGTGACAGTCCTCCTTCCTCAGCCTCCCAAGTGCTAGGATAACAGGCGTATGCCACCAGGCATGGCTACAGTGAACGTTTAAATTTGAAAAAAATTATTAGAGTGAGACATATTGCCATTATTCTGATTCAATATACCCCCCTCTCTTTGAACACACACATTCCATCATCCTTGTGGCTTTCTGAAGCAGCTCTAGATGCCCTATTTCACTAATATCTTAGGTTGTTCTGTTATAGCTACCTTGACGTTCTGAATGGATTCCAAACATTTATTTTTCATGGTCCTTTTGATTTAGGAGAGAACTGAGAGTCACATACTACCAGATCAAGTGAATAAGGGTGGAGAAAGACTCATTGTAACATTTTTACAAGTCTGTCTTTCCACTGAATGACATTCAGCGGCAACATTAATTGTATTTTTCATCACCCTCCATAAAGACCCTCAGGAAAGAGGAGTTCCAGAACTGCTTCCTGAATGGGCAGGCATGATGAGATAAGTGTGTTTGAAGTGAGGAGGAGCATTTTAGCAATGTGTCTTTTACTATAATAAAATTTTATTGTAATAAACTTTTAGTCTAGTAAAATTTTAAAATTGAAACATTTACTCTCTAGTTTAATCATACCCTGAATGAAAAGAAAGGCAATAAATTTGTTTCATCATACAAATTTTCCAGAATTCTGAAAATATTATTTGAACCCTTAACAAAGACACAGGAGAAATACAAGCAGCTTTCTACAAGTTGTACTTTTATAATCTAGGGCTGGGAAATTTTATTTTTTATTGCAAAAATTGTTGATTCAAGGACCAGTTGTTCAGTTTGTTATTAAACTGCAGCTCTCCAGACATCACTGTTGAAGATGTCGATAAGATCTATCTGAAAAGGGAATACTCAATTTATGACAAGAGAAAATGGCACATTTCATACCTTAATAAGTTAGAAATATTTTTAAATTCTGTTGAGGAAGACAATACATGTTTTTAATCATTGAGTTTAAATATAGAAATGTAACCTGGGTGAATTCCTGATGTGAACTGGAGCAATGTGAAATAAAAACAGAAGTAACGAACACATACATACTGACATACTTTGATTTGCTAATGTACATTAATGTCTTTGGCATCACTATCTAATAGTTAATAAGTGACTTAAACCAATAGAAATGTGATCAATATATTTTATTATTATTATTTCCTGTTCTGTGCAATAGGTAATCATTTCTTACTGGCTATGACACACATATTTCATGCATTTTTCACTGCCCTCTGTCATTTGAGGATGATGTTCTAGGTAGAAGGTATTAACCACTTTCAAGCACAATTAAGGCCACATAATGTGATATGGCTTCAAGTGCTCATTCCATATACTTACTGTGTGCTGTTTTTAAATTTTGCGTAAGGATACGTGCTTTGGAACTGTTACTGTACTCATTGTCGGCACTTAGATTCTATTGTGCCCAACTCAGGGGTACGACGGTTCTTAATTTCATAGTACAGAAGTTTCCATTATTATTGGACTTTGTAGTGTTCTTTAGCAGTGCCACAACATTGGTATATAGGCCTCAAAATACACTGCAGCTCTTCTTTCTCTCTTACCTTTTTCCTGCACTCAGTGATGTGCGCAGCACAGTAAAGGTACAGAGAATTATGTAACTCACTAATTGCCATCTGTACACTGACCATAAGGAAACAAAGACACAAACTCAAGGTCCACTTCTCTTCATGGAAAGCCCTTCTGGAACTCAGAGGAGTACTAACTAAGCAATTCAATAGGGTTTGGGATGCATAGGGTATATCTTCATGGCCTGCATATTTGGAGGTCATTGGTAATTTCTTTAATAAAGCTATTTCTCCTTTCTCAATCAACCAAAAAGACAAATGTAGGTGGATGGAGATTCTGTGGTTTGTCTTTTTTAAAAATGAACTCTATTTTAAGTTTACAATTTGGTCATTGTCCATTTGGGGCTTGTGTACCTACATGCATACATACAATTTACTTTGCTAGTTTATTCGTGGGAAACAAGAAAATTGATAGCTACTATCTGTAATTGACACTTCAGCAATTTTCCCATCCTCTCTACCACTTTGAGTCATGGCACCTTTCTTTCATCATTCTCCACGACTTCATGAACAGCTGGTTTCTTGTGAGGCCGTCTAGTTTACCTTACCCCACACAGATATTTTTCTTTAGCTCACTGAGCCCCTTGCAATGCCCTTAGACTTTTACTCTCAGCATTTGCATTCTGGGTTACTTTCACCTGGCTTGCTTTCATTATATTTCTCCCCTTCGTGAGTTTAGTTAATAAAAATAAGCACACATCTCAGTATGTATTGTTGAAAAGAAGCCATGTAGGGTGTGAGAAGTCGTTGCAAAATCCAGGTAAATTCCGAGAACAAAGATTTTGCCCAGAGTGACTGACAGTTTTTCCCTGGGATGAGTCACTGTGTAAGACCTGCTTTCCACTGGTCACTTACAAAACATCTCAGACTGCTCATTATGTACGAGCTGCGGGGCTGTGGTGAGTAAATGAGCAAATGACTTGAACGTGGAGTTAAGGGTGACATTGGGTGAACGACATCTGAACAATAAACAGACTAAAATACAGATGAATAAAGTAATTTCCAATTGTGAAAATTTCTCTGAAGTAAAGGACTGGGAAAAAAAGTTGTGACAAGTGTCTTAGACTGAGTGAGTTGCAGGTCTTTCTGAGGAAATGGCAGGATGCTTGTGTCTGCTTCAGAGGATTCTCATTTGCTCTTCACCTGGAAGCCCTGCCTTAGAGCTGAGAGATGCTAACAGGGGGACAGGAGCAGAGTCAGGGACAGTGGAAGGATGGTTTTGGCACTCATTAAGTGCTACATTAAAAGCTGAAATTTAAATGCTTCATCACCAGGCCATATTAATATATCTTACAAAAATGGTCATATCAAAGTATATTAAAGAAACAGGCAAAGTTTGGGATAGTAACACATAGATAAAGAGACCCTTGAGGAATTCAATGGTGAAAGTTGAAGACTCAAGCTGAGGAAATGAAAGGGGAAAGAAAGAAGACAGCAGTTGCTATTAAAATGCGACCCTCTTCACTGAAAATAACTGGAGACAGACAACGTAGGTTACTATGGTTTGGTGGAAAGAAGGTGTTTGACAATTATGTTGTGTTCTTTGGCTCCCAAAGGCAAGCGTTAGAGACCGAAGCCAGAGGAACCTGAGACGCAGCTGACTGGGAGAGGATGAGCACATTGACCTGCAACCTTTGTTAAGACACTTCTCTGGCAAACATCATGCTTTTGGGTTTCAGTAGAAAAATATTGCATAGCTTCATGTAGGTCAGATTGCAGTCTAGATCTCAGAATATATTCCAGCAAAAAGAGTAAGACTCCAGTTCCTTCAGGAAGGTCAACAGGTTTTGTGGACTTAGAAACCTTTAGAAAATCACATGTAGCCACTATATTCAAAATCTGCCTGTTTGATGTTCAGCTTAACCTATTTTGTTTAATGGCTTTTTCATATTTCCCGCATATATTTCTCTTTTCCCATATATTTTTAACATATTTTTCCAACATACTTAGATATCTAAGTAGCACAGAAAGGTCTATGTGCTTCATTTATAAAATTCAGGACCAAATGTAGTAAGTATGGCTGGCTCTATAACCAGCGCATATGTTCACGGTTGGCAGGGCCTGTGTCACTTGATTCTTTATTTGACTCAATCTCTGCACAGTGTTTACTGTGAGTGTTAAAGTAGAAATGGAGAGATATTTATATTGGAAGATTTCCACCTACAAAATAATAGATACAAGAACAAATGTCTATGTCTTGAAGACAGGATGTGTTAATATTTAATTTGCTATATCTCTGCAAAATGGCACATAATAAATGCTAAACAAGACAAGCAAAACAAAACAAAACTATGCCAATGTGTTGAATGACTGGATTAGAGTTTTAATTTGCAAATGGTGGTAGTTGTCTTCAACTGCTTGCTGGACTGTCCTATTTCTAGAGACATAATCCAAAGTAGAGATTAACAAAGAAATGGGTTCAGTTAAAAAGAAGAAAAAGTGCTATAATATTGTGTTTGTTTGGGGGATATTTTTGCAAAGGGAAACAATACAATACAGGTCACATACTTTATATGATTATTTATAATAGTCACCCAAAGAACCATATACAAAAGAGTGCAGGAAATCTGTCCATACACTAAGACCAAGAATCCAGCTGAGAGCCTAGATTCCATGACAATGTCCTACATGAGTCCAGCTGAGTACCTAGAGCTTATAACATTGCCTCCCACGCATCCAACTGGAGGCTCAGAGCCCATGACAACGTCTCATACAGGCCTGTTTCATGGATCTGTACTAGGAAGGCCCAAAGGTCAGTGGTGGAATCTAGGAAGTCTGTGCCAGCAGGATGAAGGATCTGTGTTAGTGGGCTGAGGCATCTGCACTGGGGCCAGGAAGTGATGCTCAGAAGAACCAGAGCTCCCTGGAAAAGTACTACAGCCATCCTCATCAACAGTGAGGTCCCGAGCTCCTCTGATGATCAAGATGGCCGAGTTCCCATCAGGGAGGCCAATGCAGCGAGCTTCTCCTGGAGACCAGCAACGCACCATCTTCCCCTCCAGAGCCAGGAAGCAATGCTCAAAGTGAGGACCAGAGCTCCCCCAAAGTGAACCAAAGCCATTCTCAGTGCCAGCGAGGTCCTGAGCTCCTTGGAGGATGAAAACAGCCAAGTTCATCAGGAAAGCCAGCATGTTTTAGCTCCTCTAAAACAACCAACAGCTTCCACCAGCTCCAACAGCCTTTCTCTACTCCCAACAGCCATAACATTTCCTTCTCCGGTTCTGCTTCTTATGCTGCTGGCAACAATCCCCAGGTGGGCCTCCCACACCCAGCGCCATGCTTACGGAGTTCAGCTGGGGGTTATAAGTTGACCACCAGTTATCAATCCACTACAAATGTAATATCTGTTTTTGTTGAATCTTCCAATATAATCCAAGCTCCTTGTGGCTCTCTTGTTAATCATTACGTTTCATTTTTTGGCAGGTTTTTTCCAGGTAACAGAAGTTTAGTAAGTTTTGGAGTCAGTGCACAAATGAATAATAACTAGAGCTTTTCACCTGGAATCGGAGGGCTCCCTGTTATCGGAGATGTTCTGACATTGTGCAGGTCAACTCGCCTTGTGAGCCCTCCTAGTGGAGAATTGAGAATCCTGGAGAGGAACTAGAAAGAAATCTTCATTCTAAGCATGAAACCCTGAAAGGAATATTATAACATTCAGTTAAAGTCTTCACTATTGCAACATGCATTTTATGTTTATGCAATACTTCTGCCACAAAAAAATTACAAAAAATGTTCTTTCTCTAATTTTGAAAGACTTTTACAGTAGAAACTATGATCTCTTTGTCCACAGAAAGTTTAAACAAAGCTGGTTGACCCTCTACCTTGGACTGTGGGGAAGAAAGCTTTTATATAACTTTTTGTTTTATGAAGTGTTGAAGATTAACCCTAGGGCAGTGTGCATGTCAGGCAGGCACTTTCCCACAGAACTGCATTCCAAACCTAGCTGAGAGCCTTTTAAACAAATGCTTTGATTTTTAAAATTTTAATCAACACCTGATTAGTACCTATATCTGTAAGGTGTCATATGTTTCTTTGCCAGATTCTCACCTTACAGTCGTTCTTCCTTTTACCTGGACTTCAGAAGCTCTCTGCTTACCAGGCTTACTTCAGAAATACCTGGCTTGCTTCTGGGAGGATGATACGGTTTGGCCCCATTTGTAGGTTATTGGGAGCACCTTGAGACCATGCTCTGAAGTGAAATAAATCAGACACATTTGCTTAAAGGTCACGTTTTTTCTCTGGTGTGAGAAACTGAAAGGGTAAATAAGGACAAAAATATATAATCGATGTTAGGAAATAGGGAGAAAATATTGAAATGGGAGGGGGACAAGGAAGGGGGTGGGAGGGAAGGAAGGTAACAGAAGCACAAGAGAATAGAAGGAAGAAATGGAAACAAAGCCTCTGCAAGTAAGGAGGGGAGGAGGGCTGGGGGGAGGGGATGGGGACAAAGGAAGAATCAAGATATATTGCATACAAGTACAAATTCCCTGTGATGAGTGTGATCATGAAGCATATTCGAAATGCACCAATGAAATCAATTAAAAATAAATATAAAATAAAAGTTAAAAAAATAAAGTTGCTCTTCAATGAACATTTGTTAAAAGTACAATAAGATCTGAAATTAAAAAAAAGTTGTTTTTGTTCCTACATGCTGGCTGATGCTGGTGCTTCTGCAGGGAATTCAGGCCAGACCATAAATACTAGAACTCACTTGAGGAGCTTGTATTTTCCTCAGGTTTTGCCCCCGAGAGCCTGGAGGCTACCTGTTGCTTTTGTGTGTGTTTGCATGAGTATGTGTGAGAGAGAGAGAGAGAGTGTGTGTGTGTGTGTGTGTGTGTGTGTGTGTGTGTGTGTGTGGCTTCTTATGGGCAGGACAAAGTGAACACAATCATGGCAGTGTCTTTGATCTTTACTGGAGCTTTCTTTGTGGGGACCAAATCATATCACCTGGACTTTCGTTTTCTGGTGGAAATATTTTATTGTTAAAGTACACTTTTTATGTAGCTACACAGCTTTGCTCATTTCCTTAGAAAAATTGCTTTGCTCTTAAAATAGCACTCACTGAGGTTGTAAAATCAACCTGGAGTGATGATGTGTCACTTTGATGTCTACTTGTCCACTTCATCTCCTACTTCTAAGATGAAAGGAGGCAGACATGCATATTTACTGTTTTCATTTACCCTTAATTTAAAAGTAATTTTGACAGTTGGGATAAACTGGAATAATAAATTGCAGACAAGGTAAGCACAGAATACTAAAATATGATGGGAAAAGAGAAATATGCAAAGCATTTTACAAGTTAAATTTTGGAACATGCCCGAGAGAATCTTTATGACTAAATTTTAGAAGATCCCTCCCAAAGGGAAAAAAGGAAGTGTGAAAGAGTAAGCGCTAATTTATATGCAATATCTTTCAACACTTACCCTTTTGAAGGCTTACTGTAAATTATATTATGACTTGACAGAAGAAGAAACTGATGAATAACATGATCAAATGACCCACATAAAATCACAGGTAAATTACACTCCAGACCCAGAGCTGTAGCTTCGGCTGTCTTTTGGTGATGGAAACTTTCAGAATTTCTGAGAAAGCTAACTGTCCTCAGAACTGTGTGTGTTTGTAAGGAGGGTGGGCTGATGAGGGAGAAAGAGTTAATTGCATTTGGAAAGTTTTTCTGGATGACTTCAGGTGATGACTAGACCTTTCTACGCCCCCTAAGTCGTCCTTAAGTGGATCCTTTCTTACCCAAGGAACATTTCCTAGTTTCCTGAAGACAAGGCTCAGGTTCAAGAGTTTGGTGGTTTTCTAGAACTACAAGCATGTTATGCAAAGGGTTAGCCAGGAAGAGTATTGTGTTAGGTGACACGTATAGTGTTTCAAAGCCATAGGCAAAATAAACTGCAAATCCTGTGAATAGTTAACAGTCTTGCTCTTGTATGGAATCAGTAATAGGACTGGGAAGAAAATTTCAGTGAAGTGAATGTTCATGTTTCTTCACGTGGAAACATAACTCCCAATGGGGTAGCATGAGAAGGTGGGCCCTTTGGGGAGATACTAGGTCATGAGGCCGGAGCCCTCCTAAATGGGATGGTGCTTTACAAGGGGCTGAAGAATCAGGCCTTGTTCCTTCTCCCATACGAGAACATAGCTAGAAGCTGCTGTCTGTGAGCCAGAATGGACCCTCATTAGACATGGAATCTCCCAGCACCTGATTTTTAAAATTCCCCACTTCTAAATCTGTTTCCTTGAGAAATAAATTTCTGTTTCTTAGAAGCTACCAAATTTATAGCATTTTGTTACAGCAGTCCGAATGCACTAAGGAAGAAATATAAAAACCCTGTGAAATTGATATCATGGGACCAGAGCTCTTTGTTGGATATTAATGGACCAGAACAGGGTTTTGACAAAGTTTCACTAGTGCGTAGGGAAATTACCAAACAAAGCGTGGTTTTCATGCAGGTAATGTTAAGGCGCACCTTCTACACTCTGACAGGAGAGCAGGGTCTGTTGTGGACTGAGGGGTCCACAGCCTGGTTCCCCCATGGGGCACTGCAACTGACTTCACGTTTCAATTTCCAGATGTGTTAAATAGGAGTAAACATAGCATAAGGATTTTGTGCTTTTTAGATGAATTCATAGATGCGGAAGACTCAGAAGCATAAATACTCGGGAACTGTTGCTTCCCCAATATTAAGAGGGGAAGCAAAGGAAGCATATATAGTGCAACATCGCAAAAGATTTTGCAACCTTAGGTCAATTTCTCAAATTATCATTACTTTTATTATTTACATTATATTCATCATACAAGTTTAAAATATTCAAATATATACTATGTGGGTGGAAAAAGTAGGGAATGAGGTGGACGAGAAAATGAGCGGAGGGAAGGAGAAAAATCTCTTCCCAGTTGTTTTTCAAGAAATTCCTTCCTTCTTAGTCTAGAAGGGAGAGCGGCACGTACCGTCATAGCTAAGGGTGCAGCTCCTGCCCAGTCAACCCAGAAGGCATCACTGCGGAGCGGGCTTGTCTCTTTCTCTTAGGGTATGCTGTACACAGGACTCAAACAGTGGTGAGCAGTCCCTCATCAATATCTCTGTGGGAATATACTTTTTAGCATAAAATTTCAATATCCAATACTCCTTGCCCCACAGTAAATTAGCTGAAGACAGTTGCTTACCTGGCCTTTTAGTGTCATGGTACCTCCACCTGTTAGATTAGGTGTTTACCCCATTTAAGAGAGAAAAGAGCTTTATCTAGTACAAAACTATTTTGATGGTGCAAAAGACAGAACTTTCAGTGTGCTTTAAAGCTCTCTGCCTATGAATAAGAATTATTAATGTTCTTTTCTCCCTAAAGAACATATATTTCTTTTATCAGGAACAACAGAGTGCAGAAACGCCTTAACATAGTCACTGCTGACAACAGGAAGCTATTCAAACCTGGCAACACAAACAACCTGGTAAGCATCATGGAGCTGTAGGACAGAACGCTTTTTCTCTGAGACTGCAGCCTGCTGTTCATGTGGAGGGCACATCTAGGGGCCCTTTCAAAATCACAGAATGTGCCCATTGTAGCTTACAAATTCCAGGGCCATGGGATAGGTAATAGCAGTATTCGCTCAAACAAACTGTATCTCTCAGGAAAAAAGTAGGAAGAAAAGAAAAGAAGGAAAGAAGGAAGGAAGGAGAGGGCATAGGGAAAGGGAGAGAAGGGAAGGGCAAAGAAGGGAAGGGAAGGGAGGGGAAGGGAAGGGAGAAGAAAACTCATACCTTAGCCCCAAATAAACAACATCCTGAATTAAAGTATTGTTATGAATTTCAGGACATGGTAAGTTAACTGGTATCCCTATTTATTTGTTAAACAAGGCTTACAGAAAGGAATATATTTTGGAATGTCAATTACATTTTTCTACAGAGGGAAAACTCATACCATCAGCACATGAGTCTCCAAGAGGTTTTTGGCATGTTCTGGCTTTTAGAACGTGAAAAGGTATTGACAGAAAAGAAGAAAATTTGTATAGTATTAAATATTTGCATTATACAGATTCTCCCCAAGGTGAAAAGATAGAGCACATGGGAAGACCATTCTGGATATTGGAATCCTGAAGGAGAGACTGGTTCTAGCAGTATGTTTAAGGTTATTTGAATAGGAGTCACTCCTTGCTGCACAGTGGTGTATAGTACCCCAGCCATGGATATAACAAGTCTCAGGAAATGCTGGCAAAGATGCCGGCTATTTTCACTAGAAACTTAAAATATTGTTGGCAGAGAGTCTTCAGCCAATGTTGCCTAAGCTCCAAATACCTCACTCAGAAAATGTGCTCTGCCTGGCACAGAGAGGTATGTGCTTATTAATGTAGGGGATGGATTTCTTCTCAGTTCCCTCCCTCTGGGTTTAATGGGCTGTTACAAATCAAACTTTGCAGTGATAGGAAAGCTTTCTCTAGTCACATCAACTAATTACAGGGGAGAGGGAATCAATTGCTAAGCATCACTAGCACTGCTCATAAATCACAAAATCCTTTAAATGGGGTATAGAATCCCTGAAAATAGAAAGAGAGTGATGAACATTGAAATGAATGTCCCTGTTGCCAGAAGCTCAGCAGGACATGACTTATGGGGCCTCTTTCCTTTGATCCAAGCTGAGGTGCTCTGAGCAGTTCCCCAGGACAGGCAACACACCAGCCACCTTTCAGTATAGCTTATGCAGCTCTTCCAAGGGTCCTCTGCGACAGGTCTTAGTATTTGGTCTTTGGGAGGCTTAGGAAGCTCAGAAGAGTTCCCGACTGCTCAAGTCTAAGAGTTTATAAATAGAACGTCTTGGATGGGAGTGAAATATTCTGACTGCAAAGCATTTGGCAGCTTCCCAGTCACAGCTTGACCAAACCCTTGTGGGCGTCTAGCAAAGGGACCTCAGGGTGAACCAGAGAACACAGAGTTTTGATATTTCCATCATTCTCATCCCCATCTCACACAGGCATGCTTTTGGGTACCTTGGGGCTACTAAGGAGTATAGCATTTGTACCCACTCAGCCTGACTCCAGGCCTGTCCACTTAGTCTCTCCTCTATATCTCCTTCAGGAGGAGGCGAGAGATCTGCCCTCTTGTGCTAAAGTCAGCAGAGACTCAGATTTGGGAACATTCTCTAATCTAAAACTCATTTGATATTTTAAATTTGTAAATTCAAAGAGTGATGGAAATAGATGATATCTAGACAAAGACTCTCTTGAAAATGAATATTTATCTTGTTATTTATCTTTAAAAATACCAGCTAGGGTCTTACACTAAACTGACCTAATGTC
This sequence comes from Dinomys branickii, assembly GCA_004027595.1. Taxonomy (NCBI): domain Eukaryota; kingdom Metazoa; phylum Chordata; class Mammalia; order Rodentia; family Dinomyidae; genus Dinomys; species Dinomys branickii. The sequence continues at coordinate 268,023 of PVLD010000291.1, read as the reverse complement.
TCAATAATTTTTGGCTAAAAAGAACATATTTTTGCATAAAGCTTGTTCTGTAGCTTAAAGGTTGACTCATAATTAACATTTTGAAGTCAGTCTTTGGATATTTCCTAGATTAGATACATGTTTTCTAACAGCTCTTTTATAGCACTCTGCATTCTCAATGTGAATTCATAGATGCTAACTGAATGTTTTCAATTATTGGTTTTCTGTCCTTAAAAAGCAACCTTGGCAGCTGTGTATTTTGTTGTTGCTTTAAGCAGCATTTTTAAAGGTTGAACACTTCTATAAATTTAATTTTCTAATACATTTCCTCTTGCAGCTTGTTTATTTCTCTCCTGTTTGGTGTCCATTTAGTTTGGTTGAAAGTATCATTTGTCTCTTTCTGCTAGTTCTTGTAGAAAAACATTTTGGTTCCTTGGCATACTTCCTTCAGTTTGTGTTCAAATAGATACAATGGGATTTAAATTTTGCTAATCAAAATCTTCGTAAGGAATAGTTGATGATTATTTGTTTGATCGATTTTGCATGTCTATATCTGTTTTCCTGAGTGTACACTTCGAAGTTAACAATATGTAATGCAACAACCATTGTTGATTCCCTGTCACCTTGTCTGTAACTCAGTTTTGATTGTACTATTCTTATGCTACTTTTTGTCTGTTTGTTAATATGTTTTTGTTCTTTTATTTTTAAAATAAAAGTGTAGAAAAAAGCGATAAACAACTAAGCATGATGCAAAGTCACTGTGTCGGTATGAATAAAAATTGATAAAATTACCTTAGAAAACCATGTATCTACAAAAAAAGAAATCTTCGCTATTTCCTTTCTTGCTTTCATACTTAATTTATGTTGTATTATCTTATTTTTATAATTCTTATATGTTTTAAGGATGACTCTATTTACCCTGGGATGTTAAAGTAGAAAGCACAGTTAAGATAAGGTAAGTTAAAATAAGATAAGAAATACATAAAAAGATTAATAGCTTCAAATAAATAAAGACTACTGCATTTAGGGTATGGAAGTGATTCATACATATTTACTTTTACTCAAACATCTTTTCCTCCCATGCCTGTTCTAACCTTACTGATTTCAGCCTAGAAAATAATAGCTTTTTCTCTGAAGAAACTTTCAGATTATTGGTTGCATCAGAATCTCTAGAGGTGGAGACAGGGAAGGCAGGAAGCTGGGAGATTTCTAGATTAAGGAACATTCCCCATAGGTCCTTTACTCCTCCATTAATCTTAATAGGGCTTGTTTCTTTATCGTTTTTCTCTTGTTGTCATTTCTAGGAAGACTTCCCTGAATATCAGCTATCAATCAGGCTAGATGCACCAGTCCTGTGCCCCTAGTATTCTGCAATATTTTTTTAGCAGAGTTTTATCACACTATTGATGTCTATTGCCAGCTGGAAGCTCTGCTTGGCAAGCTCTTTATAGCAGAGACTGTTAACATAAATTAAGTATATTCAAATGAATATGAAATTTTAATATGCAAATTTTACAGACAAGTGAAACACAAAGACTTTATCCTGCAGCCAACACTTTTTGGCACGGTTAGATGCTTTAAGACAGAATGGAATCAAATGCCCAGATGTCACCTTAAACACTTATTTACTTCTCAAATTCCCACAGTTTTAAGATAATTTTGCTAAAACTATTCTTTTTGTCTGGTGCATTTTATAGTTTTGCATCAATCTAGGCTTTCCTGTAAGATATAGAGAATTTACTGTCTCTACAGAAGAGATTTACTTTGTATAAGCTCACATGGTTGGAAAAGAATCAAGAATTCCTTAGCTATGAATGTTCTATAGATCCTGTGCTTAGAAGCAAAGGTTGTGAGTTAGTTCTCCTGTTAAAAATGTCTGAGAGTTTTCCTCACTACTTACATGCCTCAGTCCATATGTTCCCGTTTTCAAGGGTCTGGAAGCTGACTTTGCCCCTTGCCACACATCCCACAAGGCTAATACTATTTAGGGAATTGCTGTGAACTAGTCAAAGATTTTTAAATTCTTGGGAATCCTCAGAACTGCACTACATGTGTTACCAGGAAGGTCCGGTCTAACCTTGAGGCCATTTCTCTCACCCTGTCCTGCTCAGCACTGAAGAAACTACAGCAAACGTAATGATAGACACACGCTGATCCCTCTGTGAATGTGAGCGGGATGAACAGGTGACAAGAGCGGAGATGATAACTTGAGGGCTCCAGGCTGCTGAAGTTAACAAAAAGACCTTACTGAAAAAATAGATGTATCCCTGTGCTTTCTAAAGGAAAAAGTATCTACTGAGCCCTCTCAGACACTGTGCTCAAAGAGTATACAGACCATATCAATTAATTTTATAGCAACTCTCCAAGATTGATCTTATTCTCACTTTATAGTTGAAGTTAGAAATCTAGCCACCTTAACTCCAAAAGTTACCCAACACACACACACACACACACACACACACACACACACAATTAGTTGGGATTAAATTTCAGATTCTACTAGCTCTGATATCACTAGCCACTTCAAAAAACTGCCTTCTGGATGTCCCCGTGTGTCACATGTTCCATGCTCCTTGTATCATTCATCCTCCACCAGGCTTTCCTCAGGGTGTACATTTCCAACACCCGGCGCGCACTCTCCACCTCTGTGCTTTCTAAGGGAAGACTTGATGTTCAGGGTTTGTCTCTGTTCACTACTGGGAGACTGAAGAAAACGTCCTCCTTTTCTCTCTGAAAGTATAGTTTGTCCTTCACAGGGAGAATGTGAGTCTCTCTACTTTGCAGCTGTGAAGATGAAGGCACTGAGATGACTGGCTTTTCTGAACTCATAGAACTGGTAGGGTAACAAAATATCAAAGCATTCCTCGATATGTTTCAGTAAATGCAGATGTCCATCCAACTGTATGCAAAGAAGGACCAATAATTGAGCTCTCGCAGTCTTTTGGACTCTTTTGTACATGTGGTTTACATGTTTTTACTCACCGAAAGCTTTCAGTTGTCATTTCTTTCAACCAGAATACTCAAAAACTAGATGATTTGGCTTCAAGATTGGCCTCTTTTGAAGAGGAAGGTATCTCAACTAATTCTCATGCCAAAACAAAGTCTAACAAAAGAATAAATATTGGTGATGCAGTAAAATAAAGCTTTGTCTATCCATTGATAGAATGTGTGTGTGTATGTGTGTGTGTGTGTGTGTGTGTGTGTGTGTGTTGTTCTCTGAGCCCACCACTACCAAAGTCTGTGGAAGCAGGTGTGTGATATGATTTAGTCTAAAGTAAAAAATGCAAGAAAGTTGTAATTCTTCCTTTAAAAATTAATAATTTGGTAGTTTTTGGAGTGCTACATAACGTCCCTCTCTCTCTCTTGTTTTTTTAAGACAGCGTCTCACTATGTAGTGCAGGTTGGCATGGAACTCATTATGTAGCCCAAGATGGCTTTGAACTCTCAGTGATCCTCCTGCCTCTACCTTCCAGGTGCTGGTGCCACCTTGCAGGTGTGCGCCACCATGCCCAGCTTTATGTAACTACTCTTAAACTCATTTTTATTACTTGGTAAAATAGGTATAAAAATATCTACAAAGGGGACTGCATGCATTACTATTTCATTAAGAAAGATAAAGCATGTGAACGCTTTCTTATAACTGGTTTTCAATAAATGTCAGTTTATTTTCTTCATCGAAGCAGCACTTCTTGTCTCTCCAGTATATACATAATTATCTAAGAAAAATTCAGTGATGAGAGCAGGTGACTTAGGCTGGACTTCCAGACCCTTTATGCTAAGCCCAGATCCAGGACCTCACTCTCATTTGAATTTCAGCTGCCTCTGAGGAGTAGGGTTCTACTTGGTGGCAATCCAGAAAGCCAGGTTCTCGTGCTGAATTTACCTAGTTCTCAGAGCAGCTTACCTCTCTGCACTTGTTCTTTTTATCTGTTTTGTGTAACTATGGTTACAGGAAAAGTGTATTTCAGACAAATAATTTTTTTTATTAATTCTAACTATCCTGAGAACATATCAATCATTTTATAACTTTCTTCCCCAGAACCTGGACTTTGTCTGGCCCCTGTCTAGCTACTTTAGAGTGCGTAAAATCATGTATTTGCCTCCATGCAAGTGAGGGCAAAGAGACCTGCTCTCCATCAATCAAATTAAGTTCTCACTGGGCACTTAGAACACTCAGTATACCAGAGACCTGTAAACCACCTCTGGGTTGAGGCTTGGGAGTGGGGCTTTGGATCAGATTTTTCTTCTTTTGACCTCTCACACTGAGAAATTTACCAAGTTATTTAACATTAGTGGGCCTTAATTTCCACATTTATGTAATGAGCAAAGAGTGCATCACTCGAAAGATAATTATGAAAGCATGAGGGACAGAGTACACTGAGTGCAGTGCCAAGACTATAAGAAGTCGTCCCTACCCATATGTCATTATGGCCAAATCTCACCAATGACCCCAGGTTATGACCTCTGCTCTGACACAATCAAAGCAGGTTAAATAGGAAATTTTTCACTGAAGAGGTTTCCTGTGCCACTTACACCTTTGTCAGGTAAAGAAGGCACCTAAGTCAGCAAAAGAAGTCTGGCATTCGTGCTGCCTTGGTCTCACTTCGGTTTCTATCAAGATTCATTTCATGGAAGTGAACCTGATCAGGTCTGACAAAGAAAATGAACACCAATTCCTGAGGGTGTAAGATGTTGACAGTTAGTGCAATCTCTATAGAGCAGAGATATTTTTATTCTTTCAAAGGTATTATTTCTACATGTCCTGTCTACAGCCATACTTATTTATTAAACCAGTTGGGACTCTATCTTAGAAGCCACTGGCACCTGATTTAAATAACCCTGGGCTGAAGAATTTCAGTTGGGATCTTGTCCGTCTTCTGCTTTTTCACTTCTGTGTGGCCTTCTGACTTGCAGAGGGAAGGTGATCAACAGCAGCTGTAGCCTCCTGTGTTCTCATGCTCAAGATCATTACCCTTACTGTCATTATGACAGAAGTTCTGCATGAATTCTGAATATTCCTGTTTGGCCAGTTCCTAACCTGACCATTGTGAATAATGCAATAGAATTGCCAGCTTACAATATATGCCGTGGTGAATATAAGTCCATTTAAAGAACACAGGGATCAGCGGAGGGCTTCCTCAAAGGAAAGTCAAGGTTATTTTACTAGAAAGAGGGTAATTTTATAAGATTCAGCAAAAATAGCACATCAATTTCCTTTCTTTCTAAGGGGGCTTCTTGAACACTTCTCTCTGTGGTACTAGGACTACCTCATCCTTTCTGTTCTTTTAACACATTTTCATATCTTGAATCACATCCCCTTTATCCTGGGTGAATTAGTTCTCCTTCAAAGTCTCCCCAAATGAAATTCAGGCATCTCATGTGGATTTCATGATCATCTTAGATGTGTTTGTAGAGTTGTTCTTTGTAAATGTTTCTAAATGGTAGAGACTGTCTTGCCCTCATTTAATCCCCTTGAAACAAACAACATGACAGACTCAGATGAATTGTAATACTTGCTCCCTTAGGTTTCTCTAACATTGTCCTGTTTCCAAAATAATCATATACCTCATTGCAAAACCAAATAAAAACTGACTTCTTATTCTATCCCTTGGGTGGAAATACATTTTGAAATACTTTGATGCCTGGTCTGAGAAATTGGCCATGATTTACAGTTAGAGATTTGAGCTCATGTGGTTTATAGATATGGAGAAGCTCTTCGGTTATGGAGCAGAAAATGTTTCATGTAACTGCCCACTGAATCATCATCTTAGCATAGTGATTATTTGTTTGTACGAAGTGGAAAGATACTTAAGCCTGGAAACATATGAAAGTCAGGGAGGAGACATGCTTGAATGAAAGCAATTGTTTCTCTGTGAGTGTTTGGCCTCATTAGAGTTTCCATGTGTTTCATAAATATATTGGGTAACTGGGAATGATATTTGGATGAGTAGTTTGTGTACCATACAAAACAATAATAGAAAACTGAGTCTAGCCTGTCTATTCGTCATTTCATTTTGCATGTGCCATAAACGAGTCTCTACAGTGGAATCCCAATCCTTATTACTGGTAGAGATGATAAGATGAGGTTGAATTGCTACTTAATTTTCATAATTTTAACTTAGGATTTATTACCTGGGTAGATAAGGCAGCTCTGAATGGAGGCTTTCTAGTGCTCTTTTGAGTTTACTTGGTTAAGATCTTATAAATTGATGTTCATTATTTTTTGTATTTTGTGGTAGAAATTACATCATTCATTAAATATTTATTGAATAAGTACTATGCGCTGAGTATTGAATTAGATAACATGAAAGGGCTGTGTGCTTTTCTTATAGAAATTATTGTTACTAGGAGAACTGAAGGTATGTACTTGTCATATATTACAGAAAACAAATGCAAGAGAGAAATACAGGTGAAGACAAGCGGGAAATGCTTGTACTCCACTGTTGGTTCAAGAAAGGCATCTCTGAAATAGAGATTTGAGTTGTGCTTTCAAGTATGGTCATACTCACATGATTGTTAATATATATTGATTATTTGCTAAACAATGTGCTATCTTTCCAACTTTCAACTTTAAAAATTGTCACAATGACTTTGTGAGTTTGATGCTGTTATCCCTGTAAAATAGGCCAGCAAGTCGAGGCACAGAGAGACTAAACAGTTGTCATAGAACACACAGCCAGCAAGTGGTAGAACTAGAATATGAATGCAAGGAGTCTGACCTCAGAGTTTATGATTTGAATCACTCCACTGGGCCCATTCCACATATGAGTAGTAGCGTAAGGGCAGATGTAGGTTGGACAAGGTGAGGTGGCCATGGGCTGAGCACAGGTTGAGTCTGGCTGTGGTACAGCACCCTTGGGGGCAGGTGCTGAGACATGCTATTAGAGATGCAAGTTCAGGTGAGCCTCTGAAGCCTGCAATAACCCAGAATTTTGGAACTTTCCACTGTAGGTTACTGAACACTGGTATTGTCTTGGATCTGGCTCCCCAGAATTAGATTCTAAGAGAAGAACTTGCATCTAGCAGTTAATTTGGTAATGTCCCCAGGACAGATTTACTCATGTGGAAAAGTGATAAACTGAAAAGAGAGAGCCTAAATAAAGTGTGACATGATGATGCCTTCATAGGATGTATTCCAGAATGTGCTGAGCTCTCCTTTAAAAGTAGAGCGCTTTGGCTATGAACGTATATGCACATGGAACTGTACAGAAAAAGGTAGGCTGTGAGGTCGCACCAGGAAAGCATACAGATTTTCAAACAGTTTGTCTCACAGAGATATTCTTATGAATGTAACTGGGAGATTTTGATCTCATAAAATATGAAAATGGCCCAATTTGCAATTTTTAACCTTTGCTCCTGAATGGTACCAAATAATTAAGGTTTATGGTTTGAATTTCCCTTAGGACTGGAATGAATAATGATTATAGAAATATGTGTGCTCCTGTGTGTGTTTGTGTATGTGTCTGTGGCAAATTTCAGTGCAAATCCCATAGTGACCTTTATAACTGTTAAGGGTTCAGCACTAAAACTGTGAGGTCACACTTACAGTCTGCATTTTCTCAGTGGATAAAACTGTAGAAAAGAAAGTCCGTTAGTCCCGGCAAGAAGATCCTTGTATTTGGAATGTTTGGAAAAGACAAGAAAGAAATCTTGCTGATTTCATCCAAAACTGGCAAGATTAATCAAAGCTAAGAGGTGTATGTGGGTGTAGTAACTCTACACAGGTATAGACGATGGGAGAGGCAGGGAAGTTTTGCTCACGTTTGTCTTGAGAGGGATGCTGGAGAGGACTAGAAAATGCCTCCAATTCAAGGTCAGACTTCCAAGAATAACGTTTTATAGTGGAAAAAAATGAGTAACTTTGGACCTAAGTCCTAGAGACACTGGGTAGCTACCAGAATTAAAGCGCATTACTGGAATGATGTATAAGGTTGGTAGCTATATATGAAGAACACAGTATCCTTAGCTGTATGAACTGTCAGATTTATGTGTACCTGTAAGTATGCAGAGAGAGAGAGAGAGAGAGAGAGAGAGAGAGAGAGAGAAAACTGATTTTCATCTTAAATAAAATTAAAAGTCATTGAGAGTATTTATAGCTACAATTAATATAACAAAATATATGTTTTTTAAATTTTAACAGCTTTGCTGAAATAAAAATCCATATATGATTTACCCATTAAAGGCATACAATTCAGTAACTTTCATATTTTCATAGATTTGCACAACTATTGTCACATTTTTTAGAATATTAACATAACCACAAAAAGTAAGTGGAAACATATTTCATATATTCAAGTAAACCCTAAAACAACCACAGATGAATAGGCTGAGGCTTTTGTGGCTTAATTTTAAGCCTTTCAGGACAGTCAAGAGAATCCCTTACTGAGTCCAGGTGTCCTTTACAGTGAAGGTACTGTATTTCAGGTGAAGTCACTGAGTCTCCCAGGATCCACTAGGTCCTTCCCTGCAGGCCACTCCCAAGTAGAATTTATCCCACCATTCTGTGTTGTCTTCAGTCTCTGTTTATCTTACAGTTCCTAGCAGCTGGTTTCTGCTGACCTTCAGAAGATCATTTGCACATGGTCAAGAATGAAAGGCTCACCTGTATCTCTCCTTTGTCCAAGATGGCAGTTCTGCGCTGTCTGTAACCCTGTGGCTAAAAATAGTTGCCATGTACGTTGTGTTCCATTGTACAGGTGCTTGTGTTGGGAAGGGTCCTTTGTTACTAGCTTATTCATCATGAGCTGAAGTAAGAGTCATTCTAATTATACTTAATTACCTTTACTGACTGATGACTACTTTGACATTCACATTAGAATAATGTTAACAGGAAAATTTATTCTCAAACTGTTAACTGCCAACACCAATTTTTCACCCCTTCTGTATTACCAGGTAACAGATTTGATTATTGATCTATTACATAATATTTTTTGCATTGCCTGTAACATATACAGAAAGAGAAATCTCAATATCATTGACATGATAAAGTGAAAGCTATTAATAAGGAAGAATTGTTCACAACAATATTTATGAATGGAAAGAGCAAAAAATATGGCAAGATAATTTGTTAAAAGACTCATCATTCTCTATTTAAGTTTTGTCATAAGAAATTAGTAAAAATTATGAGGACTTCTTTTATTTGCCATGGATATGGAAGAAAATAGAATGGAGTTTATAAGTAAAAAGATTTTTTTTGCTAGAGATAAAGTATTAGGTAGAGAAATAGGCAAATCATACAGCTACTTGTCACCTGTTTTAGGGTTCTGTTTATTATTATAAATGTAAATTATCACACTAAGGTAGCATTGGAAAACTGCTAATAACAAAACAGCCCTCACGCCTATACATGACATGTGCTTGTCAACAAAATCAAGAGAACGAGGGTTGTTTACCAGGCAAATGCAACGGAGAGGTTAGGATGGAAGAAGATATGATCACGGAAAAAGGTGCCATTGTCATTTTGATAGGCATCATTATTAGTTGTTTCCTTACTGGATAAACTTTTGATAACAGTATCACATTTCATAGTCTGTGTGTCTTCCAGCAACAAATTTATATTTTAACTCTATCCATGATGTAAGGGGACAATAACAAAAATTCTATATGGAAATTATAGAGCAGATATATGAGCAAACATTTTAGAGAGGAAGGAGTTATGATCCTTCTATGTTTCTCTCAATCAATAAAATGAATAATACAATACTCAGAAGGCTTATCTGGGCTTTAAATTATTCCATATAAAATGCATCATGCAAATTACCTTGCACATAGTCATAATTCAACAAGTCCTGATTAAATAAATATTTACACGCTGGCGCCAGTATTTTTTTCATGTTATAGATAGAAAATGTGGCTCAGATAGGTTAAATAACTTGAGAAAAGGCCTCAGAGAAAGTGACAAATGTTGGACTCTAATCCAGATCATCTGACTACAAAAGGGCACCTAGCTTTGAATTAAAATTATTTAAGTGCTACAACTTGGAATTTTCTAATTTAATGTGGTAAAGTCATCAATTAAGAACTATTTTACCTTTTCCTTCCTTCTCTATGTACTTGAGAGTATTGAATAAATGGAGTATTTTATTTTCAATAATCAGTAAATTGAATGTCTACTACATGGAAAGACCCTGGTGATGTACTATAAAAGAACAATATCATAAAAGCCCAATTCCAAAGGAAAGAGCTTTGAAGGAGCTTTGTCCCAGCTGGGGAAAAACAATTCTTCCCAACTGAATTTCCTCTAAGCTGGCTCTGCAAGAAATATTGACAGGAATTCTTTTATCCAAAAGAAAATGATACAGGTCTGAAATTTTGACATGCATAAAGAGTATAAAAGAAGGGATAAATTTAGGGAAGTTAAAAAAGTTTCATTTTCATTGTTATTAATTCATCTAGAAGATAGTTTTCTATTGAAGTGATAGTACTAATGTGCTAGGTAATTGTACTGAATTGATATGCTAAAGGAGTAATTGGATTGCCAGATGAGAAGGGAGAATTCAGAATAGGATGTTATAAGCTTCCTACACTACACTTAAAGATCATCTTGGATTAGTTCAAATACGTATGGTAGGAGCTGGGGATATAGCTCAGTGGAATAAGTGCCTGCCTAGCAAGTGCAGGGTCCTGAGTTCGATCCCCAGTACCGCCAAAAAAAAAAAAAAAACAAAAAAAAAAAACAAATACGTATGGTAAAGACAGGGGCAACCACTTCGTAAGGAAGTGTATTTGTCATGTGGAGAGATGATCTTACTGTGCAACCTGAGAGAGACAAGTGAACACACGAATCGATTGGAGACATTTCAGTATTGGAATAAGAGTTGCAGACAAGGCAGTGGAGAGGGTTAAAATAATCCATTATTTATTAGAACTGGGGACAGAATGAATTTATGTGTCTCTTCGCATAGGTAAGAGTATAACTCCTTTAGGCACAATTACTTATATGTCAGTATAGAGATGGGGATCTCAGTATGTTTCCCGGCTTTGTCAGTGGAGAGAGACCACAAGTAGCTACATTGTAACAGCAACTACAAGCCCAGATCTTGGTTTTTAATAAAGACAATTAGAGATATTTGGAGAAGTTTCAAATGTTAGGATTCGGGCAAGAAATAAACAAACGGAATCAAGAGGATCTTGTAGCACCGGAAATTGGCGCTGTGGTTTGAATCTTTCCCTGGCACTGGGAAGCAGGTGCTAAGGACAGGTGTGTAGGTAGTGAGCTCAGATCTCCTGAATACATCAACGCCAGGATGCAAAGACTTTGCAGGACTGGGCTCCTTCCTCACGCTCTGGCCCTCTTACTTCCTGGTGTGTGATGAAGCAGACGTCTCTGGCCAGTAACTACGCTTGGACCTGGGGCTTCCAGCCTGCAGAACTGTGAGCTGTTACATTGTTGTTCGTTATAAATCACCTGTTCTGAGTTATTCTACCGTAGCAGCACCAAACAGATGAAGACAATAAGAGCTTGAAAACGAGAGACAAAATAAAACAAAATGCAGCAAAACAAACAAAAGATAAACACTGTCATAAGCAAATGTCAAAGGGACACAGGAACCAGTTGAAGGGGTTCTCACTGACCAAACTGGAACAGTTGAAGCAGCTCCCCCCAAATACTGTGGAATTACAACCTAAAGTGTGGTATATTTGAATACATAAATAAAGAGAGAAAAATAAACAAATTTCTCATGCTAAAGAATTGTAAATAATTTATGTGGATACTCTCTCTGCCCTTAGGCAATTGAAACAAATTTCCCCAGCCCTTAAGTATGACCTTATATCCCAAGGAATACTGTGGAGAGGTAAAAGAGATATGGATGGCAGATGCTACCTCAGCCAGACATTCCATATTAACAGCAAAGTGGGGTTCATGTTGACAGTAAGTATCCCTGATAACAAGAAAGGAAATTGGTATTTTTACCTCTGGTTCTTGTGCCCCAAACATGTATCGGCTATGAGAAAACCATTAGGTAATCTCAACAGATGGACAATTTACAAAAAACCTAGCCAAAATACCTCAATGTGTCAAGTTGATCAGAAAACAAGAGAAGACTAAAAAACCAACACAGGAATCAGGAACATGAGGAGGTCACACTACTGAATATGAATGATGTGCTATCCTGGATCAGCTGCTGGGACAGATTAAAAGACAGTGGAGAGAAACAAAACAATCTCAATAAACTATGCAGTTTAATTTATCCACATCAGTTCAATAATTGTAACATATACTGTCATAACAGAAAATGGTAAATAATAGGAGAAGGTGGGTCTGGGGTATAAGAAAACTACCTGAGCTCTCTTTACAGTTCTGATATGAATCTAAAATCATTATACAATATTTTAAAAATCCACAAAGCTAGAGAATATATTCATGAAATATGCATCCAGATCCTAGAAAAATACTTTTAATCAATTTTTAAAAGGCCGATAAGTTAACAGAAAAGGAGATTTAAGGCTTGAATGGACACTTCATAAAAGTCAGTAGCTATATAAAAATTGTCTCAGTTCTACAATTCACCTGGGAGACACCACTTGAAATCATAAACACTCCCACCACCTACTGTTTAAAGTGAATAAAATGAAAAACATCAAGAAAAGCCTAAAAATTGAATGCTATTAGTAATTAATGTTGAGGAAACTATAACGTATAAAGAAACCATGGTCCCCATAATTATTGGTCTAGTATATAGTATCTATCATCCATCTATCTATCTATCTCTCATCTCTATTGTGAAACAATCAATTAAAATATTTATAACAGTGGTATTATAATCATCTAAAATGTGAAACTAATCAAATTAATGTTAACCATAACAATATGCTGTAGTATCATACATTCATATACCAATATTGAGACTGGAGGATCTACAACCCCCATATATCTACATAGGTAATAATTATAAACACAATGTTAAACAAGAGAAACCAAAGATAGAAGTATAAATGCTATAGTGTTTCAATTCTATAAAGTACAAAACCAGGCAAAATAAACACCCTGCATTCGATGTCAATATAGTGTTCTTCCTTAACAAGTAGATATTGGAGGATGGGAAAAGAGAGCTCCTTAGGGGATTTCTCATGTTTGCTTCTTGTTTGGCTAGGGTTAGACTGAACCTTCGGTTCCCAACAGTGTAACAAGCTGCATACTTTCTTAAGTGCACTTTGATATAGACAGACAGACAGGCACTTTAAGCAGGTGACATACATAGATTTATGCCAAAAATTTCAAAATAATTGAAACCTACAGCAATCAAAAAGCAGTGCAACAAAACAGAGCACAACAACCAGAGTAAAAAAAAACAACCAAGAATCAGTTAATGACAAAGGGAACATCAAGGAAAAATCACTGTGTCCAGGATTTAGGATTAAGGAAACTAACATGGAGCGTGATACTGAGCAGTGTTCTTTCTCAGAAAGAAACATGTATATAACAAAGTGCTCAGAGAAGTGGTACTGCTGTATGTTTTAAACCAGTTTTGAACTCATAGAAATACAACAGCTCAGTCTTTACAAGAGGTCTTGGAGAGGACAATGTGCAAGATTGTTAGGTTACACATTTAAAAAAAAAATCTATGTCCTACTTTCATTCTGTTAAAGAATTACTGGAAATAGACATTAGTTCCTTAGATACTCACATCTAAGTACCACAGCTAGGAAATTAGAAACTTTGAGAAAAAGAATGTGTCAGTGACAAGAGACAAGTTCATCCACATTTTGATAGTTATAGCAGAAGAAAAGACAGCCCTGAAGACCAGTGTGCCTTCCCTCAGGGATTCCGTAGGCTTGCCAAGGGAAATCGATTTTGAAGAGCTTAGTAAAACCAGGATGAGACCTCCAGAAGCGAGCATTGAGTAACCACGGGCGTGCATCCTTGTTGGGCTTAATTTTCTAAAACATTTGAAAATATACACTGAACACCCCTCCCCACTTATGAAACTGGGGGAGGGGAGGACAAGGGATATGACGGGGTGGGGGAAAAATGACCAAATAAGAGAGATGCAAAACAGAAAATTTAAGTTAAAGAACAAGTGGGCTACAATTTGACAGGTTAAAAGGTACTGTGAGGTAGTGAGCTCTAGACATAGAGAATAGTGTATCCAAGTGCTCTGAGCAGGAACAAACATTTCAAAGCTTCAGGAATCCAGTGTGTCCAGAGATTCAGGAGAGAGTGAAGAAGTAAACGTGGGAGGTAAGCAGGGGCAGTTGTGCTAATGGAACGGGCAAGCAGGATATAGTAAGATACCAGGATAGTCACAAATGCTAAGCTCCATTAATTAGCTATTATATTTATTTTTTCCATTTCTACTTGGGGCTAAATTTGTAGTCCCATTTTCAATGAGAGGGCAAATAATGACCTTTTTAATCCTTTGAAAAATGTGCTACTTCAAAGAAGCAAGAACAAAATGTTTTGAGGTTAAAATAGACTGAGCAGAGTCACACAGTGCTGGGGGATGTTAATACTTGAACATTATACACCACTAATACTAGCTGTGACTTTTGGCTAATGGTGCAGGGAAGAGACCCACTGGGGAAGATGTTGGGCTTACATTTTTCAGACATTTGAAAGGGAAGAGTTTGTGCTATCTGCAAATGACAAACTGCTTTTTCTAAACATCATCATAGAACTTTCTTGGTTCATTGACAACAAACTTCAATTTAGGCTGTCATTTAGGCCTTCATAATGATTGATACATGTGTCAACTTGAAAAGTTTAAAGTTTTTATTAAATGACTCAGCAGGGGGCCAGGGTCCTCACTTTGTAAACATGCTCAGCCTGTGTAAAAGGAGAACATGGAGATGGTGTGAGTGCTACACTCATCTGAGGGCGGGTAGCCCGCTTACAATATAAGGGAGGAAACAGGCTTGTTTTCCCCTTTTGCTCTTGTTGCTTTCACTGTCTTGTGCCACCTGAACTGTTGCCCCTATGCCCTGTCACCTTACCTTGGAGCCAGCTGATTATGGACTGAAACCTCCACAAACTGTGAGCTAAATCAGCCTTTCCTTCCTTAATTTTGGGTATCAGCTATTTTGTCTCAGAAATGAGAAAAATGTAATCAAAACAGGCTATTTTAATTTAATTGAAGTAAAAAGATAAATACTGATACTGAAAGATTTGTAATTGGAAGTCTCCAAATACTGTTTCCTTTTTCATTTTTGCTTTTAACAATTACTGAAGCTGCCTATTTTGATAATCACATTCCTTTTAATGTATTACTTATAACCACTATTTTCCATATGTGGCATTTGTATATTTTCTATCTCGTTATTCCGTGTACCAATTGGTAATAATATTTGAAAAGCTTATCACATGTTAGTTACATTTTGAAGCAATTTATAACTTCAAATTCATTTAATATTCATGAAATCCAGTAAGGTATAAATATTAGCATTATTGTTCTTGTCTTAAAGATTCAAACGAATGGATTTTTTAAAACACAGTTGCTGATTTTCCATCTAGTAGTTCCATCAATTGTTGACAGAGGGACTTTGAATCCTACCTGTACTTGTGGATTTGGCGTTTCCTTTGTTCACCTCTATCAGTGTTTGGCTCACATATTTTGTACCTTTGTTTTGTGCTGCATACATATGTTCACTATATTGGTCCAACACTTTCATTAATGTGTAGTGTTTCTTTGTAATTTTTCACTCTCTGAAGTCTACTTATCAACATGAACAGAGGCATGCCTGCTTCCTTTTGATTATTGTTGGTGTGGTTTACCTTTTTTTCAGTCTTTAATTTCAACCTATAGGGTAAATATCCTTGAAGTCTATTTCTTGTAGACAGACACAATTGAGTCATGTATTTTTTGTCTGCATGGCCAATATCTGCATTTTATTTATTTATGTATTTATTGTCTTTTTGGGACAGGGTCCTGCTATCCAATTCAGGCTGGCCTTGAGCTCACTTTGTAGCCCAGGCTGATCTTGAGCTTACAACAATCCTCCTGCCTCAGCCTCCTGAGTGCTGGGATTACAGGTATGCACCGCCATGCCTGGCTAAGATCTACATTTTAAAAAATGTCTTGATCATATACATTTAATATTGTCATTTTTAAGTTAGAGTTTAACTTTATTATCTTGGTTTTTGTTTTCTTTTCTGTTTTTGCCTCTCTGATTTATTTCTCTGAAATAAATTTACTTAAGGTTTACTGTATGTTAACTAAAAATAGTCCAATTTGATTATCTATTGTATTTGGATAGGTTGTCTATATATAGGACAGAATATATGTATATATGTATCGGTATATGTATCTATATAAAGATAATATATGTATATATTCTAGTGGCATTGAAAATTTATTGGTTTGAATATATAGAAATATAATCTTTAAAATCCTTTTATTTTTTCCATTTATAAATATTGTACAGTTTTTCTCCCTATGCATTGATAAACATATCAGGAAATATTACAAATTTTGTATCTTAGTATAATTAAAAAACTCAAGAGGTTCACATGTTACTCATACTTTTCAGTTTCTATTTTTTTCTTTCCTAATGTTCCAAATTTTTCATTTCCTTTCTGTTTTAAGAGCTTCCTTGGGATATTCTTTTAGGATAGGTATGCTGGTAGCAAAGTCTTATTTTCTCTCCCAAGTAGTGTTTTATTTTAAAGTGTTTCTTCTGATCGTTTGTTTTTCCCTAAAATCCATGTGTATTCAATGTACTCAGGTCTCCTGGGAGGTGACTGACAAGTTTGAGGACTGCAGGGAAGGACACTGCTGTCAGAGGGAGTAGACCTGCACAGGCTTGGATGCTTTGTTCTGTATACAGCCATCCTAGGAAGGATTGAAATGCCAGTGCAGTCGAACAGCAACAGAAAAGAAAATTGCACATCCATAGGTGGGGAGCTGGAGGGGCTTGGAAGTGATCTCCAGTTATGAGTCAAAGAATGGCAAAGGTGATTTAGAAAAACCCCACACATTCCTTAAAATTACTAATGAATTCTGATTCAGCTCCTGAAGATGGAGCCTGAATTAGTATCTGTGATGCTTCTGACCTTTGCAGAGGATCACAGCTCAAACCCGACTGTCCTATCATGACTGTTTGGCTTGCCATAGTGTGCAAATGGCTAGCTGGGTTGCTCAGAAAGTCTGTCACTGTTGGAATGAGTGAGATCACCCGTGAGGGAGGCACAGGGAGCCCAGTTACTGCAGTGCATCCCGCCAAGTCAACATATGGTCACAAACTGCCTCTGAATCAAAGGGCAGGTGGACAGGATAGTAGAGGAAGCTGTGGGAAGAGTCAAGAACCAGAAGCAGTCGGCAAATGTGAATGGAGTTCAGTTCCCCGCTTATACAACTCTCCATGGTTTCTGATTTTTGTTTTTTTTTTTAACCCAAATGACTTTTAATCATATGTCATGCTTTGTGATGACTTTGCTCAAATTACGATTTTCTGGGGATATGAATTTTGCGTATTGTACGACTGTGAGGAATTTTTACTCTTAACGTTGTGCCTAAACTAGAGCCGCTGAATGTATTTGGGGCTGTACGTGGAACACTTTGTAAATGCAGACTGCGCTGCAACCCCTGGAGCCCCACGAGCATCGTGAGCGTTGTCTTCTCATCGCATCTGAATCCTACCTGCTCTGTCAGGCCCTCTTCCTCTGCCCAGACCAACTCAATTCCCAAGACTGTGCCCGTTTGTTTATAATAGAATTAAATAATCCTATCACCATCCATTCAAATGGCCTGCAATTGTCATTGTGTGGATGTTAGTATTTTGCATGTGTGATACATTCTAGGTGTTGTACTCCTATTCTACTATGTTTATATTGTCTTGTGTTATATATTTTTCTATGTATTTTTGTATTTGACTTTTTCTTCATGATAACACCACAATTAAATTGTGCACTGCCTAAAAAACTGGGGTCCTGTGTCAAAAAGGACTGATGTTCCATAATCATGATGCCTTCTTATGTGTATGCTTTAAAATCTATAATTCTTATGGAGACAAATTATTAATATTTTCATTTTAAAGGTAAAGCAACTGTGGCTCAAAGAAGGAATTTCCTAAAGATCATAATATCAATTATAACTCAGCATTTATGAGTCCAATTCTACTTTGATTCTAACTAAAGTTTTCTGTAGGTTTAATTTCCATCTTTGGGTCAGCTATAGATGCTGACCTATCAAGTGAGTGGATCAGTTTTTTCTTTACTTGAAAATATTTTCAGTCTAATGGAATCATGCAAGAAGACAGAATGAATAATAAGAACCAACACAACTCTTTACAAAGTTTGACGTGGCATAAAAGCAAGGGGAATTGTTAATTCTCTCCAAGAGACCTGGGAAGGTTTAACATAAAAAGATAAGTGTTTCTGAGCGCTAACAGAGGAGTCAGAATTTTCTTTGTAAGTAAACAGGGGCAGACCTTTCAGGAAGAAGGAATGTCTGTGCAAAAGGCACGGAGTGGTGGAGAGGGTGGAAGGAGAGAATGTCAGTGTGACACATTCCGGAGGCGGGCTGGGGAAATGGACTGATTAGCAGAGGAGGCTGTGGAGGTTTGTGTGGCCTCTGTATAAAGTAATTTCTGCTTCACATCAGCGGATTCATCTTCTACAGTTCTGTACGTGGAAGGAACCATGCAACCTTTTTTTAAACATTAAATAATTTAAAAATAAACTGCAAGAGCCACTGTTCAGTATGTCCTAAGCCCTATAACAGGTGTTTTATGGATGCCACCAGGTTAATGGACTGGAATCATCCCTCAGAATAGATAGTACCATTCTCATTTCACTGGTGATGGATCTGCGTGGAAAAGAAGATAAGGGTCTCACCTGTGACCAAAAAGCTGGCAGACGGCCCATCCAGGATTTTGCTCTGGAGCAGTTCCAAAACATCCCATGAATTTGTTGGTAATGTCTGGGAGAGGACACATATATGCATCAGAGAATGAATTTGGGAAACTGGGTGTGAAAGGGGAAATCACAGACTCTGGTGCTAGACTGGTGGAGATGTTAGGAGTGGCCCAACCCAGGCCATCTCGATGGGCTTGGAGAGAAAGTAGGAACCTGCAGGGCTCGTCTTGGTTGGCTCAAAGTGCTAAATTTCTAACTCTTCCCCTGACTTCTACTCCTGCCCTTTCCCAGTCTAGCTGCCTCCACATTACAGAGCTTTCTTAAAAATACTGCATCAAAAGATGTCATTTCCCTTCTACCTCTGTTACACAGAATTATATTTCTAAAAAAAATTGAAGTTAAATATCTGCCAAATTATTCAGCTTCCTTTTCTCCATGCCAGGAATATCAGTCACCCTCAGATTCTTTCCCTTCTCCCTTTTTAGTACGCAAATTTATCCTCTACTCTCAGCGTAAATGTAAATGTCACTTTTTCAGTGAGGCTTTTGTTGATGAAGTCACATTTTAATAGCAAAATCTGGTTAAAACAGCATAGACCTACTTGATAATAGGGAGCGTCTTGTCATGAGGAGGTTGTGGATGATTTATCAAAAATTTATTAGAAACTGAACAAGTTACCAAAAAAAAAACAGAATTAAAGAGGACTTAGATACATATGTTGAAATGTAGAAGCATCATCAATGAATAGGATTTTGTAGGTGACAAAGAACCAGCTTTGTAAAAGTGGAGGAGAGCTTGTGGGCAAAGTGAGGGGAGGGAGAGAGGGCACGTTAAAGGAGGGCGAGCACTTGCAGAGAAACTGAGGGTGTGCTGAGCTCCCTACACTCGAGAATCACTGAGAAAAGCAACAGGAGTTTTGGGGCTGGTGAGACAGGCATGAATATAGCGAATGGGCTTTGGGCTTTTGCTCTGTGCTGGTGGCTTGGTGAACTGATGCCATGGGGTACGAAAGCCCAGGTGACCCTTCCTTTGCAGCATGGGCAGACATTTGCTTCCTCCTGGGGTAACTCAGAGTTCAGCAGTAATCTTCTTTGGTCCCAGCAAATTTCATCAACAAATGAATTAAGGTTTGGCTATCCTGATGGAAAATTCAAAGAAGTCTCTTGTAAAGTCAGAATATAGAGCAAATGGTATCACACTGTGTCTGAGGAAAAGGTCACGATGTGCTGATGAGTCTTTTCTTCTCTCCACTGTAAGGAAACCTTCCCACCTTGTCCTGTCAGACGCCCTTGTCCATGTCTGTACTGTGTGGGGCTGAGGGTTTGTACAAAGCGACTCTCTCCATATAGCATTTTTCATGTCCCTTGTACAAATGGCACTGGGTTGATGCAAAAATATTTTTATTGGTACCTGAACTAGTAGGTCTGCAAGACCCTGTGCATGCTCATTCTTTAGAACATGCCCAGCCATCTCCAGGGAAGACAACAATAGCATGCTCAGAACTGAATCTAAATCTGAGAACGTTCCTCTCAGCGGTATTTGCAAATATATTATTTTACAGAAAGTTTGAGAAAATTATAATTGCCTCATTGTGTCAGAAAACTTAATTTTCTTCTTCTTCCTCCCACCATCCCTTTCCCTCTCCCTCTTTTCTTTCTTTCTTTCCTTCTTCTTTTTCTTTTTCTTTCTTTCTTTCTTTCTTTCTTTCTTTCTTTCTTTCTTTCTTTCTTTCTTTCTTTCTTTCTTTCTCTCCTTCCTTCCTTTTCTTTTTTCCTTCTCCTTATTCTTATTCTACTTAATTCCTTCTTATTTTAAACTATCGGTTCCAAATGCTTGAGGGTTTTATCTGAGAACCATTAATTTTGCTTCAGGGTGAGAAGTGCACCACCAACATGTACCCATAAAATCATCTATATTTAAAGAGTGCTCTGAGCATTAAAGGGATTTCTTTTAGAAAATAACAGAAACTCGGAATTAGTACTCTTAACACTGTAAAATGTGCCGCTTCTTTGAGAGGAGGTAAAGAAATCCCAAATGTGTTAACTACTTTAATCTGGCGACGTTGTCTTTAAGAGAGCCTTTTCAGTCACTTTGCTGAAATTCCCCATGTGAGGGGAAAGCTTCAGTTCACTTGAAACCCAGGGTGTTTCACAGTAGAGAAAGGGGCAAAGGCATGCTGACCTGTGGGAGGAGAAGTCAGAGGAGTTGTGGTGTTGGAAGCAGGTTCACTGTAATTCCGGAGTGCTCTTCTGTGCATTGAACACATCGACAAATCATGAGACAATCGTAGAGCACGGCGGTGCTCTCTGACCACCTTGTATACCCTGCGCTTACACCAGCCCCTCCCAGGCCAACTCGCTTCCTCAGCAGGGGGACACCAGTGTCCACATTTGTCAAGTTGCTTTTGGGTTTTCAGGTAACTTTTTATTTGTCCCATGACAAAGCACAGTAGCTACCATTCTTTAATAAGCATTTCAGGTTGGAAGCAGTGTTAAGCACTCTAGGGGGATTATTGTATTTACCTTATCATGCCTTGTATTTTAGAACTAAGGAAATTAAACTTTAAAGAGAGAAAGTGGTAAACTCAACTCAGGTAGTCCATTGAGGAGGCCGAGCTGCCTAGGTGTTCATTGTTCCCATGGGTGGGGATTCATGTCTGGACCAGAGTTAATATTAGGTAGTTTATCATTAACTTGCTGTCTGTCATGTGTGGTTCTTACAGCTCCCTGCATGCCAGAGAACAGATACCATTGCTCAGTCTTTGTTTGTTGGTTGGTTTTCAGCTACCTATGGCATGAAATACAATAAAGATGAGCTGAGCCCGAGTCTATAAGGAAAACAAGGGACCTGCTGCTCTTTTTCTATTGGATTTATATGCTTAACATAGCATCAAGCACATTTCAGGTGCTTGTGGTATATCTGCACATTGATTGGCCTTATTGATTCTATGCATTAGGATTATATGATCTGTTGTAAATAACGATGGACTCTTCTTGTCAAGGGTTGTGATTTCCCAAGTTTCAAGTTTTAGCTGTGATAATAATTAAGTTTATGACAAAAATGCAGCGGACGTAAAGCACGACTTGGGGCAATGAAATCACAAAAATGTCCTCATCGGCAGCACTGATAACTGTAGAAATTAATCACACTTATTGAGTGCTTACCCTCTGCCAGGCATTCATGTAGTGCTTTGCATGTTACTGCATTTAGTCCTAAGGAAGTGGACAAGTATTACATTGCCCATTTATGAATGAGGAAAATGAGGCCCAAGGTTGCTAAATGACATTTTTAAGATCTTAAATAAGTTGTCAAGTGGGGCTTTGCCCTCACCTGCCCACTGACAGAGCCACACTCTGCCCAGTGTGCCAGGCTGTGCTCCTGCTCTTCAGAACACAATCCAAGAGTGACTGTGATTTCTGATTCAAGAGAAAAGATGCTACCTGAGGGAGCTCCCTGGAGGGCTTGCTTTTTGCCCTTTGACAATTGCTTCTGGTGGCAGAAGTATAAATAAAATCCATAAGTTCTTTTGACATCATGGAAAATTGTGTTGCATGGACATCAGATCAGAAATGCTGATGTCAGACAGAGAAGACTAAGCACTCCTTGCTCTGCTGTTTAAAGCCTGTGAGTTTTTAAATGTTACACATTTAAAAGTTTCATGCTAGAGAAGTAGCATGTTCTCTTTATGTTTGCATAATGGCATGGATATAGAGAAGAGGTTTAGATAGACATGTCGGTACTTCATGAAAAAATATATATGGCATAATTTTTTTAGAAAATAAAATTTCCAATCAAAATTAGGTGCTTACAATGACCATATTTTCAAACAAAAGCGGACCATATGATATAAGATTTTTCTTTGACATATGAACATACATGGTTCCAGCACCCACAAATGCATACCCACATACACAGAAGCCTACCAATCCTTACGAATAGATTTAAACTTATTTTTATTGAACCAGCATAATTGAAAGGAATAAAAGTATCTGCAATTGTGACAGTCTTGAAAATTGCAGAATGTATGGCCACTGAAGCAGTGACAATGCTCAATGAGTGTAAGAGAGACCTTCTCTGTATTCACACAATCTCAGTGACCTTCTCTGTATTCCACACAATCAAAGGCTTACTTTGTATGAAACATATTTTTATTTACTACAAGTCCAAAAACTCTGTTGCTTCCCATTAGCTCTTCAGTTTTGGTAAATGTTTCATTAGCCAATGACATTACTGTTTCATTATGTTTCTGGAGTGATTTCTCCTAATTGTCCTCATTTTTTTAGTCCTTGGAGAGTTCTGTTCCATTGGTATATTGTCCCCCTCTGTCTTCCCTAATTTGAGCTACATTTTACGATATTAAATTTCATTTTCTTTTGCTTCTTTTCTTCCCGTTTCTTTTTCCTTGTCCCTTCCTTCTTGAACCATGAAGTCTTGGTGACATTCGATTGGGGAGAACAATGTGAGTAGTTATGTTGTAAAGAAAAAGAGGACGTGGTGCTCAGGGAGGGGAGTCAGAGGCTGAGTCGGGTGAGGAACATGTCAGGCAAGGTGGAATGCACTGTTAATGGCCAAGGAGGGAGGGAGGCACACACACGCTGGGTGGCAGGGGGAGCCTAGCTTGGAGTATTGGTTATCAAATCCCATGAGGGTTGAAGATGTTACTGTCAGGGCATGATCCTGAATGATGTGTTGGAAGCTAAACAGAGTAAGGTAGGGATTGACAGAAGTGAGAGATTGATTGTGTTATAGAGGATTGTTGAGAAAAAGGAAAAGAAAGAATAATGGATGCACTGGGTGCATTGATATAAATCAAACACAAGAGTTTAGATATCATATGGTTTCTCTATATGAGAAACCCGTGGTATAAGTAAATTCAAGAACAAAACGAAGATAATACAAAACAGGGGCATAGATATTTTGCAGAAGGTAAAGGGACCAAGAGACCGAGAAGAGGGGAGGGTGCAGGTGCAGGGGGTATAAAAAGAATTAAGAAGGTTTGTGTACACGTACGAATTGTCCACAATGAATGTGTTGTGTACTGCAAATTTGTACTAACAGAAACTGATAACATATTCTAGAAGAGACGATGAAGAGAAAAATAAAGGAATGAGAGGCTGCTTTCTTGCTGTTTGGGAAGGAAGACCAAACTTCAAAAGGGAGAACACTGAAAGGGGTATTTTGAATTTTGTTAGCTTAGCATTTAAAGTAGGAGCTCATGAGAGTTTGTATGTGTGTGTGCATGTGTGTGTGCATGTGTGTGTGTGCTTGTGTGTGTGTGCTTTTATATGATACTTGGTTTCACTTACTCTTTTATTGTCTGTTATAAAAGCTGTACAATGAAACAGCAATAGAATCATGTTATTTCACATGCACATAGATAATAGTAATGATGTAACATGAGCATTATCAGTGAGGAGACAGATTGAAATCATGCACTGTTTGATAGGAGAAGGGGAAGGGGACACAACCAAAGATCTGTCTAATCTAATCATGAGATAACAGCAGAAGAACGCAAGAAGGATATATCTGGTCTACAGTGTTCCAAAACTATATCAGACTAAGGAACTATGAAGCTAAAATACACTAAGTCATTCTGAGTGGCATCCTTTTACCATAAAGTCATAGAGACAATTGTTATATAAATATCAGATGGCCATAACATAGCAACATCATCTTTGGGCTTTAGTGGTGATGATTATACTGTGATTGTGCAGAAGAATCTATTGATAGGAGGGTCTATGGGTGAAGCTGCTCTCCAGAGGCTCTGAAAAAACAAGGTATTTTTCAGTCTTTTGATAGCAATATTTGAAAGCAGCAAGTGGCTCTTTTATAATCTGTTTCTGGAAACTGCTGGTACCTTCTCTGTCCCTCTTCTCTTTCTTCCTCTGTGTCTCTCTTTGAAGTTGGACAAACAGATGATATTGATTCTATCTCTGTTCTATCATTTTGAAGTTATATGGGTGTAATTATACAATCTATTCAAAGCTCAATATTTTGTTCCATAATTGGAGGGTAATAGTAGACAGAAAGTGATTAACATAGTTTCTGGCCTGTCAATCACTCAATAAAAGCATCATCTTCATTGTGTTCAAACTATTTCTATGTTAAACTGAATAGGTTTCACTTTCTCAATAGTTTTGTAATAGTGAATTATTTTGATGTATGCTGTACACATGCATTTACATTTATTATTTCATATGATTTTCAGATGCATGTGAGATTATCTTCAGATTGTTTCTGTTGTGTCCATTGTGGCAGTGAACATCTCTATATGTGTATCTTTGTTCATTTTTTCCCCTTAGAATAAGACCCTAATGTTTGAACATTTGGATGAAAGAAATACTAGTCTGTTTAAATGAGGGTTCAACAAACTTTTCCTTTAGGAAGACAAATATTTTCAGCTTTACATGTAATACACTCTCTGTCATGACCATTCTGTTTTTTTGTACAAAGAGTTTTATTGTAACAACACAATAGAACTTTATTTTAAAAACAGGCTATGACATATTTATCTATCATTACAATAAGGGAAAATAAGTCCTTTACTTTTGAAGAATAACAAAATTCTAGAGGAAATCACCTTTCATTTTATAATAATGTGGATATGAAATTCCATGCATGACTGGGAAATGTCCACAGCTGCACACAGAAGCTTTGGTCCTTGCAGCTGGGGCTCTGGTGGCCTAGCATGACCTTTGTCATATGAGATTTACCCTCTAGTGACTACATGGACCCCCAGGTAGGGAAGAATTTGGGAAGAAATGTAGTAGTGCTTCATCTTCTAATGTAGAAGAATAATCAGCTCACAACGGCTTTTCGACATCTCATTAAACTGGGAAAGGAGGAGGATACAGGACAGGAAGTTCTACTGAAAAAATAGATGAGGGTGTTTTTGGTGTTCTCCAGTGTGGCATGGATTGAATTTTCTAGTTTCACTAAAAGTAAGCTTCACTGTGTTTTTTTGTGATTCTTTGTTCTATATTTTAAGTGTGCCACCTGACCATAACCTGCTTCTTTTCATCTTAGGTTAGTCTGCATTCCCAGCTGGTGTCTGGGCTTTCTGGTATGTGGGTGCTAGTCTGACCTTGGGCTGCAGGGTGTGTAGGAGAGTACAGCAGTGGCACATCTGGCCCAGCTTGCACTGGCGGGGCTTGTGGGCTGCAGGGGCTCGGGAGGGCAGTCCGTGCTCTGTCGGCCTGCTCCCCTCATGCATTGTGGTTTGTCTTTAGGACTGGAACCTCCTAGAATGGAAGAGGAACTGCTCAGGTGAATTGTTTTTCTTTTCTATCTTATGAAAGTCTTTTTCAGAATATTCACTAAGGTAAAAAGATCAACAAGATTTTTCACAATTAATTACAATATTAACCACAAAAGAAACAGAAACAGCACATATAGGACCCACTATTTGCCAAGTACTATCTTAAACTATATATATATATATATATATATATATATATATATATATATATATACTCATTCACAGCCCTATGAGATAGAGATGTTCATCATTCCCATTTAAAAGTTGCAGAACCTGTGGCAAAGAGACTGTAAATGACATGGTCAAAGTTATTTTCACAGCCCGTAAAGATAAAAGGTGGCAACATTCATGTTGGGATGCAGGGGCTTGACTACAGAGGCACCTATTACACTGAGCCGCAGGACATTAGCAAGTGGTTAAAGATTGAATTTGACTGGCCCTAAATTTCCACAACAGTTACACACATCTCCTGAAAATAGAGTCTGGGCATAGCTAATAGCTGACACTTCGGAGCACCGTGCCTGTAAATCGTCAGTGCCATGCTACGAGCTCTGTACTTTATGTTCCTGAATTTCCCGCAGGATTGTTCCTATTTGTATTTGCCTTTGACAGGTGATTCAAGGCCAGAGACATTAATTTTATATATTTGTATCAAAGTTACTAATTTGCAGAGCAGAGGTCCATACTCAAGTTTATCTCTAAAACTCCCACATCAACAAATATATTGTGCAATTTCAGAGCTAAAAGTAAAATAATGAAAATACTGTATTGGAATTTAAAAAATGCTTATATTTTAGAGCCAACTTTTCTATTACTTCACCAGAAGATTCTAGATAAGTCTGTCTGGGGCTATGTTCTTGCTATATCAATGAAAGAATTGATCTTAGGTGATATTGTTTCCACTCAAGAAGATAGTATGTGATTCTGTGAACATTTATGTCAAAATATGCATAAGTATATTTTCAAATTCTAAAATATCCCAAGATATATCTCAGTCCCCAGAGCTTGATGTAAATTAAGAGAAGAAACATAGATAAGCACAATTATAGTCACTGGGGTAAGACATTAAAAGTTTAAATGTGAACACCTAACTTTTGAAAAATAAGCTAATTGAAAAGTTCTTTAGAAACTGTATTGATTTTCTTAGGCATCAATTTTCACGACTGTATCCTGGCTGTTAGGTTGTGTCTAGATGTTCTCCCAAAGCCTCATGGTGGGACTTTTCAGAGGTGACTGGTTCTACAGTGTGCAATGCTCAGCTTAAGTGTGTGATGCTGGCATCAAGGGTGTGCAATTACTAAATTCATCCACTGATTGGCTTGACATAGTTACGGGTATTGATAATGCGAAATTCCACCCAGGATGTGAGTGCTTCAGGTGTGTATCCTCTAACGGTGGGTGGCCTGGGTAGAGATAGGAGATAGAAAGGAGGCTGCTGTTGTTGCTTGCTGCTTCCTCGCTAACTTGCTGCTTTGCTGCTTTGCTGCTTCGCTGCTTTGCTGCCTTCTCCTTTCTGCCCAACACGAACTGTCTTCTCTGTGATGCCCCTCGACTTTGCCAGCCTGTCTTGCTCTAGCCTGCACTGGCAGGGCTTGTGGGCTGTAGGCAGATGGGGAGGACAGTATGTGCTTTGTCAACCTGTCCCCCTCACGCATTGTGGTTTGCTCTGAAGACTGGAGACTCCTAGAATAAGGGGACACTGCTGAGGTGAAGTGTTTTCTATGAATTCAACTATGAACTGAAACCTCTACAAACTCTGAGGTACAGCAAACCTTTCCTCCTTTAAATATTTATGTCAAATATTTTTTTATCATGAATGAGGAAAGACACTGGTCTTCTGAATTTTTGCTTTTACAAGCCCCTTGTATGGATTTCCCACAGTGGAAATACACAGTATATGAACACAAGTTCATACTCTGGTTTCTCTTCAGATCGTATAAATCTTTCGCCTGAACACAAGTTCAGCATGCTCTGTACCAAGCTACCATTTGAATCTTTAACCACACTCAAGGTTTTCTGCAATGCTGAGTTTCCTGTCTCTTCAATCAGGAAGTGTCCATGGGGAATGGACAGTGAGTGGGCTGTTGTGTGAGTGTTCACCTCATTCATACCCTTTGACTCCCCTGGGTTTGTTTCCCTTTCCTGGCCAAATTCAATTTTATGCCATATAAATGCCTTTACTGGGTTCTTCTAGGTCTTAATTGTTTTGTACGACTCTGCCTTCCTCACTTTCCCCACCCGTAAGACCCACCACACACACCTCAGAAGTATGTCCAGGATTCTTTGTATAGATTACTGGAATTTGAAAAGTCAAGCTCAGTGTTCAGACTGTGTGAGACAATACAGTGAGGTTTACTTTGTCTTATCCTTTTCTCATGTTTATTTGTTTTTAACATGGTTCACTGATACCAGTTCTACATTGCTAAGAGCATGTGAGAAAGGCTGCAAATTACAGATACTTTGCATACTTTTTCAGAATTCCTTAGGTTTAGTATATTAACAGGTTAACTCATCCATGTGGTAAAGCCTGAGGGAAGGTATGCAAGGGTGAGAGTTGGGATGGTACCCAGTAAAGAAATATATGTGAAGGTTTTTCACTTTCTTCAAGTAGGGTTAGGAGAACATATCATATATGGAGCAGTGGCAGCAGTTCTGTGATCACGCTGAAAGTTTAAGGTCAATGTGAATAGAATAATAAAAGTAGTGTCACGGATGACATCATTATGGATCTGAAACTGTATACTTTCACTGACATAATGAAAACATTAATGTTAAGACAGTGAGTTTAACCCTAGTACCGCAAAAAAAAAAAAAAAAGACAGTGAGTTTAAACTAACAGCTTCTTGATTCTTCATAGAAATTCAAAAATCTACTTGCAAAAGTCTTACATCCCCTTTATATGATTTAACATGTTTTAAACACATTTTGGCAGAAAGTGTCATTTTAGAAGGATAAGAGATAGCAACACATACTTCATAATGGTGAGCAAAGGGGATTCTAGGTTAAGATTGAACTGTCAAAAATACATAGAATGTTTAATCATAATGTGAAAATATGTTATAGGCTTATTTATTCTGTAACTTTATTAAATTTACTCACTGAGATACAAATAAAAATAATTAATGAAGATAACTTAAAAGAAAACTCTGAACACTGGGAGACGTTAGGTAGAAAGTGCTACTGTTTCACCCAAATTTAGGGAACAAAGGATGCCCTATTTTAGAAGATTGTGTCCAGACAAAGCTTGTGCAGATCCAAACCTCAGCCCTTGCTGTTTAACTCAATCAAGGAACTGAGACTATGGCACAGTGGATATGCCAGATGGGCCATGTGAAGACAGACATGTCTCAATTTGGAAATAGTACATTTTATTTTGAGTCTAGAGAAAACTTATTTATGAAATACAAGCCATACTCTCAATTTTGTAGCCTTAAGTTACAAAATCATCCTTCAGATAATTTAGTCTTATTTCTAAGAAATGGCATTTCAGATTATAGTGGTTTTCTTTCTTGACAGGACTTTGCATGTGAGCTCATCTCTGACACTTCATACATCAGTCAAATGCTGTCATATACACGGTGTTTTACTGTGGTAAGTTTATGCAGTTACCAGTTTTTGCTTAGGACAGCTGGCTGTTGTACATGGTACACAAAATATCACTTATTTTCAGAAGACATTCTGTGTGTGCTCATGGGATGATGTCCATAGATTTAAGTTCAGAATTTTTCTCATACACACATCAGTTTCTTGGCCCGTGTAGTTGCTGTCCATCATTTCAGACACACTGCTTTGTCACATCAGAATGATAGCTTTTGATAGGTTGCCAGGATGTTCATTTCATCCCACTTCTGGGATTTCTTACTCAGCTCCTCCTCGACGCTCCGGCGGGGCTCTTCCGCCGAGGCCACCACCGAGGAAGTTGCAGTGGTATTGTTCTTCAGGATCCCCTTGGCCACCGATCCCAGAGTTCAGCTTTTGGCTCTGGTGGTGAAGGGTCCAGAAAGAGGAATGTCAGGCGCTCACAGCGACCTGCCAGAGTAGCCACAGAGCTAGCTCTGGGCTAATGTGGCCTAAGTAGCTGTATTGGGAACAATTCTCGGTGTCACTGGCAGGACACAGTGGCAGTGACGCCACAGTGGGTGCCATGCGGCGACCAGCCCCGCGCAGCCAGCAATTGATTCGCACCCTGGAGAGACACCAGCCAACAAAGATTATGGTTTAATGAAAA
Source organism: Dinomys branickii (assembly GCA_004027595.1). NCBI lineage: Eukaryota > Metazoa > Chordata > Mammalia > Rodentia > Dinomyidae > Dinomys > Dinomys branickii. The sequence continues at coordinate 237,765 of PVLD010000291.1, read as the reverse complement.
TGGATGAACCAAGCACTCCTTTCCGCAGTATGGTCGATGATGATGAAGATGAAGTTAGTGATTCGGAATCCTCTAAAGTCCTCACTCGAGACGTCTTAGCTAAGAAATTAGCTGCTGCTGAAGGCTCACTGCCGAAGTATCGGCTCCGAGAACCAGAAAGCAGTGGAGAGGATGATAATGATCTCTCACCAGAAGAACGAGAAAAAAAGCCACAATTTGAAATGAAAAGGAAGCTTCACTACAACGAAGGAGTGAATATTAAGTTAGCTAGACAATTTCAAAAGACTTACATGATGATGAGGAAGATGAAGAAATGTCAGCAACTGCAGATGGTAAAAGCATGACTAATGAAGAATCAAAGCAAGGATCCACTACAGGTGATCAACGGCAAAACAAATCACAAAGTTCATAGAAGACCTTTGTTCAGCACTGCAGTTGTCAAATACAAGTCTTGTTACAGTAATATGCTGCTTCTTGTTCTATACAATTCATGATTTAAATATGAGAATACATCACAGTTTATTACATATTGCCAAAAATTGCTTGATGACCTTACAGACTGATTAGACGAAAATGCCTGATGAATGCATGTATACTTGTGCCTCGTATGTCAACACAAATACAGTATAATCTCATCAGTCCAAAACTGCTTTCCTGTTGTAAGAACACTGGTTGATTTGTGTAAGATATTATATAGCTTTTTATGTGTTAGAAGTTAACGTCTTTTGGGGGGAGGAAAATTAATTTATTTTCATCACTTGTAGGTATGGTACCTCTTATAAAAAGTTGGTTCGACTTTTTGCTTTTTACCAAAAGAAAGTTGGAACAACAGGACATACAGGCTGATAAATACTCAGGCTGAAAGGTATTTTTAACAGTTGTCTTCAGTGCGATTTTTCTGTTTGACTGAGGAGTACAACAGTTCCTGTTATATTTTCTAGTTACTGCCTTCAAAATACCTGTTGAGTTTGTTGTGCTTACAAGGAAAGAACTGACATTTTTCTCATAAAAACCAGATATTTTTTGTTTTTGTTTTTGTTTTTTAAATGTCATATTAAACTTGCATTAATGTCAAAAAAATGATAGCTTTTGATACTGATATGTCACCTTCTAGTTGAGAAATAAGCAACTTGTTTCAAAAATGTCTTTCTTTAAATTAGTGAAGGAATTTGCCTTAAATCTTAACTGAAACCAGAACATTTTATTGTAAACATTTTTATAATAATAATATTTAAACTCATGACATGTGTCTATGTTAAATAGATTAAAACTAATTTTCACGTTTTATTCTTGTTTGTATACTAAAACAACAAGCAAAGAAAACAAAAACAAAAAATAACTTTTCCTCTAAATGGCATATTCTTATTTTTTCATTAAGAGGTTGTGGAAAATCAAGATCAAATGTTAAAATAATTGTCCGTTTGAAGTCCTTACCAAAAGATCTGTAGAAGACAAATTCATTATATTAGAGAAAGCATTAATCTTGAATACAAATAAATTTGTATTTTTTATCACATTTTAAATAATTGGATTCATTACTGAGTGGGATGGTACTCAGATTTTTTGCATAGGAAATTGACTCAAGATACTTCATGAATATGCAGGAGGGATAAAAGTCCCACACTGAACTCCATAGATTAACCATAGAGTTGGAACTTTCTGTGGTTTAATAAGTGTCTCCCAAAGACCTGTGTGTTAGAAGGAGCCAGCTGTGACCCTCACTACAGGGAGGTGACAGAAACTTTAAAAGGTGGAGTGAAACTGGAACTGGAGGAAGTTAGATCCCTGAAAGGCTGCCCTTATAAGGGCTATTGTGATCCCAGTGTTTCTTCCTCTGTGTTTTGCATCCTGATCACAATGTGAACAGTTTTTCAATTCATTTCCATCATAAGGTGCTGACTCGCCACAGGCCCAACTCAGTGGGAACAATCATGGACTGAAACCATGAGCCAAATAACCCTTTCAGCTTTTAAGGTTGGTTATTGCAGGTGTTTTGTTGAGTAAAGCAGAGCTGAGTAACTCAAAGTTACACTTTTTTGCTCAGAAATAATAGGCAAAATACTATGAGAGTTCATCCCCTAGGTGGCAGAAACCTAAAGTAAATTATCTCTAGTCGTCATAGCACTGTAGATTTTACCTCTATATTTTACAGGGATAAAAATTATGTCCAAAGAAATTGTAAAGCTTGCTGAATGACACCTTCTGCAAATAACAGAATTTGTCTTACATCATACAGGTTAACTCTTGTATGACTTTCTAAGTACAGTGCACACACATGTACAAGAAAGATGGTGGTGGAATTCACTTGCAGTTATTATTTTTTCTTTAACTACTGTGTTGGAGAACTACATTTCCCCAATATGGTTAACAGTCTGTGTGTGTCTGGAGAACCAAAAATGTGTATATTGTCTAGAACATAGCAGATTCTTAATAATTTTTGTTGAAATATTAAATGAATGCAATGCCATAGCATTATGCTTTTATCAGTGTTTTATTTTATTAAGTTTCATTGGTAAGTATTTGCCGCAAATAATAATTATGTTCATCTTGGGGATCTGTTATATGTACAGAACACATCTTAATGTTAATTCTTTTTATGTTCCCTTCCCCCACTGCACTACTGCCTCCATCTCTTGGTTTCCTTTCCATTTGCAAAAGATCTATCTCCCCATTTCTCATGATCAGTCTTTTATTTTGTTCTTTAAATTATTCACATTTTGGGCTTCTCATGTAAGGGGAACTATGAGATATTTAAGCTTGTGTGTCTAATTAGGGTTAAGATTAGGGTTAGGCGATGTAAACCATTTATTAACTTTGTTCAACAGAACATATGAATGTTTTGAGAAAATTTTCAGATGTAGTTTATGAAGATGACTCATTCTAATGAGCACTGAGAAGAAAAAAACCTTCTACAATTTTCAGCAGAAGTTAAAATCATCCCCAGAGACATGTTCAACTTTAGATGCAATTTAAAGACAAAATGCACCATAAAATTCTTTAAGAAAAGTCATTTTATTCTATGTTTCTAAAAGTGTTCACTCAAGGCTATTATACTGATTTCTTCTCAAGTCCCTTTTTAGAATGTTTATTTTACAAAACTATGGTATGAAATAAAACCTGTCCAATGGAATAGTACTTATGTTTTTTAAAATTAGTATATTTTTAAATTTCTAAAGCTTTCTAGGTGGAAAATATTTTGAAATAGAATTATGCAAAGCACTGTAGTTCTACTGATACTGAAAAAAGAGTTTCCTTGAGATAAATTAACAATTAATCTTATTTCAGTGATGACTTTCCAGTAGCTACTATACAATAAACAACATTAGTTGTATTTTGCAAAATGAAAAGGACATAATGAAAAACCTACTTTAGACTGATTTTCAAGTCAGACATTTTTGCTTGGCTGAAAAAATTGTGGAAAAAATATTCAGTTCACATGTGATAAAATATTAATCTAGAGCCTCTTTATAAAATTGCTAATATTTGCTACAGAAAGTTAATATTTGCAATTTCTCTAGTCAGTAGTGTGGTTGAAGGATAAATTTATCTTGCCTCAGAATGCAATTATTTGCTTTAGACACTGGTCATGCACATGAAACATTTATTTTTCATTTTAAGACTGAGAATTTGTCATATGAAATATGTTGAAATAGGTTTTTTAAAAACAGTATTTGTTGGGTCCCCCATAGCTCTCAAAGTTCTCAGGGTGAGGACAGTGAGAGGATGGAGAAAAAATTGCAAGAGAATACAGAAAATGCAAGAGTACAGAAAGTTCAAGAATATAGAAAACTCTATGTGATGGTAGGGCCTGCAAGCAGCGTGAGTCCATGCCCAGAGATCCCTCCATTCCTCTGTGGGACAGCAGGGCCTATAAGCAGAATGAGTCAGCATCTGATGTTCCCTCCATTCTCTCTGGGATGGTGGGACCTGCAAGCAAAGTGTGAGTCCATGCTCTACACTTCATCCATTGTCTCAGGGACAGGGGGGTCTTTGAGAGGAGTGTAAGGACATCTGCCTTGACTGAGTAGACTGACTGGAACTCCAAGACCTGAGACCCAGGACAAAAGCCATGTGCCTGAGCACACACATGCCCTTGGAGGGCAGAGTAATTGGTGAGACCAGCAGCATAGAAGTGTCTGACATAGCAGCAAGGAGCTACTGTTTGAACTCTGGAGAACTCCACAAGCAGAAATCCAGTCCCAGGCCCCACATCCAGAGGCCAAGATCAGCTCCATACCTAACACATTTCTGAGATTAAATATGGACACTGTCACAGAACTGTAAGCACCAGAGATATTTTACTACTCTCATTCTCCCTTGTCTGATTGGATGTCATCTTCTTTTCTTCTGTATTTGGTAGTTATTTTTGTATCGGGGTTTGGTTTTTCTTTTTCTATTTTCCCTTCCCCCTTTTCTCTCCTGTCCTTTTTCTTTCTTGGTTTTCTTCTATTTTTTTATTGTTCTATTTTTTCCCTGCTTTTTTCAACGTTTAGGTTTCTTACCTTTTTTATTCTTTTCTATAGACACATTTTCTCTTTCCTCAACTGTGTCTTGAGTTTAAAATTTCAAGTGAATAAACATTTTCTCTGCCTTTTCTGACTGCTCCTTTGTATTCTACTTTATTCTTTCCCTCTAGTGTCCTCCACCTTCCAAAAATTTGGGTGATCATCCTTGATTTTCACCCCTGGCTCTACTATATTTGATCTCATACATCACTTTAGGCTATTTTCTAACCATCTTAACACCCCTGCTGCAGATAGAAGGGTAAAAATGTCTGACTAAGGGGAAAATCACCACATACATACACAGTGTATGTTTGATTTTGTTACATAATTTTAGAGTTTAACGCCATGGTGAAACGTAACAGGTAACAGGTAACAGGTAATTGGTTACCATGGTCTATAAGTAGTTCAGCTGCACTTGAAACTATTGTTACTACCAACTGTACTACTTCAGCCAAGATGTCATACATGTTATAAACAGTTTTTCTTCTCTGTATAATAACACTGTGACTGTATGAGGTCATCATCACCACCACAGCCCAGTCTCAATAAAGGATTAAGAGCTGAGTCAAATAGTAATCTTGCATCCTTTACAAACTGGGGAGCTAAGGCCTTGGGATAACTAAGTACTTGGGAAACATAGTACTAAAGATAAAGTTATATATCATAAGAAACTGCAAGTACCAACATAGAAAACAAAATAAAAAAGAAAAAATGGAAAATGACAAGGCTCAGAAACAAAATGAAAATAGACACCCAACCCACACAGTACAAGCCCAGAACTCAAGGAGATATATGTAATTGAAAATCTAACACTAGAACTTTCTGAAATAATAGCAACAGAAGTGAAAAAAAATGCAAAAGGCTATGGAGAAAATAATCTTTCAGGTAAAGAAAGAAATGGTGCTTAACATAAAAGATATTAGAGAAGACATAGACAAAAGAATAGATGAGCATAGAAAAATGATGGAAAGAAATAATGCCCAGCATAGGAAAGAAATGGAATCCGTGAAATGGATTCAAATAGAAATTGCAAAAGACTAAAACTTCATTGAAAGTAAATGCAACAGATTGAATGAAGGAGAGGATAGAAATTCAGATTTTGAAGACAGAATTACCAACAGTGATAATGAAAAGAAAAATATTTTAAAATTAGTAAGAGACCATGAAAAATCAATCCAACAGCTGCAAGATGAAGCAAAGAAAAATAACATAAGATTGATTGGGGTCACTGAGAAAGCCAGAGATACCGCAAATGAAATGTGAAAAAAAACCCTTCACAGAAATAATAGCAGAAAACTTCCCAAGTGTGGATAAAGAATTTGACAAAATGAAGGATTTAAGTGAAGCGTTTAAAACTCCAAACATTCTTGACCATAATAAAAAGACACCAAGACATACACTAGTCAAGATTTCAGCAATTCAACACAAGAAAAAATATTAAAAGCTATTATTAAAAAGGAACATATAGCCTATAAAGGAAAGCCCATGAGAATCATGGCAGACTTTTCAACACAGACCCTCAAATGAAGAAGAGCTTGCAGTGAAGAATTTCAAGTCCTGAGAGAAACCCACTTTGAGCCCATACTGATGTATCCTGCAAAATTATCTTTCAAATTTAATAGATTTCCTCTGCTTGCTTTCTTTCTCTTTGAATGTGAATAACGACAGATGCCAGAGAGCAACATTAGAGAAGACAGCATTAGTAAGGTTTCTTTCATTGGTTTGGCGTAGGTTTCAGACTTCTCTTATGCCAAGAATAAAGTGGGAAAACATGATTTAGAATTTAACAAACGTAGGAAATATAAAAACAACCGTCCCCTAAGCAAGCAGATGATAATAACAACCTAGAGTATGTGAAAAGCCAAGGAATTCCCTTTGTTTGAAGTGGAGTAGGAAAAAGTGAGGTATAAATGCAGCTTTGGAGAAGGAGGTTCTTCTGAGGAAAGGGCAGAATCCATTTCTATAGCTACAGCATGAGACTGGTAGCTGTAGAAGCGAGTGCACATTTTTTGTGGTTAATTTTGTGTCGATTTCCTTGGGCTGTTGCGTGCTCATATATCTGGCCAGACATTAGTTCTGGGTTTGTCTGTGACAATGTTTCTGAATGAGATTAGCATTTGAATTAAAGGATTAAGCAAGGCAATTGCCATTCCTGTTGTGGGTGAGCATCTTCCAAGCCACTGGAGCCCTGAAAAGAAGAAAAAGACCGAGGAAGGGAGAAGTTTTTTTCCGGTAGATCATACACAACTTACTGCTTCAGTTTCTCTAGAGAATTCTTTCTAACACAACATTGTGATGATAGACGAGAGTAAGCAATTAACTGCAGACTGAGCGAATGGCTCTAGGCATAAGCGCAGACTGATCCATTCCTCCGTACTCTCCTCACACTTGTCCTCCTCCTTTCCAGCTCCAGATATGAGATCAGCTACTGAAAGGTCCTGCTTTGAGGGTGTGGCCCAGAGTCAACAGTTTACAGTCATGTGTAGTTTAATAAACATATCTCTCATAATCCCAAAGGAGAACTGGAGAAGCGCTGTAAACAGCACTAAGGCTGGGGCCAGGAGGGAGGTGGAAGGAGGTGGTAAGAAAGAGCAAACTTTTGGAGCAGAGTGACCCAGGTTCAAATTGTGACTCCATCGCTACCTGCTCTGAGTTGTAGCACAAGTGATCCAAGCCCGCTGAGACTCGGTTTCATTTCTTTCTCAGAATAATAGGGCCAAAGAATACCTTCCACAGAATTTTTAGAAGCTTTTAATGATTCAAGAAAATATATACAAAGTAAAGATATGTATTACGATTTAGACATAGAATGTCCCCCAAAGCCTCACATGTTGTGATGGTTATAGGGTAACTAAGTAGGAGCTGAACATGCTGTTCAGAGGCAGTTTGTTGGAAGAGGCTGGGCCCTGGGTGCTTGGCCTGGAATGTTTTTCCTCCCTTGTTGCTTCTTTCCCTCTGCTTTCTGTCTCCATGATTTAAGCAGCTTTCCCCTGCCCAGCCCTTTTCATTATGTCCTCCAGGCTTGGAGCCACTTATCTATGAAACCTCAAAATCAGGAGTCCCGATAAACCTCCCCTCCTTTAAGTTGTGCGTAATGGGCATTGGGTCTCAGCGACAGGAAAGTGAATAAGACAACATGCATTATCACAAAATGTTAGCAATTTGTGTAAAATACCCAAACAAGTCCATGATTTAGATATACTGAACACATTATGGGGACAGACAGAAAGGGGCAATTTTTCTTTCTGCATTTACCTCAATACCTAAAGACTTCTCTGCGTGAAGGGAGAAATCAGTTACTTGGTGAGTGTATGCTAGAAGCTCATCCTTATTCCCGCTGTGAAAAGTAACAAGGTAAAGGCCGATAAACACCATCATTTTTGAAGTATTTGATTAATTATTCATTAAGTAATATCTTCATTGATGAAGCATGCATCTTATTTCCTTTATCTCATTTTTGGCCCACATATTTAATTGTTGAGTTTAATTGTAATCACTTCATAATTACTGTATTTTGGCATTAATTATGTTACATCAAGTCTTTAGCTATTATTCAGCATAAAACTTACCAAGTTATGAAGATACATAACCCATAGCTTACCTGAAATCCTCTCTTCTTCCCTTCCTTTTTTTAAAATTTTGTCTTTTTGAGACAGCATCTCACTATGCAGTTCAGGCTGGCCTTGAGCTCACTTTGTAGCTCAGGCTGGTCTTGAACTTGTAGCAATCCTCCTACTTCAGCCTCCTGAATATTGGGATTATAGGCAGGTACTACCATGCCCTTCTATCCTTTCTTCCTTCCTTCCTTCCTTCCTTCCTTCCTTCCTTCCTTCATTATATTTGTAAGGCATATTGATGGCTTATTTGACATCACTTCTGGTGTCTCAAGAGAAAAGGTATCTACAACTGCCTTTTGGCCCCTTGTGTCATAGACACAAGCTTCTCCTGCCACACACCAATGTCCTGGTCTCATCTTTCATTAGTTTTTCCAGTAAAAGGAGTACTAAAGTTGTTTGGTGATGTTTGCTTAGGCTGGCTTCTTGTCATATGTGTAGCTGTGTGCACAGATTTGGGTAAGGAAGGATTTTTTAAAAAGTGCTGTTTTCTGGATCTGCTATCTGTCAAAAGGGTATTGTGTGATAGAAAGGCTATGGGATTCTATTCAAGAAGATTTAATCTGTTCTAGCTCTAATGTACTGTTCCTTTTCAGGTAAAATGCCTTATCAATCTTGAACAAGAATTTCAACAAGGAGTTGGCCTGGGTACTACTGAAAATTTCATGTAACTCTAAACTTTCAGAAGCACTTCTTATAATATGATGTCTTAATCACTTTTTGGCTCAAACTCTCCCTCAACTAATTTTTTGACAATTAAGGAAAAAGTCCATACTTCACCTATTGAAGGAAGTGTAGCTAAATGTCTATCTGTACAGATTACAAATGTGAATGCCTATTTCACATATTTTTATACACGGTTGTCTTGGTTACTTTTCTCTCGTTGCTGTCTCATTGCTGAGACAAAATACCCAACACCCACAATGAAGGAAGGAAAGATTTATTTAGCTTACAGTTTGTGGAGGTTTCAGTCCATACTTGGCTGGCTCAGAGGCAGAATGGCACATGGCAGAGGGCAAACGTTCATGGCGGCAGAACACAGCAAAAACAAGAGGAAAAGGGAGGAATGGCAGCAAAGCAGCCTCTTTCCTTCCCTTACATTGTAAACAGCCTACCCCCACCCAGGGGGCGTGTACCTCTCACATAACCTCCATGCCCTCCTCTTCCACAGGCTCAGGACATTTACAAAGTAAGTACCTTGGCTTCCTGCTGAGTCACTCAGCCAAACCTCTAGACTCCCCTCGTTGACACAATGTATCGCTCATAACAACTGTATACAACTGTAAGTGGTGAAGATAGAAAATCGTATCTACCTGTTCATCTCTAACTGGTACTAGAAGCATTACAGAATAGACATTAAAGTGAATAAGACACAGAAAACAGTGACGGAACGGAAGGGTGGATGAGGCTGTTAAAGGCAGAGCAAGAGCCAAAGTGAGAGACCAAGTTTGAGAAGCGGTTCTGACAAGCAGGAGGTGCTGATGTGCTGACTCCTGTCAGTGGTGGCTGGATATGTGTTCTGCAGGATGTGAGTGTTATACTTAGATCGGAGGTCAGTGTCCTATAGGTATATAATAATGTCCACCATGGGAGGAGGAGGGAGTGATGACATGCATTTGGCATCCTAGGGCTAGAGCCTTTCATGAATAAAACCTAACCTCTTTCTCAGCACAAGGAGATACTTAGTTTGACTTCACATACAAAAACATCAGTATATTTCTGGCAGAAAAGGAATAATGAGTGTTAAGGTAAATCAAGGATATGGATTCATGTTTTCATGACTCAATTTTTTTAGGCAGCTCTCTAAAGTCATAGAAGATCAAAGGTCTTTGCTTCCACTTGAAAAACTCCAAAGAATTCTTGACCTCCAACTTCAGACAGTTCCCGTTTTAGGAAAAACCTTCTTAGGAAAAATTGTAACTTTCATTCAGCTGTGCCAACCCTGTCTCATCAGGATGCAAAGAAGTAGGTCAGGTCTTTGACAGCAGGACAGCCTTCAGATATCCAAAGCCACCTGATTGATTTCCTGCTGGGATGTAGTCCATGTGGCTTATCTCTCCTGTATCATGACCTCTGCTCTGTTCTGAGGAGTTCCAATAAATCTCAGTTTCTCCTAAACTTCTCAACCCAAAATTCTATGCCACTTCAAAATACTCACTGATTTTAAGACCAGTGGCTGTTTCTGAAAACTAATTTAAAATGTACTAAACGTCACTTCACGGGCAGCCTGCACTTTTCCTGAGGGCGTTCTTCTACCTAAGCTTGGATGTCTCACCTTTGTCTTGGTTCACTATGGCCAAATACTTCAGTCCAGCACCATTCCTCAGGTAGACAAGACAAAAATAATTCATGAGACAGATTTTTATTATGACTTTCTGTTCCTTATTTTGTGGATTATTCAACTATGCCACAGAATTTTCAAATCCCACAGCAGAAAAAAATGATTGTAAAGTTTTTGTGTATCACATTTTTTCCCTTTATGTGTATATGTGTCTTAAAAATCAAAATGACTGTAACAGAACAAAAGAAGTCCTTTGCTATTTTTTATTTCCTACTTCTCTCAAAGACCACCTCTTTTTTCTTTTAGTTTTTAGTTAACAATGCAACTGTGTGTTTCTAAAGAATATATTGTAATGATTTTTTAAAATCTCCTTATTTTGTCAAATTTTTGTGGTGCCCTTTGATATCCTGTAAGAACAGATAAAGATTCATTATTATTATAAACCACTTTCCCACTTAACTGCACCCAAATATTTTTGGGATATGTAAATATTCACTGTATGTATTCTTATTACTATGTATATAATGCTTATTTCAAATATATAATCATTTTAATAGAAATGTTTGCTTTTAATTAACATCTCTTTTTGGCTATAACTAATTAGTTTTGTTGTCTCTATAAAATTCTTATTAATTTCTCCCTAAAATATTCAAACATTAATATCCTATCTTTTAAAAAATACCTTCCATAGAATCTTCTCTTCAAGAAACCCAGTTTATGTGGTGTAATCTGGACAAGTGGGGTTTAGGATTGCTTCCTAGCTGGTATTTCGCAGCTACTATATCATACTCTTTATTACTAGTAGACTTCCCTTTTTGAGGCAGGAAATAGCTCTTCAGTAGATTCCTGAGAAACAATATATTGGAACAAATAACATGTCATTGTATATGTAAAATATTTATTTTCTTGTGTCATTGACACATAAGAGGAATGCTTAAACTGAAATTGAAAGAATTTTATTTCAAGTTCTTTGCTAGTCCCTCAGAGGTGGAGTTTACTGCTCCTTCAGGGAATCAAAGCTGTTCTTGCGTTCACCTGAGCAAAAGAATGTTGCAAAAATATTCTTGTAATTGAAACTAAATCACCAAAAACCTTTATGGCATCTACCTAGTTCTCCTAAAATACTTTCTCATGGGGTGCAGTGCCCCGAAACTGTCATGCCATCAGAGAGCTTTAGCTAGCTCTGTGGAAATTCTTCAGGGAAAGGTGCTTGGCAGTTCCCAGGGGTTCAGTCTCCCAGCCTATAGCCCATTCACTGAGCAAAGAAGTCATCTTGAACTTTCTAGCCTCGTAGATGTGACTGAGGAAAGCAAATGATCCATCTATCAACAACCTCTGGGGTCCTGCACTTAGGACCCCAGCCAACCTTTCCCAGCTGCCTGACTGAGCCCACAGTCATCTTAAGAAGGGAAGAGAAGAGCCATCATGATTGTACTCCACATAAATTTGCTGGCATAAGCAAATAGTCATTGGCTTTATGCCCTCTTTCAGGGTAGTTTGTCTGTCAACAATTGACTGAATGCCTCCCTCTGAAGACTTCTGCCACTCACTGCCCTCGATTGGGAAGTCTAGTATCATTCTGAGTTTCTGCTATTTTTGACTCTGGTTTGTAGGCTTTCTGCTTATTCTACTATTTTTCATTGCACAGAGATTCATGTTGATTTTCTCATCCCATTCATTGTACTGAGCACCCAGGGTACTGTTTGTAAATGTGGACAGGTGTTGACTGAAATTCCCTGTCTAGTTTCTGTCGTTCATTACCACTTCAAAATAGAAGTGCACCTTGATTCTTTTCAGTCCATGATGGCAGTTTGTAAAACAGAATTATTCATGCTCACCCTTCTTTGTTTGACCTTTTGCAGATGCTGTTTGGCATGGTTAGGACTGTAGCCAAATAGCCAATGCTTCTCCCCAAACTTGTTGCCATCTTTGTCTCAGCTCAAATTCTCCAGTTTTTCCCTGCCTTTCATGCATATCCCATCAGTCAAAAAGGCACAGCTCAAGTCTTGTATCCTTAGGAAGATTTCCTAATGTTCTGTCTCAATTTTTATTTCTCTCATCTTTTCTACAGTTAATATTTCACATTTATCATTGTTATATGCATGAAAGTAAGAAGTTTTAGATCACTGCTTCCCAGAAGAAATATAATAGAATACAAATAATTAGTTTAAATTTCCAAGTAGTCAAAATAAAAAGGAAACAGGTGCAATCAATATTAATAATGTATTCTGTTTAAACCAATATATCTAAAATGTTAGAATATTTTAATATGTTAGCAGTATATAATATTAATGGGAGATTTTAATCCCTTTCGGTACAAAGTCTTCAAAATGTGGTATGTAATCTGCACTTACAGAACATCTCAAAGTGTGTCTCAATTGTGTTTCCTGAGTTACTCATAATGTGACATGAGCTAAGTACCGTTATCTGGATGCTATAGGGAGTTGGGCTATCAGTTCATTATATTCTGATGTCTCAATTTTCTTCTGTTGATGTTTTTTCCTAATTAACACTAACTTATTAATGATGAAATACTTAGTACATAACAGCATGTGTTTGTTCAGACTTGTTGCTTTTAACTTTACAATCACATTACTAATTTATTGGGGCTCCTTAGTATCTGGGATGTTAACAATATTGTGGACATTTGAAAATCCTTGATTCTCATTCTCTCTGTCTTTCATTGCTATCTTTTCTCACTTCTTATTATTCTCACCTTGTTCTAAAAAAGTATTTAAAATGACTTAGGCAGCATAACATGAAAGTGTATGGATTATCTTGGTATTATAGTAATCAGAATGTTTGGAAACTCTAAACTTTAATTTCACAAATAATGTAGTCTTCATCAACGTACTTTCTTCTGAAATGCAGTGACAGTTTCTCTGGAATAAAAGGTATCAGTTGTTTCAAATATTTCACAGGGAATATTTGTAACCATACTAAATTTAGGAAATATACATTGTAAATTATTTTGAAAGGTCTATAAAATCACGCTCCTACTTGCTCATGGTGATAGCAATACATTTGGCTCCAGTGAAAAACTCTGAAGTTTACCTTCTTATTGACTTGCAATCTTTGGTATTGCTATTCTCTACGGTATGGATACCTTCAAAGAATGCAGAAGGCCTTTGTTTCCATGAGCAAGATGGGGCTTTGTGATTCCTTTAACTCTTAACCACATTTTAAAATAAATGTACTTTTAAGCATAGCTTTAAAGTATCTCCCCACTAATCAACCAAAATGTTTTAATTTTCAAAGTAATGTGCATTTGAAAAATGCATTCAAAATGCTCTTGGACAGGATCATTAAATGTTCTACTTATATAATTTTAAACTCATTTAATCGCATTTTAATTTTATGGAGTTTTAGCGTAGCCAGGGACATGATGTGATTGCAAATTGTTCAAGCTTCATTTTGAAATCCTTTATGGGAAGACTTGTAGAAGCAAAAGGAATTTACTAAACGTAGAGAACTTCAATAAACTACCTAATTAAGAGCAGGAGATACAAACTGCTAAAGGCTAAACAGAGGGAAAGGTTAATCTAATCTAATACCAGTAATTGGGGTGCAGTGACTAAGGAGGAAATGCTAATTCACACCCACCACTTTGGAGGACCTCTGCTAAGTGAATGCATCAATGTCTTACTATATGTGCTCTTGCTAAATTGTCTCTGCCAATGGCTTTATTTTGAAGATTGTATAGTGTGTCACTGAAAGAGGAGTGTTTTTCTGTGAATATAGAAGTTGAATCATCAGATATCTGGATATGTATTATCCCCAAATCAAGAGTAAGTGATTATTTCTTGTCTTAGTTCATACAGACTACACACTCTAATGAGGGACTACGCTATAACACACGCTGGATAGCTTACGAACAGCAATTTGCATTTTTGCAAGCACGGAAGACCAAGCTGAAGGCACCAGCTGACCTGCTGTCTGGTAGAGGACTGCTTCCTGGCTTAAGTATGACGTATTCATAACTTTTGATTAATGGAACAAAAGACTTGGTGTGCGCAACTTATTTTGGCTCATTGTTTTCACAGGTTTCGGTCTGAGGTCTGCTAGCACCATGGACAAACACTGTAAAACAAGACAGTGGAAGAAAGCTGCTCATTTCTTGCTATCTGGGAGGTGACAGTAAGGACGAGCCAAAGCAAGAGATACCACCTTCAAAGTTGTCATCCTGTCCCCTGCAGTGCTTCACCTCCTCCACCTGGGCCTGACATAGCCACGGCCCACCTGGCTATGAACCCATCAACATACGGATTCCCTGATGAGTTAGTGCCTTTATGACCCAGTTGCCATCTGGAAGCCTCACCTCCTGAACAGAGGAGGCTTTGGGGGGATGATTTAGATCTAAACAGTATCAGATGACTGACTACCTTTTTGCTATGATCGAATGTGGTGGGGTAAGCAAGAGTGCTGCCTGGAGTCTGTTTTCATGCTTGGGCCTTCTACCGATGTGAACTCCAACCACACGACCTTATCCCAACACCCCACCCCCTAGTCCCATCACATTGGAGGTTGGCCTTGCAGGGTATAGATTGAAGAGATATAAACATTCACACTTCAGTCTTATCTTCCAAAGAATATGCTGAGTGAAGATATGACCAACACTATAAGAAAAATACCTCATTCAAACATGTCTTGGGTGAAGACCAGCTCCTTCTCTCCTATGCTTCAGCTGTATGTGCACTGTATAGCACATAAAATAGCAACATGGGAATTAATGGCAGGAAAAGAAATGCTGGTGGGTAGTAACCTAGAATGCATGTTAGGTCCAAAGAAATGAACAAAATGAGATTAATACTAGCAATCATCCCTTACGTGGCATAGGACATTCTCGGTACTTTTGTCTGGTATGGCTTATGTCAAAAATGTGCCCTCCAAGTGGAGCTTTGGACAGTGATTGGATTACAGAGGTCTAAAGATGACTTGCTGTTAGGAAGCAGGCCCCAGTTAGAGGGGCTTGATTCTCCCTCCCTGGCTGCCCTCTCCTCTGTTTTCTGGCCACCACTGCCTGAGCATCCTTTCCTCCATGGTGGCTCTCTGCTCTGCTGTTTCTGCTGAGGAGCCCCTCAGCCATGCACTGTACCTGTCAGCCAAAGTAAGCCTCTGCACCTTTAAACTGTGGGGCTGGTATCTGACCCAAAGGTAAGGAAAACGACTAAGACTGTCATTTATTTCATTCTACCCATGAGATAGGCAGTGATATATTTGTAACCATTTTATAAATGAGGAGACTGAGGCATGCTGATGTGGCATAACTTGCTCTGAGTCACACATCTGGACCGTTGCACAGTGAAGGATGGAAATAAGACACTCTAATGGCAGCGTTTGAACTATTTGCCTTCTGAGTTGTGATTGGTTATGTAATGAGTTGGGTGCTGGGGAGTCCAAAATCAAGGCACTAGCTGACTTGCTATGTAGCGAATGGCTGCTTCCTGGCTCAAAGACGATATGTTGGCAGCTTTTTGGTTGATGGCACAAAATACATGACACACACACCTTAGTTTGGCTCGCGGGTTGCTGAGATTTCAGTCCATGGTCAGGTAGCCAAGGTAGAAACATCGTTGAAGAGGGACGTGGTGGGAGAAAACCACTTACCTCATGGTATCTGGGAAGTAGAGACAGCAAGGTAGGGCTAGTGAAAGATACATGGTTATTAGCTATCATTCTAAAAGTCAGTAATCAATATTTACTTCAAAGATATCTGTACACCCCAGTGTTGCAGATGTTATTTACAATGCGCCCCAAAGACTCCCTGTGCTGAGGGCTCGCTTGCCATACCGTGGGTTTATGAGAGATTGGACCCTGTGGTTCTAACCTCTCAGTGGATTAACCTGCCAATGAAATCACAATCAGGGGTCTTACTGGGAGCTGCTAGACGATGGAAACAGGAGCTGAGGCCCATTTGAAGGGGGCGGATTGTGGAGACGTGACCGGGGGACAGCCTTGGTTACCTTCCTCATTGCTGAGACCAAATTCCCGGGACCCACAAATTAAAGTGGAGAGTTAACTTCGGCTCATATTTTTAGTTTGACAGAGGTGGAAGCCATGGTGAACAGGTCTGGTGGAGGAAGGCTGCGCTTTTCATAGCAATCAAAACAGAAAGCGAAGGGAGAGAGATGTATCATTGTAGATCACACCCCAGTGACCCGCCTCATCCAACTGGCGGCCACCTCCTAACCGCAGGTCAGCTCTAACGCCCCCGTAATCCAACCACCTCCCCAGAGCGCCACTAACGCTCTCACGAGACTCTTGGGGGACATCTAGATGTAAGCTAGAACAGGCACTGTGTCTGCTCCCTCGTCCCTTCCTCTCTCTCGCTCTCTCAACTTCTCAGCTTTCCAGCCTCCCTGACATAAGCGACTTTCCCCCACCACGTGCTTTCCGTCGTCTTGGTTCTATCGTCCCACGAGCCCAGAAGCAAAGGAGTCAAATGACCGTGCATGGAAACCTCTGCAACTGTAACTCCAAACATACCTTTCCTCCTATAAGAGATGAAAATTTAACCAAAACACATTCAATGACTTGCATTCTGACACCCATTTTAGTTATTAAAAATATAAGTAAGGTTATGAGTTGAATTGGTTGCCATGAACGTCTTATCCTATATAGCAGTTATCTAGAATAGCATTTCTTAAATTTCTCTAGCAGCACCGGTGCCTAGGATCCTTCTGCTGCCCTCATATGAGAAGCTCAGATTTAGAACGTAGATGTTAGAATCCCGCGATTTGTATTTTCAATGAGAAATCCATAGGGTTAGCATAGGCTGGAAACAAATATGCGATTCTGACAATAAATATAGTGAAAACAAAGGAAAGTGCTAAAAAGGAAAGAACAACTGAAGGGATAAGAGAGAAGAAGAAAGGGAACGATGATATGTGTATATACAAGAGAGCTAAGATAATTGCACTACTAATTTCTGCTCGCACAGTGAAAGGAACACTTAGTGTTTCTTTTGTCTGACCAACTTTGCTTGCCTATATCTGGTAATCTGAGCAACTACTTTGAAGATAACAATGTGCAATATAATAGCCATTGTTAATTTCCTATCGTCTTGTTTTGAAATTCTGTATTTTTTTCTCTTTAAAATTAAAAAAAAAAAAAAGATTTCTTGACTGTCCACAACACCCTCGCAAGAAACCCCACTCTTAGGTCAGTAGGGTGCTTTCCTTATTCTGTGCTCATCCTTTGGCCCTTCCAGACTGGGAGGCCTTTAAGGGCAAGGGTCTTCTCACTCTGCTGTGTATCTCTGATCCCTCCTCTGACCTTTGGCAGAGCACATACTGAACAGTTACATGTTGAGGGGATGATCTCTGGGATGTGTACAGACAGGTATGAGATGGCCTTAGATAGCAAGTCATTTATGAATAACTGGCTTTGGTATGGCCAATGGTATCACTTAGTTGCATGTTCAGAGATAAAGACATTATCCGCACAATTATTTTTTTATTCTTCATCACAAAAATATCAGCAGTGACACGTTTCTCTTTACCGTTTTTCTCTGCTGATATTGCCTTGAACCTTTCCTTTCTGATTCAGTTGCCCACGTTTTATCTCACTTCACAGAGTTTCTCTGAACATGCCCATACATTGACTTATGGTTGTATGCTTTATGGCATCATTTTATTAAAAATAGATACACTTCCTTTAGCAATTTTGTTGGAACAGTCAAGCCTGAGGATGTGTTATTTGCATATTGTCCTTGTGAGGAAAGAGAGCTTTGGACACCTGCACATATTTCTTCTGCCGTAAGTCTTGATCTTGGCATGTCCATATCACTCAAATTAATGTGTGTTTAATATTTTACTATGATGTTGGACATTAGAGAAAAACAATCTAGTATGAAGAGTCATTTTTTATTTCTTATATGATTCTCCCACACATGATCCAATTTTATTCTAGAAACAACCATGTAGCTAGGTGGAAAACCTGTAATTATTCTTTTTTCCCCCCAAAATTCAAGCCTCAGAATTAGAATGATTGCCCAAGGTTAAACATCTGCCTAGACTCAGTGCAGACTGGAACTAATTTCATAAAATTGAGAGGGAGTGCAATTCAGGGTCTCTCTCAAAGAATTCATTCAATTAAACTGGTATTTACTGAACACATCCTCAGTGATGCATAGTAAGCTAAGAACTGGGGATTTCAGATGAATAAGAAATTCTACTCACATCAAGCAACTCATAGGTTACTACAAGAAATGAACTTATCAACAAACATGTTGCAGTCAGCACAGCAAGGGGTATTATTAAAGGGTGAATCAAGCGCAGATTGAGGAGGAAGGGACGCATCTTGCTCCCATTAGAGGAAGCTTTTTTCCAGGTTCAGTTATGGGGAGAAAAAGATGCAGTTGTGGGTGCCTGTGAGATGCAGTGTGCAGAGAGCAGGAGTTGAAATACTTCCAAGATAAAGAACGCTTCACATTGTGAAACACCCAGCTATTCAGGGCAATCGGACTTTCAGTGCCACCAGAGAGGAATCATACAGGCAGAAATGTCAGGGGAGGTAAGTATCTGGGTGATCCTTTCGACCTGTGTCAAATTTCTTTCTTTATTTGAAGGGATTTGCAGATGACCCTTGCTGAGAAAGAAGACAATCGTTGCATTGCTTGGTTTCTACTGTTCTGAGTGGTTTGCTTCAAACCTTCCGCATGCACAGTATTTCTCTTTCAGCACAACAAAACTTTTAGGAGAAAGTCTACACATCATGTTCCGGAGCTTAATTTGCTTTTGCATTTTACCTGTCTCAAACAGCTTAGTGAAATTCTCTTGTTTTTGTTTTGTTTTCTGTAAGACAGATAGTTTTATTGAACATATAAAATATGAGTAGTTTTATTAAATGTTCTTCTCTCCTGTGTTTCCTCTAATAATCTTAAAATTCTGGTTAAAACATAATTCTTAATTAGGAGTTCTTTAAAATGTTTTTCTCTCTACATATGCATAAATAGGCATTTTTTTTCCTTTTACAAATCTTTTTATAAAAAGGTATTTTTTATTTTTCTCTCTACATATGCATAAGTAGATATTTTTCTCTTTTGTCTTATTTTTTAAGGGGAAAAGGGTGAGGAAAATCAAAACATTCTGATGGGTAAACAGTAGGCTCAGACACTTGTTTTTGATAATTTTCAGGTAATGGAGAATTTTGCTTAAAATTGCTATTATTAAAATGCTATCCTTAGTCAAGCTGTGGCATGTTATTCTGTCCAAAGGCCTTGATCGCTTTCCTTACATTCAGGACTGAGAATGAAGTCTTTTGCCTTATTTAAAGATGTAAAGAAATCAGGAATAGTGGTGCATGCCTATAATCCCAGCACATGGGAGGCTGAGGCAGGAAGAGTCACATCAATTCAAGTCCAGCCTGGGCTATATAGTGAGTTCCAGGGCAGTAGCTTGAACTACATAGTGAGATCCTGTGTCAAAAGAAAAATATAAGGGAGATGAGAAGAAAGAGGTACCATTTTGCTTTGACTTCTGTCAGCCTCTCCTGCTATGTGACCATATGCTCTGCCCACATGTAAAAGGGAAGAGCCTCACCAGCTGCCCATTTTGTCTCTTGTCAGGAGCAAGCAGGATTTATAACATTAATCTGTTACAGTTCAGAATTTTAAAATGTCATCTGTACTTGATAAAACAACTAGTAGCTATTCATCTGGTTCAGGTGCTGATAAATCACCCTTTTATTCTGCTGTCAAAAATATTTATGCCTGAAGGATAATTAAAAAGTAGAGAGAGGCTTATAAAAGCCCAAGTGTTATAATTTCAAGGCACTTCAGATCTTTGAGCAAAATTCAGTAGCTTAATACATTGGTTCCTGCCATCTCTAGCAAAGCAACTTTCATAATTCTGTACCGAAAGAGTGAAAAGTCATCTCTAATACTTCTTTCATTGGGGATAGAGTGCGGATGTGGGTCTCACTCACTTACCTAATCCCTTTCCCCAGTGAACACTGTGACAGCAGATGGCTGTGCAACAAGTGGCCAAGCAGAGTCCCGGGTAGACTATGAACATATGGCCTTACTTCTCTGTCACAGCTGAGACTCCTTGAATTGACTCCATGGCAGCTGCCAGTCAGCTACAGAGCTCACAGGGAGAATTAGGACAAGTAGTTTGAGGTTTCTTTAGACAACAGTTTGTGCAGAAGGATCCAGAAGCCTGGGTAGAAGATTCCCTGAGCACAGCTGCTGATTTTCTGCAATATCCTGCCCATGGTAGGAGCACCAATGGTTGTGCATGACTTCAATGACATCCAGACCATCCTTGGAGATGTCATTATTAATGATAAGTTGAATGCAGGGAGCAACCCACTAATTCATCTAGTTGATGCCCTCTGTTATGGAAGAGTCATCATTTGCTTCAGAGGTGAAGCCGCTTTGGCATTTAGCTCTATGAGGCATTTTCTTTCATTTAAAGTAAGCACTGATTCCTTCACCCACTTGTGAGGCCAGAGTGGCATTGCTCAGGTGGGCATATACCAGGTAGGACTGCACTTCCTGGTACTTTCATTTTTGATAGAATTCCAGGCCTGGTAGGTGGGACACTCACACCATTAGCAACAAACTAGTTTCCATGCCCCCTCTGCACTCGTCCATATTCATGTCATCTGCTCCGATTTCCTGCAGTTTAACCTGAGCCACCTTCATAATACTGATCAATCTTTCATCAGTGTCAGATTTTTATCTGCAAGCTGTTCCAGAAAGGTCCATTCTGCTACTATCTGTTTTATGCTTCATTTTGGAAAGTGTAGATCAGAACATGCTGAAGTCTAGCATCGCTGTGAGAGATGGGGGACTCTGATAAGCAGACAGGAGAATGGGATACTCTTCATGCAATGCCTCAGTCAGTGCTGCTTCTGTGCCACTCTTCTCAAAGGCATGTGCTGTAGCCTGGGGAGTCTGTCCCTTTACCATCACAGCATGTTCAGGGGACAAGCAGAGGACCACATGAGAAGAGGCTACTAGAGGTTTATATGATGCAGAGAATTCCTGTGACACTGAGGTAGGAGAGGTTTCCATTTGTGGAATTCGGCAAGACTGAGCTTCTTCTGATGCTCTACTTCCTGCCCAAATCAGGAGCTGTCTTTGTGAATGTAATGCTTGAGTTCAACAGTTAGGGCTTCCAATTCTCCTCTCATTTGATCAGATTCATTTGGGGGCTGCCTCTGCATTAAAGTAGTGGGTATCTTGCCACTAACAGACATCAGACCGTAAACACTAACATTTCTCAGGCCCCCATCAGAATCTCTTTCAAATTTTCTCAGGAAAATTAAGTAAGAGATATCATTGTACTTGATCCAGATTTGCTGGAGTTGATTATAGATACAGGTCCAATGGTGTCCAGGATTTGGTTGTCCTTCATGAACAAGAATACCAGAGAGGATCACAGTATACCTGCTGAAGAGGCTCAGTGGTGCTTACACTGTGATTATGTGAGTCTTGCATATCTTGTTCAATCTCACTTCTCCGCCTATGAGGGTAGGTCTTGACAAAGTTCATCTCCTCAGGCAAAACTGTTCCAGGAGTTGGGTCTGCAGCCCTCCCAGGAAAGATGGGGGAGAAGTCAGTGGCCTGACCATCACCTCAGACTTACATAGATAGGCTTTAGAAAGAGGAAAGGCACTTTCAACATCTTGAAAAGAGCTGTCTGGATTTGTACTTTCCTTGGATGTCACACTAGAAACTCGGCAGTGTTTTGAAAAACCTGGCAATGTCATGTGCATGTCAGTTTGACAGGAACAGGTTTTTGAGTCAGGTTTGGTACTACCAGATTCAGTAACATATTTCAACATGTCGGGGGGGGGGCAATCAAACTGGACCTGAGCCATATTTTGTATACCTCTCCAAATTTTGCTGCAGAGCTTTTGTTTCCTGCTTCAACTTTCAAATACACTCTCCCTTATTTCAAATGCTCTCCTTGCCCTTGTAAATGTACCTGCCCCTTTAAATAATTTGAGGAGATTCCACTTTATTATGAATTTCTTTGGCTGCACCAGGGACTGATCACAAATCTTGAGGGCTTGCAGGTCGACACTGAATGTGGCTCCATATTGTGGTCATTACTTATCTAGAGGGCTTACTTGGGAGAAGGTCTCTTTGTTTTAAAAGGGCTTTCCTTCTTGAACACTTTTCAGCTCAAATAGCCAACCATTAAATACCCTCCAGTCCTCGAGGTTGGAATTTTTGGTGTAGACTTCATAGTATTTTCTTTTTAGTCTTTAGTTTCTGCAAAGGTTACCTCATGTATCCTGTTAAGATCTCTCCCATCAGCTTGAATTGTGGGGAATTCAAAGCAGTGGTGTCCTGAACATCATCTTCTTTATCCTGAGTAAAATCTAACACTTTTTCTAATACTTCTTTCTTGGCAGGACTTCCCTTTACTTTAGATGGTTCAGTGGCAACAGCATCTTGACTGAGCTCCTTGCAGTCATAGCTGAGGTCCCGTTTCATAGGTCTCAGAGCTAGCACCACTACCTCTGATGCTGCAGTAATGGGGGAGGCCCTACCTGTGTCCCACTGGGTCCTAGTCCCTGCAAAATACTCTTTTGAACATTATATGACACTCATCTTTCTTAATTTGAAATATATTTTAGTACTGCTAGTAAGCTGGTGTCTTAGACTGTATATGCTCAGCTTCCCCATCCAAAGTATCCTCCCAGGAGAGGTACCTGCAGAGCCGGGAACTGGAGAGGTGTACCTGGCTTTGAATGGTGGGTTTAAAATGTCTAGATTTAAGCATGTAGAAATCAGGAAACCAGGACCTCTTCTATGCAGGGTTCTGTCAGAAATGGCTTTTAATTTTGAAGAAGCCATTTCTGGAGGGGATGCCAGCTCCGTAGAGAGCTACCTGAACTGAAGGGCCCACAGGTGACAGAGGGGTGAGAAAAGAGGCCAGGGCTTGCTTGGATGTGGTCACAGTACTTTAGCAAAGGACGCTTGAATCTAGGCCATCTCCAGGTAAAACCAGCTGCATTTTGTGATTGATAAATTGTAGGGAATAAAGGAGGAACAGGAGGTTGAAGCCACTCCAAGGTTTTAAATTAGTTAACCTGATTCAGTAACATATTAACTAGTTAAACTAGTTAGCCCTAGGAAAATGCACAAATTATGAAGATGAAAATTTAGAAGATGGTGATGTGTTTTCTTTTGGCTATACAAGGTTGAGACGCCCCTATGGCACTGAGATGAATGACCATGTGAAAATGATAGGTTTTATTTCAGGTTTAGCCTCTCTTCTTAGACGTTAGCATTTTGAACTGAAGTCATTTCTAGAATTGCCCACTAGAGGTTACCAATATGATGCAAAATACGAAAAACAGTTGTCCTTGAGGATTAAATACCTACTTTTAATTTTTAAGTTGCTCTGTGTACACAGAGAAGTGAAGCTTAACTAAGTGCAGCAGCCCCACTGCTCTGATTAGTCTATAAGAAAAGAAATTCATTTACACAGGACCAAAGTAAAATACATAAAGCTGACTGAAAAAGAGAAAGTTAATAAATCTTAAATAATTAAGGGGTACTTGGGCTGGGCTTGCATCATGGGAGGCTGCCTCTGTGTGCACTGTGCAAGGAGGTTCTGTATCATCATAGGCTGGTCAACTGACCCTCATGAAGAAAGAATTACATGACCCTTAGAAGGGGTGAAATAATTTAGATACACATAATGATTATGTTCTTGGTAGTGAATTTGTAGGTGTACATGACCTATCTTACTCCCTTTTTCCCCTATTCTCTTTCCCTATGTTCAACCCTGCTTCCCCTCCTTATTTAGGAGACTTTATTTTCATTTTATCCTATTTAAACTTTTTTTCTTTTCTTTCCTCCACACCCCAGTTCCCCTTTCTTTTTTTTTTTTTTTTTTTTTGCCGTACTGGGGATCAAACGCAGGACCTTGTGCTTGCCAGGCAGGCACTTATTCCACTAAGCTATCTCCCCAGTCCCTGCCCTATCCTTTTGAACAATTACTTCCTATTTCACACTCTAAATTGTACCAGTAAACTTAATGAACAAACAAAAAGGTCCAAGAAAGATTGTGCAGAAAGTGTTCGGTTGACAAAACATATTTACTTCATTTGCTGTTTTTAAAAAATATCCACTAGTTCTTTTTAAAGCAATTCAATGTGCTGGTTTAAATGCTTGAATAGAAGCACCTCTCTTTTGGAGACCTATTTCTTTGAGTGTATACTTTTAACATTTCAGCCCAGTGTACCTTTTTATGTCTCTAACTGATGTGTCCTAAAAAATTCTTCTGTAATGGAAGTCAACCTGCCGTGTGAGTTGCGTGAGTGCAGGTTCCCCAGCCCCATTTTGGGTACCCCATCAAAGCCTGTTCAGTGACATTTCCATGACTACTGAAAAAGGCAGCTATTCTCTGGTCATACTTTGTATTCTAAAGTGCTTCGTATTCAGAAAGGATTATAATAGAATTTTTAAAAAAGAGAATTAGCATCTAATCTTCTTTTGCAGTGTTTTGGAGTGCTGGACTGTCTCCTTCTAGAGGTTTCTAGGTTTTCTCTGCCATGAAGAAATAATTTGTGAAGACAAGCACAAAAGGGAGTAAGGTCTTACATTGTTCAAAGAGGAAAAGAAACAGGCTCTGCACAGCGAAGTAGGACCAAATAAATCAGGAAAGGAAATGTTCTGCAGGGAGAGCATTTCTCCTTTGCTACTGCAAAGCAACACAGTAGCAAAGAGCTTAGTACTGACTGTGCTTTTGTTTCACCCATCCCTTGGACTGTCAGGTGTAGCCCAACCTATGGAAAGCAGGCTTCAGTTCTCCCAAGAATCCAGGTGTAGGGCTTTGGGAATGGTTCTGCACACGAGTCCTGGGATTTTGTGGTTCACAGCTCACACGAACCTTCGGAGCCAGCCTTTCTACTCCCTAATCTCCTTTCTCACTCCCATTTCCAGACTGGTGTAACTGATCTTTAGATTGTTCAACAGCTCAGGCTTGGAAACCAAAGTGGGGGGAGAGAAGCAGGCGAAGAAGATTATCAGTGTGTTGATCCCGGCGCTCCAGGTCAGCCAGAACCCATGGGACTCATGTGAAAGGCACTTGCAACTCTGGTGAGTCACCTGACCTCCCACGCAGAGGGACTGCTGGAAACTCGTGGGACCAGAGTCAACCAGTGCACCTTTTGCAAAAGAGAGGGTCACTAAGCGGGGACTGTTTCAAGGAAATCCGTGTGGTCGAGCAAGACTGGACCTAGCCTTGCAAATAACACAAGTAGAAATAACTCATAGAAGAATAATCTAGGGGAACTAAGAAATTCCTTATGTAGCTCCCAAAGTAGCCCCTGCAAAACTGAACTGATCTTGATCTCTCTCTCTCTCTCTGTTTCTGTCATCTGTCACCTATCTACAGCTATAGTGATAGCCGCATATCATCTATCTCTACATAATCTATATTTATGTCTGTGTCATCCATATGTATATCATCTAGATCCTCTATATCTGTATCTATGTACGTAATCTAAACCTTCATAATCATCTATATCTACTTACATCTATGTCTTTAACTACATCTGTATCATCTGTACCTACAGCTGTGTAATCTATAGCTATAGAGTCTATACCTATATATATATATCTGTCTACAGAATAGCACAGGTCTTTGACTCGGTCTTATACCGAGAAGAAATGTATAACCAAAACATTTGATTACTTACTAATAATATAGAAAAAGACCTAGACTAGCTATGAAATGGAGCTATGAATAGTGCTGCAGTTATTACTGCCAGTCTCTAGCTACTCCCGTAATAGTTTGGCCTACAGCCATGAGAAGTCATTGATTCCAGTCCCACTAGCTTTTCAAAAATATGTCCTTTAGCCTCTCTTAATGTATTGACATTGTGTTATTTTAAAGGGCTTTCAACTGTCCTTTAGTCAAAGATTTAGCTTTTTGTATAGGTGTGTCTATAGGATAAAAATGGTAATGCAAATATTTTAGCTCCTAAGCCTTGTTCCCTGTGCAATATGAACCAATTTTCTATTTTCTACTTCGGACTTTGTATTATTCTCTAGAGCCAGTCACTAAAATGGGTACGCAGATCTACAAATAGAGGCCAAATGCAAGTTGTAAGCCCTATTGTAAGAATTGTAAGGTTCAGTAGTTGCACAGAAACATAGATATCTTTATTTAGCGTATCCATTGGTCACTGTGGTATAGGAGAATAGTAACTCAGTCTTTTAGATGTCAAACATGCCAAGTTTGTGGTCCCACAACATTGAGGAATGGAGTTGTGAAGCAAAGGAAGAGGTTAGGAGAGTTTTAATAGAAATAAGGAGAGAAGAGTAGTTCCTGGATTCTCAAGATTGGTAATGAATAGGTGGTCACCAAGGCCCTTTTTCAGGGGTAATTTATACAGGAAGACCACGATATGGGTACAGTGTGGGTCAAATCACAGTCACCCTCAATGATTACAAGTGTAGCCACCTAGATAATATTGATCCAACGGGGAAACAGGTCCTGTAGTAAGTGTAATGGAAAGAACAAAGGCATTCTGGAGAAGGGACAGGTCCAGAAACTCTGGTCACTTATCCATCTGGGCAACTGATACCTGTCTGGACTGAATAGTTTAAGTGGTACTAATTACAACACAACGTGATCTCAAGTTATTTTTCATGCCTTAGGAAGACGTGTGGGCCTGGCCATTGCCTCTTTATCTTGGGCATGACTTTCTTCAGATACACCTTCACGCACAATTCTGATGTCCTTATATTTTTCTGTTGACTTCCTTGACAGCACAGTTCTTTCTACCTTCTTATTTCTATCCAACTTAGCTCACTGTAATAATTGTTGTAATTAGGAGAAAATTGAATTCCTTACTGACAAAACAGTATGCTCTTGAACTTTACCTGTTGTACTTGGGTAAAAATCTTAAAATGGAGATAAAATGCTTGTAGTAAATGCTACCAAATTTTGTCTGAATTCTACTACTTTTTAGATCCACTACTCACTAAGATTCAACTTTTAATTTTTAGGCTTTGCTTATAACATGGTAATAAAATGAAGCTCAAAAGTCCATGACTTCCTAATGTTCTTGGCCTCTCTTCCAGGCTATCGAAGAAGGATGGTTCATCAAATGACAAAATCTAGCTTGCTTCACCTCCTTTCAACGAGAGTAAGGTTTTCAGTCTTTAACCACACAGGGTGCTCCCTCTGTCCCAGCCTGAAGCCTTTGTCCTTGCAACTCATATGAATAAATGATCAAAGTTTGGTGGGGGGAGGTGTCAAAGGAGTGAGGAAAGATAGAAGAAATAGAGATAGGTAGAAAGAAGATAAGGAAAAAATAAAAAGTACTTTTGAGAAGGCTGCAACTTCAAGACAAAATATTACCCAAGTTTGTTCATATTGCTATTTCCTAGGTTTATTTATGTTTCTTGTCTTTTAGGTCTACCACACTCAAAATCTGTAAGGGCACTGTAAGTCCATAAAGTAGCTTAGTTGATAAAGTAAAAGACAGAAACCTGCTCTTAGGAAAGGAATAGTTTGAGTTCAAAGAAAGTTCTTTGTCCCTGTTGTTCTTTCCTTTGAGCAGTTTCTTTCCCTTTCACAATATCTATTGTACCTTTTTGATTTTATTCACTCTGTCAGGTTCCTACACTAGGGAGATAATAGGGTGTTTACACATGTGGGTCTGATTTATTTCGCTTATGAGTATGGTCTCTAGTTGTGTCCATTTACCTATAAAAGCCTCAAGTTTATCTTTCTTTATAGACAATTAATATTCCATTATATAAAAATACCACCAATCTTACATTCCTATATTTGTTTATCAGAGTAACCAATCTGAAGATATTAATATATAATACAACAACCATTTGTTAATTTCCTATCACCTTGTCTGAAATTCTGTATTGCTTGTATTGTTTTTGGGTTTTTTGTAAATGTCTGTTTGTTTGTTAATATATTTTCATTGTTTTATCTTTCAAATAAAAAATTAGTTAAAAAAAAGTTCTTTGACAAAATATCTTATACAACCCATCCTAAAAAAACAAGAAAAAAAAACATGCCTTTCCCTGTAAAATGAGCCCGTATCTTTCTGTGGGTGGGTGATCCTTTTCTCCTACAACAAAGATGAAACTTCCTATAGATCCAAATTCTATAGGTTTTTACCCCCTCAAAAGTATCCCTAGCTTCAGAAAATAATCGGCGTCTCTCAGAATGTACTTTACATCCTATCCAGTACCGCTTTTTATGCCTCTTAAAAACTAAATGACCACACAGAAGAATGTATGCCTGAGAATTGTCTTACCAAAGTATTATTTACTTTCTGAAATCATTTCTGACATTTGATATTGGTATTCATATTCTCAGTGCTATGAGTTCCTATTTTACTAAGTTAAATTTATTTTGATCTTTCTATCTTTATATATATATATATATATATATATATATATATGAGAGAGAGAGAGAGACAGAGAGCAAGAGAGAGAGAAAGAGAGAGAGAGAGAGAATGAATTTCAGTTCACCTCTTTTTGTTCCTTTCCTTATAGTAGGACATCCTTCCTCTGGCTATGAGTCAAGATCCTTTCCATTGCCTTCTAGTAGAAAACAGACTAAGGGCGTATGAATGATAATTCCATGGCCCTTAATGACAGCCTGAGTCCCAAATTAGAATCCATACTACCAAGTCTCATATTTATAAGTTGAGGACGATGAGCTTATCTCAAAGATTGGCTATAAGAATTTGATATTTATAAAATCTAACCAGCATAGTATCTTCTGTAGAATTACTTAATTAATTGCACATACAAAGTAATGGTGCCAATTCATTTTAACTGTCAACCTGACTGGATTAAGTGACTCCTGGAGATGTGCTTGGACAATGATGATATTATAGTCATCAGTGGTTTGATGCACTTAGAGCTGACTGTCTTGTTGGAAGGTAGGTGTAGTCAGAACTGGGTTACTGGGGCATGACTGGGAGGGCCCTGCTTCGCTGGCACTTATCCCCTATTCTCTGCTTCTGGACTCATCCAACCATGGTCAGAAAGCTTCAGAACTGCGAGACAAATGTACCCTTCCTCTTCATTTTTGTGTGTCAAGTATTTTGTCCCAGCAATAGGAAAGTTGACTAACACAATAAAGGTGGTAATGGGAAGTTGCAAAGGACTAAATTTTTTTTCCTGGTTAGGCAACCATCCCTTCAAATGTGTAGAAACATGAAATCTCAGTGTTTGAGTCATTTCCCAACTTGAGTGCCTCCAATGTAGTCTTGTATTTTATTTCTTTATTTTCATTTAAAATGCAGAAACTTTCTGTTTATAGCTTGTAAATACTTTTTGCTTGATTTTGGGATTTAGTATTACTTTACCTTCTATTCTGTTGGCTCTCCATGGAGTTCAACTCAATTATTTTTGACCCTAGGTTCTTCCTGAGACCATAAGCTCCACAGTGTGACCATGAATTTTGTGATTCATTTTGTTGATGCCTGAACATAGGAAATCATTAACTGGATCATGGTCCTTCAGCTTTAGCAAAGCCAGGTAATTTTTTGGTGATTAATAATGTGTAGTTATTTGCTCTTGGACAGCTGTGAGAATATTCACATGATTTTTCTTCCCTAGGAGCTCTTGTCCTGAAGATGATGAAGTGTGAAGTCCACAAACACAAGAGTGGGGAAGGACTTGAGTGTAGTTCATTAGAAGGAATAAAGAAAAGCTGTCACCAACTGCCAAGACAGGTTATGGGTAGGCACCTAAATTCAGGGTTTTTGTGTACTTTGTTGGCCTATTTTGGCGGGTGCATGAAAATGAGACGATGAAACAATGCAGCTGCCATTTTTACTAAGTTTCTAAAGTCAGGAAAAGACGTGTGTTACACTTCAACATCTCAGGGCATATCTTAGTTTATCCAGACCCTTGCCTGTGGTTGGCATTTTTACCCAGGCCTCCAACTTTAGAACAGATTTCTCCTGCTCTCTGGCTTCCCAGGAAAGACTTCAGTGAGCCCGTCTCCATTGTGTCCCAACTTTCCCAGGGCTTATCTCAGCTTATCCAGGTCCCTTTCCTAGCTGCCTGTTGTTTGTCTATCTCCTGGTCTCAGTGACTTGGGTTTTGATGCCAAATAGGTCACAACTAAGCTCAGAAGACCAGCGTGTGGATAAAAAGACAGACCACAAAGATAAGGCTCAAGCAGTTTCAACTGAAATCTTGGACTCCACTGGAAGTTGGACTCCAGATAATACATGTTTATGCTCTGTCTACTTTGCTCAAGGCCTGAGACTTTTCAGGACACTAAGGCTGAGAACTCTGGTCTAATTAATCTGGCAGCGGAAATTCAAGGCAGCCAAACATTCAGGCTATGGCTTAGATACTGTTGGGAGATTTTTAAAGACAGAGGCACAGCTGAATAATTTAAAATATTTTGAGTATGCATTTAAAAGAAGCCAAATACTTTTGTTCTGGGCAGTACTAAGGATGCCTTGAAGGCATAGGAGAAATTAGAAAGAACCCACTCTTTGTAGACTCAAGAATGGAAAAGGAAAGACTTCTTAGAGAAGCTAGGCAGCCCCAGGGCACTGTGACTCTGAATACCAGAGGCAGCCTAAGAAACAGGAATTCATTCTGCAGGATTCAGTTCACAGTACTTAGTCATCCAGGCACAGTACTTAGTAATACATACACAAAAGGACGAGGCCACTGCTCTACCTGGTGGCAGACTTAGACATTATCCATGTGATACTGATTTTATAACAATACAGAATGCCAGAGTTGTGGGCCTAGGGAGGCTTCCACTCTTATTTCAAAAGAAAGCCTGGAGGCCAGGTGGTGTGCTCTTGAAAAGAAAGTGTGTGAAACCAAAGGAATAGTGGAGATCCCAGGAGGTTGAACAAGCTAGGAACATAGAATGTCTGAGGAAACCCATAAGGAGTGAGCAGAGAGAGGTCATGACATATGCATTTGAGGGAGGAGATTAGGGTGTGGCAACATTGCCTGAAGAAGTTGGCATGTGTTAATTATAAAATCCCAGGCCACGTGCACAGAACAGTTCCAAGCCCTACACATGATCTTCTCATGAGAAGTGCAGCAAGATTTTGGTAGGATGACCTGGACCTGATTTCACCCTGAGGGGTGAGAGACACAAAAAGATAGTTGGCTTTGAGCTCTTTCTTACCGTGCTGCTTCAAGTAGCTCACTTTCTCCTGTACAGTGGACTTATTTTCCTACTTTTACTTGACCGAAACTCACTGTTCAGAGCTTGTTTCCTTTCCTCCCTTCTTCAATAATGAATGTAAAATTTTGCTGTTGTTTGTACTTGTCTTGATGGATTCTTTGCTCAGGACAGAATTAACCCAGGAACCACCTCCAGAAGCAGACTGCAGCCCCTCACAGCTGGTAACACAACCAGCAGCAGTGTCAGAGGGGCAGGGCCACCAAGCCCTTTGGAGGTCACTTCTCATCACCAAAACTTACTCTGGGTGCCAGACATGGAACTACAGGTTTTAATGTTTGTCCTGCTGAATCTGGGTCTTTCTTTGATCCCATTGCTTTCTATTCCTCTATTTCTTCCTTTTGAAGTGTTTATCTTATATTCTTATACATCAACATTTCACTTTCTTTTTGATTTTTATAGGGGCTCACGATTAAGAGCTTGCCTTAAATCTCAGCGAAGACTCTGAACTTGGACTTTTAGCAATGTTGAAACTCTAAACATTTTAGAAACTGTTAGAGGTGGACTAAATACATGTTGCATGAAGGAAGGTGCACGAGTCTTTGGGGGCCAGGACAAAATGCTGTGGTTTGTATCTAGATGATCTCTCAAAGCCTCATGTGTTCATAAGTGGGGGTGGGGGAGGTGACTGGCTCATGCTGTGTGGTATCCATCAGTGGATTCGTCTCCTGATGAGTTTATAGCTAACTATGATGTTGGGTGGTGAAGCCTGGTCAGAATAGGTTACCACTGCAGTGGGAGTGTCTAACTCCTTCCCTCCTCCCTGATCTCTTTCTACTTCTTCACACCATCTGCTTCTCTGCTGTGATGCCCCTCTGCCATGTCCCACTGCCTGGGAACCTCCTGACTGTGAACTCAAATCTCTGTGATTATGATCCAGAATAAACCTCTCCTCCCTCTGCAAGGGTCAGGTATCTTGTCTCAGCAAAGTGGAAAGTAACTGAGACATTAGGTCAAAATTCTGATTTTTAAAAATAACCTGTATGTAATAAATGTGAAATCCAAAAGCACTAAATTTTTATGTTTATCCTCTTTTCACACCTTTAAATGAAAATAACTGTTGTTTTACCCACTTCAAAGAATGAAGGTGCTAATTTATATAAAATAATTTGTAACTTATAAAATATGCATACACACATGTTGATTTTGCAATACTAAAAGATGAGCACTGACAGCAGTGAGAGTAAGGGCTTAAATAATTGGTATTCTGGTGTCTGGGTTACTTTTCTCTTGCTGCTGAGACAAAACACCCAGTGCCCAAAATGAAGGAAGGAAAGGTTTATTTAGCTTACAGTTTGTGAAGATTTCAGTCCATAGTTGGCTGGCTCAGAGGCAGAGTGGCACATGGCAGAGGGCAAACTGTTTATGGCAGCAGAGCACAGCAAAAACAATCGGAGCAAAAGGGAGGAATGGCTGCAAGCAGCCTCCTTTTCTCCACTACATTGTAAACAGTCTACCCCCACCCAGGGGGCGTGTACCTCTTACATAACCTCCATGCCCTTCACTTCCACAGGATATATACAAAGTAAGCACCCTGGCTTCCTGCTGAATCACTCAGTCAAATCTCTAGACTTCCCAAGTTGACACAATGTATCAACCATAACATCCCACCCCTTGTCAACTTGGCAACCAGACACATTTCTTTAAACCAGTTTCCAGATACAAAGACATGCTTATATTAGAACCATAACATTTTGCCCCCATACAAATGAAAATTAAACCTCTCCAACATTTAAAGGCAGAAAATAAACATTACCACTCCAAAAGGTACAAATAGGGGCATACAGAGCATTGGGATCAAAGCAAGTCCAAAATCCAGCAGAGCTAACATTATGTCCCGTAATTCCACATCCAGCATCTGAAGCAACTTGTGGCACATTGTGAGCTCTGAAGAGCTTGCATGAGTCCACCCCTGACACTTCTGGTGGTTACAGCTCCCACAGAGTCTCTCTTAGGCTCACTTTGCTCCCTCTTTGCAGCTTTCCTTAGATGATCTATGGTTCTGTCTTTTCTAAACTTCTGAGGTCTCCAGGGCACCTTTTGCTTCATACTCACAGCCTCACATATTGTCCTCTCTGGGGCACACTGCCTGGCCTCCCAGGCCTTCTGAAATCTGGGTGGAAGCCTCTTTAACCTCAGAACTCTTCCATTTTCCTTGCACCTAAAGCCGGGTCGACGTGGATGATGCCACCTGGAGCAGTAGCCAAACTTTCCTCACTCTTGGCCTTAGTGGTCGAGTGCCTGGATTGCTGGGCACACTCAATCCAATGCTGAGGAGCAAATTCTCTATGCCGCCTCCATTCTGGAACCTGGTGTGCTTGCTGCTGCCGTTCTGGAACATGGCACTCTTTGGCTTCCTTCTCAAGGCAAGTTCATTCACCTTTGCAGTTTTGAGGTTGCAAAGGGTGGAGACTTGCTTCTTGTGATGCCCTCAGGCCATCTTTTCCATTCTCTTGTTCCTCATAGCATAGAGATCTCCTCAGTCTTATCTTTGCAGTCCACAGCTGTCCGGCGCCGCTCCCGACCGGCAGAAGACAGCACACAGACGATCAGATTCTGTAACGTGTTTCTTTATTGGACACAGCACATACCCCACAGGAGTCCACTCTGTGGCTCCTTCCGGGCTTCTTCCTCCTCCAGCTTCCCGTTACAGCAACTTATATAAGGGCGGTTAGCAAATCACACTACGCCACGTGGGCCTTCAGGATTGGTTTCAGGGCGCTGTAAGCAGGCACCTTTCTATATAAGGTATACACAGAGTCGGCAACAAGAACCAGAAAACAGGATATAGGCGCCATCTTGGTAACACGGTGGGAGGGGCTGATTCCAAGGAGACTAACAGCAAGCCCTCACACCGGCTCCCAACACACAGCTTTACTGGAGCTTCCTTTCTGGCCAAACTCACAATGTTTTAAATCATCCTGCTGGGCTCTTTGCTCTTGATTGTCAATATAAATATGGCTAAAAGCCCCCAACAATAGCCATGCCGCTGCCCCAATATTTGACTGCCTTGAAATTTCTTTTGCCAGATTAATTAGTTCACTGCTGCCCTTAATGTCAGTCTCAGGAAAAGTCTCTGGACATGAGCAAAATGCAGACAAACTTTCTGCCAAGCCATAACATATATCAACTGAAGTCCAACAATCAATGAAGTCATTCTTCCCAACAGAAACCTCCTGAACCTGGTCTTTACCAGCAAGATTTCTGTCAGCCTTCTGATCTTCTGAGCTCTGACCAGACCTCTCCAAACCTTCCCAAACTCTTCCCACAAGCAGTTTCCAAAGGCTCTTGAACCACATGGGCAGGTATAGTCAGAGTAACAACCCCACTCTTGGTACCAAATTCTGTCTTGGTTACTTTTCTCTCCTTGCTGAAACAAAATACCCAATGCCCAAAATGAAGGAAGGAAAGGTTTATTTAGCTTAAAGTTTGTGAGGGTATCAGTCCATAGTTAGCTGGCTCAGAGGCAGAGTGGCACATGGCAGAGGGCAAACTGTTTATGGCAGCAGAGCACAGCAAAAACAATCGGAGCAAAAGGGAGAAAAGGCTGCAAGCAGCCTCCTTTTCTCCACTACATTGTAAACAGCCTACCTCCACCCAGGGGATGTGTACCTCACACATAACCTCCATGCCCTTCACTTCCACAGGCTCAGGATGTATACAAACTAAGCACCCCGGCTTCCTGCTGAATCACTTAGCCAAATCTCTAGACTCCCCAAGCTGACACAATGTATCAACTATAACATCTGGGAATGAGGAGAAGAAAAGATCATAGATAGTTTATCTGGAAATCATTTTCCATCTATTCCAAATTATCAGAAGGTTAGGATATAATTTATTAGGACTTATCATTTTATTAGGGTATATCAGCCATATCACATAATTATCTTAGTCATAGCTGAGCAAGCGGGCACTTGATGTCACACACCGTGGGCAACCGGTTCGTTTTTATTGAGAAATTGCAAGGAATTAATTGCTTGGAGCACTGAGCTCAAAGGAGGTTTCCTCGTTCCCTAAGGGTAACAGATTTTATGCTTGATTATGGTTTACATAAATGGTTACCTTTTGAATATCCTCTCACCTCCAGAGATGGATGCTTCAGTACTTAAGTGTGTTCTGGCTGGGCATGGTTTTGCAAACTAAACATGGTAAGAAAATTTTGTGTTTCTTTCAAGTTCAGAGCCTTCAATTAAGATATAAAGATATTAAGAAACTTGTAGATTGTATTCTTTTCCTGAGAACTTCTCATTGGTGCCATCCTTTTAATAAGCCCAGGCTATACTTCTGGAGAATGAGACCCAGGCAGGGGCAAAACTCAGCTATTTCCATGATTCATCTTAGTTCACACACTCCTGTACATGCATGAGCAGACAGCCCAGGGACAGGGGTGCACAGCCCAGGCAAGGTCACTGCCCAGCTCCCCTGCCTACCAGATCACTTGAAAACATGGTAGGACATTGGGTGTTGTGATATTTGGTCACAAGTAACAGATACATGTTACAACGAGTAATGTCTACTGTGAGGAAGTGACAGGACTGATGGACATTTTCTCCACTACCCTGGTTACCTTCATTCACTTGATATCTTCCTCCTTTTTCTCTTTTGCAACTTCAGAATTCTAGGTTTATAGTGCTTGTATCAATACCATTTCTTAGAATAGCTGGCACCATCATTTCTGAGCTTTCACATACTCACACTTGTGGGGTACAGAGTAGGTTTCTCTTTTCTGAGCCTCATAGTGTGGAATTTTTCCTTTAGAAATTTATTTATTTTTATTGGGGTACGTTTGTGGTACATAATCATTACATTGACCATGGGGAGTTGGTAGATGTACGTGACATTTCTCAGTTCTGTTTTTAGAGTCCACTCTTCCTTCCTTTGCCTCTTCCACCTCCCTGCTTCTCTTAGGCCCCTTCATATATATGTATATAAGTGTATATATGTATATGTGTATATGTATATACAAGTATACATATGTATATGTGTATTATACATATTTGTGTTACATGATGATCACATTCTATAAATCCAATGATTTGCCAGCTTATTAGTGCCCGTGTGTATATTTAACTATCTAATCTTGGTACTGTGCTGCACTATTGAAAGATCATATGTGACAATGCTTCACTGGGCTCCTATAACTTGCAGATGGACAAATTTAATACTCTATGGTGCAAAAGCATCTTACCTTCTGTAGTATGTTTTTTATGTCTTTTTGGGGGGGTATTGGGAATCAAACTCAAGACCTGAGGCCTGCCAGGCAGGCGCTTATGCCACTGAGCTATATCCCCAGTCCTGTAGTATGTTTTGAATATCAGTCTAAATGTTCTTTTTCATAGAAATAAACAGTCTCAATATTGATTACTTTAAAAATAAGCCCATGGGTGGAGCTTACCGGGATATACTGGGTTCCGCATTTTCCACTGTTTCTTATTTGCATACAGTTCAGTGTGACCGGTCTGGCTGGTAAAGAGCTGACTGTGCTCATGAGAAAAGAACGAGAGGGGAGCCAGCTACCCCACAGAACATCAGTGAGTGACGGGAAAAGGAATCCCGCGCTCCCGAGGGGGCACCGCCTGCCCTAGTGCAATGCCAGTGTCTCTGGTTTCCGTGTATGTAGTCTCTGTCCGCGGAAAATGGCCTCATCATGCCGATAGCAGCTCTAAGTGTTGCCTCTATAATTATGATGGCTTATGAAGATACTCAGGTCAAATCTAGATTTGGAGTCCTCAGAAAAGGGCCCTTTTTCTTTTCAAAGCTGACTGAGAAATTGGAGTAGATAAAAAATCACTTTCTGAAACTATTTTTTAGATTAATGAATATATCGAATCATTCTAACGATAGGAAAATTATTTCCCCTGGAACTTTAAGAACTAAAATTGCTCTGTGTTCAGTGAAAGAGGCCTAAAATTTGTCAAGCTTATCAAGGCCACATGAGCAGTGAAGGGGTACAAGTTTATAACCTGTTATGGAGCTCATTAATTTCTTAACATGAATAGTGTTTTCTGCTTCATTACTGTTGGTGCGATCCTTGTGGGAAAAGAGGCAAAAGAATGAATATGAGTCAGGATAATAGCTTTTTAAGGGAATACTGAAATTTCTCTGCTGGATTAGTATGACAAAAATTAATTTTATTTCATTGGCATTGCCCTAACGGTAGCCACTGTGTCTCAAGCTAGAGGCATGATCCATTGTGTTTAGAAATTAAATCCCAATTTGAACTATATCCAGAGAAAGGTGGAACAATTGGTCTAATAAAGTTAGAAAAGCAATGAGGAAAAGGTGATATCAGGCTGGAAATACATGGCAACCTAAATTTTATGTAATGAAACTATCACTTGTGGTCCCTGGGAGATAAAAATTTACATAATGAACTGGTGAGCCTTGGAAAGATGATGTTCACACAGAAAAATTTTAAGTTCTACTTGGCTTCATTTTTCTGCCTGTTAAAAGCTAAGAGAAGAGAGACATAAACTACAGAAGGAACTGTTCAGTTTGTCAGCAGTATTTAGAGCCTATGCAAGGGCTAAGGTTTGTGCTGTTCAAAAATGTAGTCTTTCTAGAAAGCAAAGAAATTTTAATGCAAAATATGGCTTGGGCCAAAGGTCAAATAAAACCTTTAGGTATAAACTCTCACAATCTTTGAAAAGTTTAAGTTGTTACCCTAGTAGACTCTCAGTTGGACCAAAAATCTTCTAAGAGTCCTAAGGACATTATTCCATAGCAGCTTGGCCAAAAGAGTGTCTTTGTGTCAGTGGTCTTTCCTTTCTTCCCTCTTTCCTTCCTTCCTTCCTTCCTTCCTTCCTTCCTTCCTTCCTTCCTTCCTTCCTTCCTTCCCTCCTTCCCTCCCTCCCTCCCCCCCTCCCTCCTTCTGTCCCTCCCTCCATTTCTGTCTCTCTTTCTTTTTTGCTTATGTATTTTCATCTTGACCTCTGCTCCCTGAATGACCTTTATTTAAATTCATCAGAAAGAAATGTTCTGTTTCCAGAGCTCCAATTAGAGATCTAGAATTGTCTTCCAATGATTGAGTGCTCTGGTATGTTTGGAGGGCTTCTTTTAGGGTCTGCTGACATTTCCTGATTGTTTACTATGGTTTCCATGGGTCATGTGACTAACTCTAAGTCAATCACAGTACCCAGGAGTTTTCAGTGTTCTTTATCAGGCATTTCTGAGCAGCGTTAATAATCAAGTGTGTTCCACCAGAACAACGTATGAATAAATAAGGGGCTATTACTAGACGGGGAAATGAATGCAGGCCAGGAACGTCACGTGTCCACTCAGTCCTCCACCCACCCTGTAGCCTTTTGACAGATGGGCACCCTGTGAACTGTGTTCTTCCCCATCCCACTGTCAGCTCTTCAATATCACACACAGCCCTCTGCGACGCTTCTCACTTCATTTCCTATTTCTTTTGTCTAGGCGAACACATATTTCTTTACCAACACTGCATAGTTTTAATGTTTGCCTGAGCGCTCTTGTATGTTTGAAAGGTTTCTCTAAGGTCTGCTGACATTTCCTGATTGCTTACTACGCCCTATTTCTCTTTTCCTCCTGGGCCACCCTTCTTGGAAAGTCATTTTCTTCATCAATATTCTTTAACACTGTTTGGATTTGTGGGTGTACATTCAAGCAGAAAGGGAGGCTAACAGATGTAAGCAGAATCTCGTGTCTGTGCTTCATCAAGAGCCAGAGAAATTCGGGGCAAACAGAGGAGCAGGTGTAGATGGGCAGGCTGCTCCTCTCACAATGGGCGGATAGGACAGAACTCTTATAGTAAGTACCGACATGCTCTGGTAAGAAGGAAGAGACGAGCAGTTGAACATGTGCAGGTTAGGCACTTGCATTGCCTTACACTAGAAGAGCATAAAGTCAGAAGCATTTTTATCTGAGGCTGAGAAGCCAAAGCAACCACTCTATTTTAGGTCTCAGTGAAAGGCAGTATTCAGCGCTCATTCCAGCCTGCTGGCTGATCATCGTGAACACTCTTAGACGACCTTGAGTGGTCCAGACTATTCACCAAGACTCATATCAGGGGGAAATTCTGTCTCAAAGCTGTTAGCTGTTAGCTGTTAGTGATGAGTTTAAATTCCTGGATAGTCTCTGGCTGCTCTCCCTGAAACTGTTGTCCCTTGGTCACAGTACGCATTGATGTGGTTCAAAGAACTACTGTCTTCACAAACATTTCCCAACTCCTTTTACTAGTTTTGGATGATCCTTGCCTGATCAAGGATCTGTTACTGTGGTGACTCTGCAATGTTCATGGTACAGTAATACCAACCTTCCTACTGCTGTTGTGTGGTATTCTCCTCTTTGGCAGGAAACTGAATTGAAAAGATAATTTTTTAAATGTACATTGTGAAGTCTTAATGCAGTCATCAATTTTGCTCCTATATTTGTCATGTTTGATAAATAACCAAGAAAATCCAGTACAGCTCAGGGCTCCTCCTCCTTTGGACCAGTCAAAGAACACACTAGATAATGTTTATTCACATGTTGGTCACTTTTCATCCTGTTTTCATCAACACTGGCTCTACCTGTGTTCTTATGGTACCAACTAAGTTAATCTCTTAAAGTTCTTGTTATAATGTCATCTTCAAAGCGCAGTGGGCAGTTATGTATTTTTCAGTGTGTTCCCATTTAAAGCATTCAGGGCCAGGAATTTAAGAGTCATAGATGCTGCTAAGTACATTGCGATCCTCAATTTTCACACCTAAAGAATGAAGCTGCTCAGTTTTTAAACTTGTATTCCTAATGTCAGTTCACTGTTGAATTGTGTCCCTCTGACTTGCCCTGGATGGTTGTGATATATGTTAGGTGACTTTTGTATTAGTTACTCTCCTAAAGGTGGGACAAAATATCTGATGCTCATAATTTAAAGCTGGAGCAGTTTGATTTGGCTCATGGGTTAGGGGTTTGAATCCACAGCCCGTCAGCGCCAAGGCAGGAAAGGCCTGGTGCAAGGGCATAGTGGAGGAACACTGACCCCATGGCAACCAGGAAACAGAGGGAGGGTGGAGGAGGGAGGAGCTGTGGACGAGAACACACCCTTCCAGGTCCTAAGTTTCTCCAGGAGCCTGCCCTCTGCAACTGTGCCTGCCCTATTTCTGAACTCAACTTTGGAGGGGAAATTTAAATCTCAACAATAACAACTTTTGAATAAAAATGTAAGTATATGAAGACTTGAAGATCATCGTTTATGCTCCCACACATCCAGAAACTTTTCCTTATAGGGATAGGCTTCATGTAGGAACAAAGTCTGACGTTTTCACTACTATGATCATCACCGCCAACATCAACATGATCACTAAGAATCGGTGCCAGATATGATGGCAAAGCTATTAGAAGTTTTCTCGTGTGATTGTAAAATAAGAGGCAATAACATTACTTAAGCTTCATAAGAGAAAAATTAAAATGGGAGTTTGCCTGAGCAAGCAAGCTAGGAAATGATAGACTCTAGTTCTCAAAAACCAATTTGGTCTGATTGCACAGTGTATTCTTTCTGAATTTTTCTTCATTCACTCCTTTATGGACAATAAATGAGAAAAATTATTGGACTTTATGAGGGACATTATCATGTGT
The DNA here is from genome assembly GCA_004027595.1 of Dinomys branickii. NCBI lineage: Eukaryota > Metazoa > Chordata > Mammalia > Rodentia > Dinomyidae > Dinomys > Dinomys branickii. The sequence continues at coordinate 196,607 of PVLD010000291.1, read as the reverse complement.
AACAGGAGAGCATTATGTGAATAGCCTCCTCTACATTCTTATTTTCACCGTGTATATTTGAATCCATCCTTAAAATTTTACCTCCCTTCAAAGAAATAGTCTCATGATAATTAATGTTATCAAAAGCGGGGTTTCAAAGTTTACATCCATTCCTCTGCTTCTTTATTTTAAACTTTCCTATTACAAAACATTGTTGCTCTGTTCTTCATTTTTATGTTTACCGAATTGAATATTCCAGTGACTTAGTATATTTGAAAATATTGACTCATAATAACAGGTATATAAAAAGTCTAAGATCTATGCTGACACCCTCAATTACAAAGCAATGTCTGGAGGAAGGGATAGTTGCTAATTTTTTTTCTACTGAACTTATGACAAGAAAAGCTATACCTTTTATTTCGTTTTTTTTTTTTTGGCAGTACTGGGGATTGAACTCAGGACCCTGCGCCTGCTAGGCAGGCGCTTATTCCACTGAGCTATATCCCCAGCCCCTATACCTTTTATTTCTGAGTTGTATTTCTTTTCCAAATCATGGAGTCTGTTCTTTCTTCATAGTATCACTCAGAGAAAATTAAAGAGAAAATTCTGCTATATTTGTCCAGGGACTTTTTTTTTTGCCTTTTTGAGACAGGGTCTTGCTGTGTACTTCAGGCTGGCCTTGAACTGACAGCCGTCCTCCTGTCTCAGCCTTGTCCATGGATCTGAAAATCTTTTCCATCTTCCTTTTCCAACTCCAACCTCTACTTTGAAGTAATTCACTTAGATTTGTGGGACCTAGAAGAATTTGAATATTACATATATATTCATTTTAATATTTATTTAAATTATATTTATTAAATAAGTTATTATTTAGTTAAATTCTACTATTTGTGTATTTATTATACTTGTATATTTATTATACATTTCCCTGTAACCTTGAGTTGTACATTTAAAATTTAAAGCTTCTACTTCCTACCATTTGCGGTAGGAAATTTTGTAAGTGAATATTTATGGTAATAATCACTTTAACATGTTGTCATAAGGAAAATGTCAGCAGAAGAACTTGAACGTAGGACTGGTCAATCGCATTAAGTGACTGTTAGCTGTTATCTTCAGCATCTGGCATTTTACACTATTTTACACTCATACTGCGAGAAACCAAAACGGTAGGAGCAAAATTAAATTTTGGTCTCTGAATTTTTTGGAAAAACATATCTAGTATATTCAAGGCTGGCCTCAAACTATTGATGTTTCTTCTGCCTCATCGTCCTTAAGCATACATCAACACATCTTGCCTGGGGAAGTATTATATATATATATATATATACATATATATATATATATATATATATATATTTTTTTTTTTTTTTTTTTTTTTTTTTTACTTGCCTCTAAATTTTCTTAACATTAGCCCCATGGGATTGACTTAGCTATCTGTTTATTACGGAGAAGTGGCAATGGGTACAGTGTTTGCAAGCCTCAAGTACCCAACACCAGCATGTGCTGGGCGTGGCCTATGCAATGTGAGTGGAAGAGGGAGGCTGTGCATTGATTAGAGACCTTCCCTTTATCTAGGACAAAGCAAGGATAGTTTCTAAGGAAGACATTAAGATGAGTAACAATCCATGTTAAGCCTTTTTCAATTCTATCTCTATCATATTTTACTACTAAAAAGATTTACTACTGGTTTCTATTAGTTCATTGAAAGGAGCAGTCAGTGCTTATATTGTTTGAATAATTTTGCACGCTGATATCTGACATCTGAGCAATTACTTTGAAGATAACGATAGGCAACATATAGCCGTTGTTAATTTCCTACCGTGTTATTGTAAAATTCTGTATCATTTCTATTGTTTCTAAAATTCTCTTTAAAATGAAAAGGTGGGACTAATAGTGAAAGAGCTAATCTAGGAAGACTAGTCTGTATTCATTACATACTTAAGTTTTATAAACCGTCTCTATGGTACCTTGATTTTACAGACGGCCAGGCAACAGGACAGATACAAATTTACGTATTTTTTAAAGTTACAATTTCCAAGCCCATACGTCACCATCTAAGCAGGGGGTGAATATTAGAGTGAGACACTTAAAATTATTTTGTTGAAATTTTAGATCCAGTGGTTCCAAATGGTGTTTTTCCAGTTAACTTATTTGTTTTCTTGTATTGGTTGGAGATCTTGGGACTCAGTTTAAATTATGTTTTTGCTGTGTAATCATGATTGCAGTGTGGATTACTTGATTTCTCTTTTTAAAAAAAAGGACAAAGTTAAATGAAATTCAATTTATGGCCCTTCAAACAGAGGGCCCAGGAAAATAATTCAGGGGTGAGCTAGTTCCCTTCTTCAATTTCCTTACCACATTATACCTAATAATTTTTCTGTGTTATGAGAAGAACTTGCAAATTTCTGCCTAAGCTGAGCAAAATATAAAGCAGGAGAGGCCTGATATTCATTATGAGACATCTAAAATACATGCATCCCACTTTAACCAATTTAGAGATTAAAGTGATGGAAGCTGGGAAGTGATTCATTTTTCTATACCTAAACATTACTTATTTTGTTTTTACCTGCCACGTTCAAGACAGCTGCTAGCCTAGGATATTTTATATTTTTCCCGATTTTTATACTAGTCAGCCAGTGAGTCGGCTGTTTTTGTGGTTTCTATTTGTTTTCCTTTTCTATTATTTTTCATTTTGAGGATGTAAGCCTTTGGGGAGGAAAACCTCTAACCTTGAACCGGCCAAATGCCCATAGATGGGTAACTGTGTCCATTATTTTCTTAATGGAACCCGACACAGGTTTTATGTGTCTTCTGAAAGCTACATCCTCAATTCCTTATTCCACACCCAGAGAAAAAGCAACGTATTTCCTGCTTCAGACCTGAGACAGAAGTAGCTTTTCTTCTTTTTGGCTGGTCATAATTTATACTAACAAGATGTGAGCAAATGAGTAGAAAGGAGGTAAATTGGGGCTTAATGAGAGTGATCCTTTATCATCCACAGTGGCTCTGAAGTTCTGTGTAGGCAGCAGTGAAATAAGGTCTTCAGGACTCATACACAATCCAGCAAATAACCTTTCTAATAAAAGTTCTTTATTATGACTAGCTCAGGGCTGAGCTCCACACAACCTCATGCATATTCTCATAGGCAGATGTTTGGAAATCACAACAGGGATTTGTGTCAGATTTTGAGTCAAGATGGGAGCACAGATGGGGAAGTTCCAGGGCTAGGGGAGTTTGTCTGCATGTGTCCTCCAATCAGAGAAGCCAGTGACAAGTAGCAGGATGGACTTCAAGAGAGGATGCACACAGTGGGATTAGTTTAATCAGGTCAGGGTCTGGAGGGGGTCAGAAATGAAGAAATTATTCCATGTAAGTGATTTGCAGAGCATCCAATGGTAGGCTCCTGTCCTTAGAAGTAGCTGAGCTTAGAGCAGGAATCGATGCCCTGGCTGTGCATCTGGAGTGAGATAGGTTAAGGCTCTGGAAGAATCACTTAACTGGTGAATGTGAAAACTTTAGAATTGGTGGCAGAAGACAGATACTGGGACTCCATCTCTCAAGGTCTAAAGAAAAGAGATTTCTCACCTGGGATGAGTTTGCCAATGTCCTCACAAGATTTTGTTCTCATCTCAGCACCAAGATTTGAGATATGTGTTTGTGATGAAAGGAAAGTAGGTCATATGCACCTTCTGCTTCTGCTTCTATTCCATAGAAGGAGACAAAGACAGACAAGGAGAAGAGAAGAGGAAATCTCAAGCATTAATAAATAATGGAAGTAATGATACATAGACATATCCTAGTAGGGGACAGGCTTTGAGCAGTGCTCTAAAACTGCAGTGAGTGCTGGATCACAAGGAAGACTTGCTGAATTTCACATTCTGATTTATTATTCTGAAGTGTGACTGATGTTCCTTATGCCTAATGTCCAGGTGCTGCTGTGGCTGTTGGCCTGAGAGCCACATTAAGCATGGTAACAATAAGAGATGCAAGTGAAATACTGGTTCAGTCAACACCAACAAGTCTGAAGAAGAAAGGATGAAGTACAAAAGAGAAACTTTAGACTAAGGGCAGGAATGTTTGGAGGCTGAGCATCAGTCTTTACTACAAGTCTACCTATCCTACTTCTTAAAGTCAGGACCTGGCTGAGAAGCTGGACATTGCCTGCTGAATGAGTGTCTGCTTTTGGAAACAGTGGATAAAACCACCTCATTTAAATTCTCTTTTCTTATAATGTATTTATTAAAAAAATTTAAAAGGCTAAAGGAAGCAGGCCAATTTGCCACACCAGGCTCTGTCTTGGAAAGGAAGACAGGGGTCAGAGTCACAGCATCTTGCGCGGCTCCTAGGAACTTGGATCCTCGGTTTGGAAGAAATAGCGTCATACAGTGGTAAGCGCAAGGTCTTTCCAGTCTTTGGTGTGGTGCTCAGCATTGGTGTTTACAAAAACATACTGTTCAGTTTCTTATGCTTTGTGAGTTTCAGCTTCTCATCCTCAAAATGTGATGGTTATGTCCTATTTAGTCTTATAGTCTTATACGGCATTAAGTTAAATACTTCACATATAATAGTTAGTGTGGGGCCTGTGTTATAGAATGTACTTCTTCTTTTTTTTAATAAAAGAAGATAATTTATTTGAGGGTGGGGAAAGAGGGACAAAGAGGGAGGAGAACAGATGTGTCAGGACAGCTACTCTGGACAAGTAGAGAAGATTCGTAAGTGAATAATTCCACATGTGCTTATTCTGATTGTGGTTGTTTTTTGAATTAGGAGTGACAGGAAATTCTCTCTTTTTTTTTTTAAGAAAACCTAGACCTCTTCGGGAAGCTGTTACAAAGACAAAACAATTGCCATAGGAACACATTGAGGATGGTCGCCCCAGTGCCTGTGTTGTTTTACAGAAAACTGGTCTGAGGCAGTAGAAATAAAGGACATAACGTAAAAAGCTACAAGAAAGCAGACAGGACAGACAGGGAGGAAGGAGCGGAAGCTATGCAGAAGCACACATGTCAATGGCCAGATTTGAATCTGGGGTGTTTCCCAAGAGACTACCTAGAGAAATCTGAAGTAATTAATCTGGCCCCAAATTAGTACAAGACTCTTGATCCTGTGGACAGTGACTGAGGCTGACCCTTCTGAGACTTCTGCCTTTTCACCTAAAGACAAAGTGTGGGGCCTGTGTTATAGAATGACAAGGATATCTCTAGGCCTCAAAGAGACATCTGAAATTCAGGCTATTTCTTCCCAGCTGCTATGTATTTTCACCACACTTGCCTGCTAGTGTACAGACAGCATATATAGCAAAGGCAGAAGTTGTAGGCACAGTCAGAGGGTACCTAGACACAGAACATTTTAGGGTAAATGATAAGGCATAGATATCTCGTTGGTTAAGCTAATTCATTTTTGTGAATAAAGATCAACTTTTTTCTGCTGGTGACAACTTGCTCACTCAGCATAGCTTGTCCTGATGAAGAACTGGCTGAAGTGAGAGTTGGAGTAGAAAAAAGACTGTGATCAGCCTCACCTGAGAGGGGAGAGGTGCCAAACTGACCTCTAGTTATGAGCAGAATCTGAAAGCAGCATAAATGGTTTTGGTGATCAGTATTTGTGTCCTCCAGCTGTCCAGTGGCTGTTGATGGGGTGTCTCTTTCCATGCCATCTTCACAATATTTTACTGAATCTTCTGTCTGGACCCTGCCTTGTTATACTGTCTGCCCCCAGACCGAGAGCACTTGCCTTCTGATCTCTGCAGAGAGGCTTGCCCTGTTGCTGTTGAATGGGAGACTCCACCTTCACAACTGTAACATGCAGGGCTCTCCCCTTGCCTTTGTTCACGCACTTCCCATCATGCTCCTCACCACTGTAATCATCTGAGTCTTCAGTCTCAGGGTCTGGAGGTAAGTCCTGATACTCACACACTGCCGTGAGCATCACCTCCAGTGATGAGAGATTATCATTAAGTACAAATCTAAATTCCATACTAGATTCAGCAGCAGCAGCATCGCCTTCCTCTTTTTCATAGGCAAGAGAGAATTTTGTTTCTTCTTCAAATTTAGCATTCACCACAACAAACAAATGCTCCATGGATAGGCATTTAGGTCCCTGAACACAGCACATGAACTAATGGTAGGGTGTTCCAGTGAGAATCCTAATTTGGAACCATTTAACTAAGACCCGTGACTCTCAGCAATGGAGAGGGTTCTGGTGTGGATGGTCTTTCAGTTCAGCACAGATTCTGTATCTGGCTGCTGGTGCCTGAGCCCCTTGGCCGGTTCTGGCAGCAGACAGCTTCTGAGGATGTTCATTGTGCCTGGAGCATCCCTATACAGATTTGGAGAGAGTGAGAAGTGTGAGGAAATTCTGAAGGGATGATTTTAACTTGCACCTTATCTTTCTACTTAGCATCATGCTTAAGAGCCTGTACCCAGGCCTGAGTCACTCTCAAAATTCACTTTGAAAACTGTTACAAAAATGTCATTCTAGGGCTGGGGATATAGCTCAGTGGAATAAGCACTTGCCTGGCAAGCGCAGGGTCCTGAGTTTGATCCCCAGTACCGCAAAAAAAAAAAAAAAAAAAAAAAATGTCATTCTGTACATTGGAGGTTACTTGGCAGAGCAGAACTGAGTAAGGTTGAACTGTAGAGGTAAAATTAAAGTAATAAATGACAGACCGGAAAACTGAAAAAGGGACAGTATTCCATGTCACATATGTATTTATGTGAAGTCCAGGAGGTATTTGATTTTCTTCCTACCCAATAGAAGAGCTCACATGTCTGTGCATGTCAGGGTAAGGACTGAAATCATTTCACATTAACATATAAAGGTCACTTACAGAAACATGGCATGTCTTAACATTGTTAAGGTAAATTTACTTCGCAGGCCATACATCTAAACAAAGGATCTGAGAATGCCTTCCTGTGTATGAGGACAAGGACAAGATGGTGAACTGTACTGAACAGAATTTTGGACTCTGAGATCAGTCTGATTTAGGGTTTCAGTTTGGCCACTTAACAGTTGGCATTTATTCCACTATTCAACTGCTGTGAGATTTAATTTCCTATCATAGCACAGAAATATGTATGACTATACATACGGCTGTCATGAGCGGTAGTCATATTCATTAAAGAGCGGGAAGAAACAGGAAGTGGAGGCTTTAGGAAGATAATGGCCATGGAAAGCAGATGTATTAGCCAAAACCCTTTCTTCCTTTGTTCAGAAAGTTTGGACTGCTGGGCTGTTGGGTCATAAAAACAACATCTACTTCCATGCCAGCCCTCCAAGCCAGCAGCTGTGGACGCTGCCCTGGCTAGTTGCCGTGTAAGGAACGTCTCTCCTGCAGTAATGGGATTAAGGTCCAAACACTAGAGATGACAACAACCACCAAAACCAGGACAAGACAACTGATGTAGTGCTTATCTGAAAGGGCAAAGCATATTCTTAAAGTGCTGGCAGATTTGTGGCCTGTGTGCGGTGAGTTTCTCTTTGGGTAGCTACTCTTTGACCAGTCATAGTGACTCAGAATCCTGCCCCCAAGTGACCAGATTCTGAGAAAGACCCGTGAGAAACCCATGGAACGACTCTTTCACTTCCCTTGTCTCTACTTGTCTCAGTTAAAAATCCATCTTTATCTCTCTGTCTCTATCTCTTTGTCTCTGTCTCTCCCTTTTTCTGTCTCTCTGTCTCTGTGTCTGTATCTCTGTCTCTGTCTCTCTCTCTCTTTCTCTCTGGACCAACTTTCACTGCCTCAGAAACGTCACTATGATAACAAAAGGCTAACTCTAATAAAAAAGTACATAACTTAAGTTTAGAATTATATAATGTGGCTCTCAAGAAATCTGTAAGTCCCAACAAAAGATTATCAATTATAAGAGAGACAACTAAATCCATTGCACACCTTTGATCCAGTCACCATGGGCCAGAAGGTCATCACCTGCAAGCCTAGGATGGCACCGCGTGGGCATAGGAGCATTTAGTACAGGGCAGACACCATACGCAATGTGAGCAAGAGACACAGCGCCCTTATGGGTTAGAGGACTGCCGATGGTCTCCCATAACCTTTCCCACTTTTCAGCTTTGTCCTCTTCATGCAGGGCAAGGTGGCTCTGCTGTGGAGAATTTTGCTCTGATGACATGTAAGGAAGGAACATGTTTTATTCTGCTTTTCGGGGAGACAGAGTGGTAGATTCCCTTCCCCCACGCATTCCTTACTTTTGTTTTACATGTATTGGATTTTAATTTGTATTTATTTATTTCCTTAGCAAGACAGCGTGAATAGAGGGAGGCAGTTCTTTTGTATACTCTTCTGATAGGGGATCCTATGCTAAGAAAATACCCGAATTTTCCAGTACTTCAACACAAATGTTATGCTGATCCGGTTTGCTTTCTGGCTGTAGCTTCTGCACTGAAGGTTAATTAACTTTCACCTAAATGAGAAAAAAGATGCAGCGATGCTTCTCTGCTTGTTGGAAGAAAACTGTCAGCTGTCGTTCTCTGCAGTCCTTCCTTCCTGTCCATGTGAGGGATGAATTCCACTGCGGTGTTTGCAGAAGCACCTGCATGAATCTGAATAGTTTATTAGAGAATCATATTGACAAATTTCCCCGAAGTAGTAATTTGTTCTTATAAATCACTATGCTGGGGGTAATGAAAAATAACTGTTTATGACAAAGAATGAGCTTAACAGATGCTAAAGGAACATCAGCTGTTGTCTGTCTTTTTCTTGACTCTTTAGTCCTCTGCAAACTTGAAGCCTTCCTCATCCCCTGCTCACAGTAATGTCACTGGGCTGTGTCGTTAGAAAGGGAGGCAGTGGCGACCTCCTGTGACCCATACAGCTTAATAAGTCCCTTCTCACAGTTTATGTTAGAAAGGACCCTGAAATCTTGTATGGACTCAGATGGAAAGTTCTTGTCTTGATTAATGCTGACCATCATGAACACAGATTTGTGACCATGTACAAATCATAAAATGTCTCAACTAGATATTTAAAAACAGGCAAAGCTACTCACAATATTCCACACTTGTATTAGAAGCCACGTTATACAGTCTGAATGCTATATAACTGTCAATCCTGTCTTGCATGCCAACATTAAATTATGCAGAACTAAAAAGTAATTTCATAGACTTATTCAAGTCATCAATTGTGGAATGAAACTCCATGCTTATTAACTAGCCGGTACAAGGTTTGCTTCCTCCCAATCTTCACATCAGCCACTGCACAGGTGCTCAACATTTCCTAGTGTATTTATTCTACCCAACAATTCAGAGGGGCAGCTGTGATTAATCATAAAATTCAACCATTGAGATTATCAGTAAATTGTCAGAAAGATGGATACTCAATCCATAAACACAAGCTACTGTGAAGTACTAAATATTTTTCATCACTATATTTTGAAGATTAGCTTTTGGAAAACAGCAGGAAGGGGGAAAAACATACAGACTTTTTCAAATTGTTTTTCACTGTGCATAATTAGCCCTTCAAAAAATGTTAAAAAGGGAGGGATGAACCCATACTGTAGAACATCTGCATGGAATGGAATGTTGTGTTTATGTTTCTTTATTCTCATATACCCTACTTTACTGTAGATGAGCATTTTATAGAACTCATTTGCAGTTATATTTCATTATGAGTCTCATTTAATTTTTTCTATTATTTATAATTTTTTTTATATTCTAAAGAGGAAAAAAACTAGCAAAACAACAACAATGAAGGCAAAAACAGAATCAACACAAAAACAACAAAAACTATACATGACCTCAAAACAAAATGATAGGAATTAACAATGGTTGCATAACCCAGAAAAATCAAAATATGAGTCTGGTTATCACTTTTTTCCTCCACTAAGAAAATATTATCTACAGAATATGGGCCAAATTGACTTATTTTTATTAAAATTGGCTTTGCAAGACTCCTTTCTTTGTTATGACATTAGAGATAAAATTATATGTCCACTTTTCAATCCATTTCATGAAAACTTATATAGAGATGGTCAGTGTTTCACCTACGTGGGCTCAGATCGTATAAACAAATCTTCAGATTCAGAGATTATTATAGCTAGTCTGTTTTAGAGATAAAGCCAAAGTGTCAGCATTAGCTGGCGCCTACTGCTCTTCTTAAGATAAGACCTATGTCAAAGGATAGAACACTGTGTCTAGATCCCATTACTGTGCTCAGCCTTAGCTGCACTACTTCATCTAAAAGATAGCAAGTTTCAGAAATAAAGCATCAGATGGCAGAGAATGGACCCATTTTTTAAATTTGGAAGGTTTTATGCTAAAGAAGTAGAGGGCTACGTAGATTCCCAGAAAGACAGCATCTAACATTTCTAGCTATTAACAGTAACTGCAAATAGAACATGAAGACATAGTAAACCATAATGGAGTGGAAGGCACAAGGACTTCAGACTCACAAAAACTTACTTAAACCCTGGACTGTTTGCTTCTCTGTGCTGTGAGACTGTGCGTGCTGACTGATAGTGCAGAGCGGCCTTTCTCACTGGTGAAGTGGAGAACCAAGAGAATGTAGACAGTTGGCTCATGAGGTGGGCATGCTGCCAGTATGCAGATGGGACACTGGAGACTAGATCTCATCTTCTACAGTGTGGGACAATATTGATCTAGTTACAAGATGACTAATTATTCCTTCTGGCAACAAAGCGCAATGATGCAGAATCAGGAAAAGAGGAAGGAGGCTTTTCATTGCAGAGTGTTGATACATGATGTTCAGATTTAAGAAGACCTTGCAGCAGTAAATGTTTTAAATTCAAAACCCACAAATCAGATTTGATCAGCTGATTAGCATTAGATCTTTCAATTAGATGGGAGGAGGCATAATTTATTTTTAATGCAAGTTTTTAAAGTATTGAAGATTGAACCATGACAGCACTGAGCAAGAGCTCCAGCCCCTTGTGATTTTAAATTTTGAAACAGGGTCTCACAAAATTTCCCAGGTTGGCTTCCAACTTGCTGTCCTCCTGCCTTAGCCTCCCAAGTTCTGGGGATTACTAGTGTTTGCCACAACATGCTGCTTGTTACTCTAGTTTGATAATTTTATAATTATTTTTGAAGTATGCTATTTCTTCTTTGAGACAAAAATGAGGTTATGAAAAGGAAATATTTCTGTTGCTATTCCTCAGACCTACGACCCTTTTGCTATAAGATGTAGGATACACTCACTAGTTTTTCTAAGCTTTAGTTATTTTACCTAAAAATGAGGGTAAAAATGCCAAACTTATAAATCTCATACTTTTTAGGACATCATGATCTTTCTGTGAGATGATTTTTCTTTATATAGGTCCTGTAAAATTGATACTTTTTAGGATATCATGAATTTTGTGAATGACTTTTCCCTGTGCTGAAAACACTCTGCCACCACGTTTTTCATCCCTTTTTTTATGTTGTACTCACATTCTTCCTATTGTCTCTCTGCCTTGTTAGATTCTACTGTCTTTGAGGACAGAGGACATGCCTTGCTCAATGTCGTCCATTAGAGCTTGTACACAGTAGGTGAATAAAAGTAGCTTTAACGGAGAGAAGGACTTTAAGAATACACTTGTTGAATGTTTTAATTCATACATGATTTCGTTTTAGAAAGTGCTTCTTAAGTGTCAGGTACTATTATGAAATTCAGCCAAAAATAGAGTAAATTTATGATCTCAGATCTTATTGGAAACATTTTGTATTTCAAGGTGCTACTTTTGCTGTGGTCTTGGGGAGATAGTGTTTTTATCGCTTTGTTTAGAAAGCTTGTGAGGATCTAAGAGAGTGGAACCCACCTCTTTGTCTGGGTAGGCTGAGACAAAGACGGGGAGACAGAGAAAGGTAAGACTAGTTTATGGGTGACGTGGCTTCTTCAAGAACCTGAGAGTATATACTTTCTTCCAGGAATGTGGAGAGAATTATATTAGTGATAAAAAAAGCCCAAGTGTGCTTTGGAGGAGTACCTAGGATGGGTTACATTTTTTTGTTATACTTGTTCCTTCTTTCCTTGGAGAAATTATTTTGTTTAATTGCTTGCCTGCTTTTCATAGAATGTCTTTCATAAGTCATTTTTATTTAGATGTTAAAGTTAACTCCGTGGGAGAAGAAAACCCCACTCAAATATTCATTAATGCTGCTATTTTCTAACGTAATTTCTGTAAGGCTACAACAGATCACAGTTCCTTTGTCTCAAAATGTGCTTGCTTTTTCTAAATTTGATTCGGAAATGAATGCCACACACATTTTATTTTACTTTGTTTTTTCCCTGAGAGGAAGATATGTTATCAAGTTAGATTGCTCTAATGACAAGACTTCAAACCGTGAAAGAAGCTCACTAACATAATTCAACTTGGACTACTATTTGGCGCTAGCCTTGGCCCTGAAACACCACCACTGGTGAACAGAGAGGGGTGGGAAAGAACCAGGTCTAAAAGTATTGTAGGGAAAACAGGCCTTTGGTAAACAATAAAGTTAGGTCCAATATGAACTCGGAACTTCTGCATACTGAAGAACTTCTGCATACTGAATTACTCCACAAACAACTATGTTTCCTCCTTTCCCTCCCACCTACTTATTCTCCAACTCTGTATTTGCTTGAAAGCTTTTGTGACTATATCTCTTCTAACTAGGTTATACCTATGGGTGACTATTTTCTCAATATTTATTTTTCCTAACATTTGCTTAAATTATGGGGTATGCTACCTTCAATGACTGTTGCAAGCTAGTAGGAGTAGACGGAGAACGATATTTGTGGCTGAGTATTTATTGGACCATGATATAGACACACAACTTTTATATAACATCTTTAATGATCGACAAAAACACAAGTACTATGGACTCTATATTCTAAAACACAAAATTTATGACTCAAAGCAATTAAGCAATGTTTTTTCAGGTCACAGTTTTGTCACAGGTGAGCTCCGATTTAGTACCAGGTCTCCCACTTTCAATTTCCATATTCTTTGCACTGTATCATATGTTTACATGAAACTGTAACAAGTGACCTTAGAAGTAAATTAAAATAAATACTAAACAGTACAAGAGGAGGAAGAGATAACAAAGCAGATTTGATATAGATAGTTATAATTATCAAATTATATCTTTGGTGTCTGGCATAGTTATCTTCAGAATTGAGAGTTCTTTGTTTAGTGTAAGTTCTGGCTGAAAGTGGCAATAAAATAGAATTGTTAAGGATGTGGTGTGCATGCATGTGTGTGTGTTCCCCTGTGTATGTGTGTGCATGCATGTGTGTGTGTGTGTAGGCATGTGCAAGTGTGGGTGAACTCACATGTAGGAAGCAAGAATTTGAGATTGGCTTTAAAGAATGGCAAGAATTTGGACATGCCTATGTTGGGAATTAAGTCAAAGGAAACTAGCTCCTCACATGTGAGAATGAAATGATCTAAGACACACAGGCAGAAAATATGAGACAGTGTTTAAATTATGAAGATTCAAGCCTGAGTTAATCAAATTATTGAGAGGCAGAGAAAAGCTTCAATGTTAGGATTTTAGATCTTCCTATCTGTATATAAAGAGAACAGTAGTTTTAGGATTGGAACCATCCTCCCCTAAATGAAACTTCCCTATCCTTGGAGTGTCACAGGTAACCTAGGTCTGAGAGTTCCCCACACTAATTGTTCTAACTAGAAGACTTTTGTGTGATCTTTGGTGGCCATGTGAAATGGTCAGACACGAGTAAGGAATTTCTTTGAAGTGTGTGTTCATCTTCAAAATTCCAGTGTAGGTTTCATGTATGTATATTTGATTTTAATCTGACACTATTTTCCAAGATTATCAATCAAAAAAAAAATCACGTGAGAAAATGGACTGCGTTTGGCAGTGGCTTCATGTGTTGTGTGACAAGCTGCCTTCAGCCCTGAAGGGCTCCATGCACTTCATGGATTGAGGAAGCCAAACTAATGCTATTTTCACCGGCATGCCACAACTTCAGAACAAGGAGTTCTTACGACCCTATTTTAAAAAGGTTCATCTCTATTTTTGAATTAATGCCTTGTCTCTAAGTGTTCAATATTTTTCATTTTTAAATTCTCTAATTACCTAGATTTCTCCTTCCTTAGAATTAATCTTTCACCAGGTGATCCTGATGCTTCAGGTAGTTTTTCTCATATTTACACTACTTTAACTAATTTCAAAAATGTAAAAGAAAAACAGGATAGTAGACTCAAAGTACTGAAGAAATGGAGTTATGCGTTGGGCCTTTGCTAAGTGACTTCCAGAATACAGGTTTTCTCCAGAGCTACCAGTTGTCTTTCATTAAAATAAGTATTTTCCAACATTAGAGGTGTTCTAAGCTATAACTACTCTGGTATGAGGTATTGTAAACTGACTAACAAGAAATGTTTCCATAAGCCCAACAGAGGTGAGATGTCCATAACAGACATTCATTTTAGAGTTCATTAGCAATATTTCTGTGTCTTGAATTCTTCCTAAAACATGATGAGTGGCTTTATTGCATGTTATAAATAGCAGAAATCCAGGGTTCACATTGGCTGTGGCATGCTCCTTCAATTAGCATCTATGTTAAGCCTCAGGTTTCCTACACTGCAAACCAAAGCTGCAACTTATTAACCAGATCATTAATAAGTAAATGACTTTGTAGTATTTTTGTCACTGTTAACACTTATATTTCCTGTGCTCTGTCATTATTCTGACAAGTAATTCCTCTTATTCTTCTGATAAGTATTAGTAGAATATAAATGAAAGACATTTAAACTATAGTCACTTTCCTTAAAATAACCCTTTGATCCAGTTAGAGAGATAAGATGTGTAAGTCATATTACATGTTTTATCAAGTTCCTTTAAAATTCTGCTCCATAATTAGCATAGGATGGTATTACAAGAAGGTCTCCTAACAGAAGGGTTGGTTAGGGGGATTATTATAAGAAACAAGGCCCAGGACAGGGTTAATAGAGTCAGGGCCTTCCATGCCTGAGCAGTGGTGTTTCCACACGAACCAGTCAAACAGTGTATGTGTGTAACCGCGTTCCAGATGGCGACAGAGTTTGTTTTATCCGTCATCTGTTTTCTCTGTGTAGTTATATGTACTTGCAACATGGTAAACATGCACAATACTGCACAGCACAACTTAGCTTATTAAGAAGTAGTAATTGTCTGACTGAAGAGTTAAGCAGACTCTTGATTCTGTCACTGACCATGCATCAAAAAGACAACTAAACAACCTCTCTTGGGACTGATTTTCCTCTGCAGATGGGGAGAAATTATCTGCTTCATAAGATTATTTATGAGAACCTATTTTAATTTTAAAAATATCCCTGGGTTATTGTCAACGCATCTGAAAACATCACATCTGAGTCTCTGACACTGATCAGTCAGTCATATGGTACAGACCTGTATTTCTGCCTGTTTGTCTGATATGGCCGGTAAACCTCTCAACACTATGGAAAAGAATCATCCCCTTTCTCCTCCCCTTTCTCCTCCCCTTTCTCCTCCCCTCTTCCAGAACCTTCTCCAGCTGAAGCACTCTCCACTGGGGTGAAGAGATCCTCTCCATCTCTGTATAAACTCCACAGTCCAAGAGAAACATAACCTTCATGTAGCTGAAACCAATGAATAAAACAAAACAGAAATTCTTTCCAGAGCCAAGGGTGTTTAAATCTTCTATATTGCCTCCTTCATGGGCATTTTTGTATTAGCAAAGATATGGAAATAATTTTTATTTGTTTAAGTAGTTACTATATGTTTTAAATGAATTTATATTTGTAAAATTCTGATGTGGGGAAGAGTTTATGGAGGGGTAATGAGATGTGTATGTTAATTAGAGTCACTATCTGACTTCAGTTTTGCATCACTAAACATAAGCCAGCATCTATTTAATAACCATAGCCTTGAGTGACAAAGATATGTCCCATGGCATTTACATATCCTCTGCTTCTTTCATTTTTCTGATAAATATTCCTCAAATCTCCTGTGTCTTGGAGGAATAAATTAAGGACATTTAAAATAGAGTCATTATCCTTTAAAAAAAACCCTTTAATTGAGGAGAAAATATACAAGTTGAATATTACATTTTACATAGTAGGTACTTAGAAAAAATAAGTGGATAAAGGAATAAATGAATGCACTGTGTGAAGGTGAACCTCTAAAAAGAGACACACCCACAGGTACGATCAGAACAGTTGCCTACCGAACAACAAAGGTCCATATGCCACCATGATGCTGTGAATTTGGCAAGTGACACAGTAGATTTCAAGTTAATTTCTTGTAAATTCCACATTACTTAACTGATATCTCTTTTATGACTTTCAAAGCATTAGTAGGATGACTTAGCTCTATAGATTCTTTGAAATCATAAAAACAAATCCCAAACTTAGGGTGTAGAATTTTAAGAAATATCATATACTTGAACTTTAGTTTTAGTAGCACCAAACAACACATTCAGTTTTTTTGTGTTTAGAATGGATGACACCGTGTGTATCTTCAGGTTTGAATTACCAACAATTGCCTCCTGCCACAAACACTATAAAAAAATTGAGAAATGGACTGTGGGGCTTTCTGAGCCAAATTTAACCCATGGTACATGTTATGGTTGATACATTGTGTCAACTTGGGGAATCTAGAGGTTTGGCTCAGTGACTCAGCAGGAAGCCAGGGTGCTTACTTTGTATACATCCTGAGCCTGTGGAAGAGGAGGGCATTGAGATTGTGTGAGTGTTACACCGCCCAATGGGTGGGGGTAGCCTGTTTACAATGTAAGGGAGGTAGAAAGAGGCTGCCTGCAGCCATTCCTCTCTTTTGCTGGTTGTTTTTGCTGTGTTCTGCTGCCATGAACATTTGCCCTCTGCCATGTGCCATTCTGCCTCATAATCAAGTATGGGCTGAAACCTCCACAAACTGTAAGCTAAATAAACCTTTCCTTCCTCCGTTTTGAGCATTGGGTATTTTGTCTCAGCAACAAGAGAAAAGTAACCAAGACAGTACATTTTCCATACTATGACGTAACTAACTTCAAAGTGAATCTTAGTTGGATTCTACATTAAACCATCTACATTATATACAGTTTTAAATTAACAAATAAAGGGGAAGAATGGCATATGGCCCTGGAGTTTTTCCTCTAGGAGTTGTTTAAAAAAAATCACTGACCTAATTGGGTGTGGTGGTGCACACATGGAAATTCAGCAATCAGGAGCCTGAGGCAGGAGGGCCATTGTGAGTCTCAGATCTGCCTGGGCTCTACAGTAAATTCAAGGACACCAGAACTACTGAGTGAGATCCTGTCTCAAAAAAAAAAAAAAAGAAAAAAATCACTGACTGAAGGGCTTTTGGAGTTTAACTACTTTTATAATTGGGTGCTATGTTTAAAAGTCTGACTATGAGGACATTAGGCTGCCCAGGTTTTGTGATAGTCATGGTGGAGCTCAGCTTCACTGAGGTTGACTGAGTGTATAGCTTCCGAGGTTGGACCAGTTTGCAGGAAAGGAAAATGCTACTCTCCTGAAGGGCACGCCTGTGTTCATGGAGGGCTATCCTATTTGGTCCAGTTCCAAATTATTTTTAACTATGTGCACTTTCTGCTGGTACTACATTTGCAGCAATAAATCATGAACTTGTGAAGGTGAGCCTGTCCTGCACACTGTATATAACAAAAGTAGAATTAAAATTTTACTCAAAGTCCTGAAGAAGCTCATTATGAAGATGCTAGTTAATTAGGATATAGATGAGAGAAGCTTTACAGGGGACGGGAAAATCTGTAGATAACATACGCTAATGTTTTCACAAGGAAATGATTCTTTGCAATTAGGAGGAAATTCTTATAAAGAAAAGTAACGAAAGGGTATGAATGGAGTGTAGGTGGCCAGTTCCAGCACGTTTGGAGTTGATTCAACAGCCTCTTTCAATTTCTCCAAATCCTTTAAGCACTGAGAAAGCTATTTAAGAAGTCAATATGCATTCTTGAATATAGAAAGGTGGCATTCAATATCCTTCAATAGGTGAATAACTATTATGATTCCTTAACAGAGGAACAACAAAATGAGATTAATTGAAAATGGAAACCCTTGTGGAATGCGAAAAAGCTATTTCAGGAGGTGAGGATTTTTCCTGAGTCTTGTATGACTGGTGTGTAATCCATTAGGGAGAGGTGAAAATTGAGCCCCAATTTATGTAGCTTTTCCACGTCTCATAGCAACAGAGATGAATATCAAATGCCTTGGTGTCCTAGCCCTACGTCTCTAAGTTAGTTCCCTTCTATGTGCCAATTTTCTTAGCATTTCTCATTGACCCCCTACAATTTGTGAAGTTTCATCCATTTCCCAGATAAACTAAGTGTCGATACTGGGCCAGTGAGCCTAGTGTAACTATCCTTTATTGGAGACTACTCTTAAAACTCAACTTTTCTTATTTTTTTCCCTACTATTAGTAAAAAGCTAGTTAAGACCTTTAGGCCTTCTAAACCTATCTTATCTACTCATGTAAAGAAATTAGTCTTCATTCTGGATTAATCCATTAATGTAAATGTGTGGCTGATACTGTCATATTGTAACCTCAAATCACTGGAAAAAATTACTTTTGTGAGCATTTCTTTGTATCTGTAATGTTTACCCTAGCCATCTGCCATGATCATTGGCTTCACAGCTATAGTGCCTGATCTAAAAGAACTTGCCATGAAAAGTCCATCTGAAATACACTTGCTATTGTAGTATAGCATTTAAGAAATTGAATTTATGTATTTAACTTTAGAGGGTAAGATAATGGCCAACTTACCAAAAGAAACAACACTCAAGGTTCAGAGAGGCAAGGATTTTACTGGACACTCCTGGCCTCAGGAAATGCAGCGTCTGAAAAGCACATGTACAAAGCTGGTGTTTTAGCAATGATTATCAGTCTTTAAGATTTTCCGATCTCTAATGGAGTTAAATGGGTAGGCTCTGTAAATGACAACTTTACACTGTAAGTGTAAAATAAAGACTGTAGTTCATTGTCAAGAACAGGATCCAAGGAAGTTTATAAAGAAAAGCATTTAGTTAAACTGAAAAAACAGTTGCAACAATATAAATTTCAGACAAGGATGTGGTACTTTGAAAATGGCTCTTAAACATCAAGGGAGATAGATGCCTTTGACTAACAATCCCTCATTGTATCCACTGACCAAAACACTGGTTAAGTGCAAGATAAATTTTATACTAATAGACTAGAAAATGGTAAATCTGGGATTTGACTGGAGTCCAGTATGATTTGATTCTAGGATTAAATGACATCATCAATGTATTTGCTGTGCTATGGGCATTTCTTTGGTCTCTTTGTCAGAAATTTTTTCACAGTGACATTTTGTTGGTCATAAGAGATAGGTCTAAACTACATCACTGTGGGATCAATCCAAAAGGAAAGAAAATCATGCTTCCTTATGGTACACTAGCCAACTTCTGGAATTAGCTTTACTTGCTAACATATGATTTTGATTACAAGCCTTGAACCCGTTTTTATGTTTAGAGAGATGAATCATGCTATTTACTTCCCATAGCCCTCTTTGAAGTTAGGGCAAAAGATGTGATCTGAGAATTCAGTGATGAAACTTAGACAAAATGCATCCAATACATACTATGAGTGGTATACGCTACAGTTCTGTTCTGCTGAAATATGAGCTTTCAGAGAATAACTTAATACATAGGACAGGAGCAGAGAGATCACCTGTTGTCCTTCCAGTAGAAGTGGAATGGGATTTTGACCTTGCTACAACACAGAGTTAGGATTTACATATAGGTCCTAGTCCCTGGTCCCATATGACAACACTTCCAGTTACCGGTGGGAAGCTGAGTAAGGACTCCATACAGAGATTTTCACTAGGGCTCAGGCACTCACGCAACGCTGATGCAACACCAGACTGTGGATGGAAGGTGACATCAATCTGGAAGAGGACTGGAAAGAGGAAAGATGATTTTTCTTGTGTCACAAGATAAAAATAAATAGAACAGTGCTCAGCATGTGGGTTTCTAACTGAGCTGGGATATAGTTTAAGAATTATCGGATGCAAGCCAGCACCCTAAGAAAGAATTTGATTTCTTACTGATAAAAAATTAGTGAGGCTGCCAATTCCCATTTCAGCTACAGTGTATAACAACTTTCTATCTTATTCCTACAGCATAAACAGAGGATCCATTTGAGCTTGCAGAGTGGGGTTGTGCGTAGTCCAGGAGACCCAACTAGAAAGACAAGCAGACACAGGAAAGCTTCTGGCTTTCAAAATACCACCCCTGCAATTCTTTTGCAGCTTTTTGCAGAAATCTTGAGGATCTCAGTCGCTGACTCAGATGACATGCTTTTCCTTTGCTCAGTTATGATTCACTTCTGAAAATGTGACCCATACATTATCAGCCCAGAACCTAAGGGGAGATCAAGGTGACTCTTGTTAAAAGTAGAACCATAGTTTGTAAAATCTCATCTGCAGTTTATCCACGGGATTATTTGTAATTACTATATAACATGTTTATCACCTCATCTTCACACTTACTTGTATTCATTCATATGATCCTTTCCTTAGCTGGGAAAGCCCTTTCTCCATCTACCGACTCTTACTAGAAATTCTGTCTTAGATTATGATTCACAGATAATTTAGTTCCATGATCATCATACCTATCTTTGAAAACTTCGAATATTTATCAACTGAATTACTTACATTAATACTTCACTATCTATTTACAATTGTTCTCCCATTTAAGTCCTTCATATGTGGAGTCTCAGCCTATAGCTCACAGACAGCAGGGACGCTGTTCTGAACTCCCTATCGTACCCAGCGCTAGCTGACACCTTTTACTGGAGTTACTTTCATTCTCCCCTGGCCACTGTAACCATTTCTCAAACTTTAAGCTATGTCCCATCAGTAACTCCTTAACACAGATGTTCAGGACATACAAAACACCAGTGTATATCAGTACCATTTATGATACCTGTTAAAAAGGCAAACTCCTAGGCCTCAGTTAAAGAGATGTAATTCAGTAGATTTTGGGTTAATCCAGAAATTAATACCACATTAAAAACAGACATTATAAGCTATTATTCCCCTATATGTTGCCAGCTCTAAAAACTTATTTAGGAGTAAACATTTGAATATGTTTCTATACAAATTTCTCTAGTTACTTATCTGATTAGTTTTTATGATATGCTTATATTTAGAAACATAAATGATATACCATTTTGCTTCCTTATTAGAGCAATAACCTTGTTTAATTTCTTCCACAACATACAGTTTGGTGAGCCACACTATGCATTTATCTTTCAAATATATTTAGAGCTGGACATGGGTGGCTCCCACCCATAATCGTAGCTCTCTGGAGGTTGAGGCAGAAGACTTGTCACCAGTTTGAGTCCATCCTGCGCTACACAGAGGCCAGCTGGAAATTATGTAGTGAGACTCTGTCTTGAAAAACAAGCAACAATAACAAAAGACCCCATGTATTTAGTGCTGGCATGTACAGCTAAACTCCTCTGCAGACTACTTACCCCTGTGGTCTAGCAGTTGAACAATTTAAATAAAAAGCATGAAAAATGAAATGAGAAGAGAATGATATAATCATATTTTATGGTTTAATAGATATAGTACAAGAAGATTAATGAACATCAAAGTAAGCAGAAATAAGATGTATTTCATTGCTGATTTTTAAAAATGGTACTTTGTGATTGTGAGAATTGTGATGAAAACACTGAATTCTGAGTAACACTTCTACAAGATACTTCAATCACTTCTGTTTATAGAACTTTAAGGCATCAGAAAGTGCTACCTCAAAAAAAATGCCTATATCTGTGGATCTCCAGCCTTTCTGAATTTCATATGGCTACACAACCCCCAAATATCTCCTTGGGATATGGGATGAAAATTGTTCAGACTTGGGAAAAGGGAGGGCAGAGATGATTAGAAAAGTATGAAGTGCACAGAAACTTGGGTTGCTGAGCTTGGGGACAATACATGGCTCAGATGTTTGGAGTAGGTGAATTTTCCAGTTCAATGCTCTAGCCACAGCAAAGCCGCTCAGTCCCTGCACTTATATGATTATCGGTTACTGTCTTGGTTACTTTTTTCTCGTTGCTGAGACAAAATACCCAACACCCAAAATGAAGGAAGGAAAAGTTTATTTAGCTTACAGTTTGTGGAGGTTTCAGTCCATACTTGGCTGGTTCTGAGGCAGAATGGCACATGGCAGAGGGCAAACTGTTCATGGCAGCAGAGCACAGCAAAACAACCAGCAAAAGGGAGGAATGGCTGCTTGCAGCCTCCTTTCTTCCCCTACACTGTAAACAGCTTAACCCCACCCAGGGGGCGTGTAGCTCTCACATAATCTCCACGCCCTCCTCTTCCACAGGCTCAGGATGTACACAAAATAAGCACCTTGGCTTCTGGCAGACTCACTCAGCCAAACCTCTAGACTCCCCAAGTTGACACAATGTATCAACCATAACAGTTATGAGTTTTTCTTTTATCAGAATTTGAACAGAGCTGAGTTCCCAACCAGTTACTGGTTTATTTTAGGAAATTATTCTCCAGTTATCAATTATGTACTATTTGGGGGGTTTTCCTCATCATCCACCCAGCCCCAACCAGAGTCCGAGCTGAGGATGATGCTGAGGCCTGTGGGAGCTCTTCACAAGCCTCACAGGAGGAGGTCAGAGGGAGGGTGAGTGGACAGCACCTGGAGACCACCCAGTGAGCAGCCGGTATTTAAATGTGAGTCCATCCCAATCCACAGGCAAGTAGGACATTTGTATTGCAGAGCTCAGGTGGGGCTTCAGGGATACATCAGATAGAATGGAAATAACTGCACTGTATAATGAATGGGAGGAGCCCTACCCTACCTGGTGGGAGACCTAAGTTCTAGTGTTCAACTATTAAGGATATAGGAACTTGGATAAAAATTTCAGTAATAATTAATCTTCTCTGAAATGCTATGATATGGATTCTATCTGATGATTTTCATTTGAAAACATAAGCCATGAAACTTAAAAAAGTTTCATGAAGGGCCTTCCCCATGTTGATATGTAGTGAGTGACAAAGTTTGGATTTAAACTAGAACTATTTATCCCAGCAAAAACCATGACACCTATTCATCCTGTTCTAGCTTATGCTGCCGATGGGGGTAGGTAAAGCTTTATACACATCAAATAGGCACATGTATATTTGTATCATTTTGTTAATGTTTCTTAGGTTGACTTAAGCCACATGTAAAAGTCCTTTCTGAGGTATGTGGACTGTTCCCAGGTGCCTGTGGCAGAAAAGTGTCTGTAAAGGCTAGCCAGGAATACGGAAAGTATGAACTCATGCTAAAGGGGATTTCAGCCCACTGCCTGCTGCTTTGTCCAACATAGGCACAGAACTGCAATTTCTAGTTTTTCAAGGAAAGATATGAACCTTTAGTTTCATTGATATTTTGTGACTATTAGTTATTAACTTAAATTAAAACAACCATAAATGAACTGAGTCTGTTAAGCAGGAAAACATTCCTTAAACCTGCTAGCTTGAGAGAAATAAAATAAAAATATTTGGGAAAAATCGCACCTCTACCAAACATGTAACACAGAACTTTTTCCTTGTCATTTTCCCCTATTCCATACACTATACCAAATATGTACATAGCATTTACATGCTATTATGTATTCTAAGTAATCTAGAGAAGATTCAAAGTATAAAGAAGACTTGCACAGGTTACATGCAAATATTATGCCTATTTGCATGAGAGGCTACAGCATTTGAAGATTTGGTGTTGTTAGCAGTTCATGGACTCAATCCTCAAGAGATGCAGAGGATTTATTTTATAGTTACAGGAATAATCGCTGGTTTGAGTGTTTGTGTTCACTCCAAAGCTCATTTTAAAATGCAATGATTAGTGCAACAATATTAAGGTCTCAAAGTGATTAGTCCCGGAAGGCTCTGCCTTCTTGAATGTATTGGGGGGCCTCAAGCGGCTTGAGGAGGTGAGTTCTTCCCTTCTGTCATGTGATGATCATGTGTCCTCCCCTCCAGCGGAAGATGCCATCTTGGACACAGAGTTCAGCGCTTCAGAGGCCCTCACGCTGCTGACAGAGAGCAAGCTTTGGAAGTGATATGATCTCCTATCGCACAACGTCACAGTAGGATGTTTGTACCATAGCAACCTTTAAAAGGTTTGACGTCTCTGTCCTATAGCCTTCATTGCCTTCATTCTGAGTTTTTAATGCCAATTCCTTGTACACCTGTGCCCAGACCATCAAAAATCTTAGATGCTCACCATAAAGTCCACAGTATTGAATTTGAATAGCACATAACATGGTTGAGAATATAGAAAGAATTTAGATTTTTAAAAAGACAAGAGGATTCTTTTGTAGAAGATGAGCACTCATAAGCGTGTTCAGTCTTCTCTTGCCACTTTAAAGACAGAAAACATTAGATCAACATAAAATCCAAAGGTAGCTCAGGAGTGAACCTCCCTGATAGCTAGGATACAGCTGTGTATCACCACACCTGGAAAAAACATGTATTTCTTCTCACCTATCCTAGGTGATTTTGTTGCTTCTACCAGTCACTAGAAATACTGGAATGGGTTTCCTTAAACTTTACAATCCCAGGATAATACAAAAGGAAAAAAAGTCATTGGCATCTGTAAACAAATGCCTTGTTCCAGGCACTGACATTTGCATGATGCTTATTTCATTTATTATGTTTACCAATTCTTATTGTATAAATAATGAAAAAGGGGCTTCAGTAAGCTAAATAAATTGTACTGCAAAGCTACGGGTTAACTAAAGAAGCAGAAATTCAATCTGGTTTTCTCCCAACCTTGTAGCTCATGCCCTTACAGTCCACTTTGTGTGCCTTCAGTGTGATCTTGGAAGCAGGTGTCTGACCAGGCAGAAACACTGTCAGGAACAGATTAACACCTATTTCAGATCTTCAAGCACCAGCCTCTATACTTTGCTTTCTTTTGAGCAGGAAAATAGTGGCTCCCACCTTAGCTCTGAGCATGAAGTGGTATTTGTGAGTAGCTGAATAAATTAAATCAAGAAGATAAGCAAAGAGGAGAGGAAATAAGACAACAACAAAAACAAAAACCGTTCCTAAACAGAATGCTATTTATCTGATTAATGCCCAGGCACCTACTCACATGTAATGAATGCTATCCTTGGAGCTACACAGAATCCCGATGAATATGAATAAACAAAACTAGTAATACAAATACAGGCGGGATGATCTTGTTCAGAAGAAAATGAAGCAGTGCTTGCGGTGTTTAGCATCTTAACTTTCAATATTTCTACAGCTGCTGCGAGGCAGACCAAAATTTCTCTCACTTTCATTTGTTATTTTTCCTAGGAAAGGACAATGAAAATTAGGAAGAATTTCTGTTCATAATATGGAGGCTGAATTTTGCTAAGCAAAAATGGTCTCCAGATTTTAAAGACTAGCCTAACCTCAATTTCATATTCATTCTTATCCTTAGTTTTTTTTTCTCTAAAATAATTTGATTATACACTAAGTTTATATTGTATAACGATTACTTTCGTTGTGCAGGGTTAGTACATGTACATGACATTTCTTAGTTCTTTTTTTAACAGTTCTCTGCTCCTGCCTTCCCCCTCTCCTTCTCTGTATCTCTTGTACTTCTTTTCACGTATATATTTCTTCACAAATCGATGTCTAGTCTTTGTTTCCTTAAGGAAATGCTCTTTTAACAGAAATTCTTGAAGATGCAGTGTTGAAAGGCTAGTAACGCACATACTACCTTGAAGAGTTGCTTAGCTGAGAACTTAAACACACACACACACACACACACACACACACACACACACACACACAGAGGCTGATTTTACATTGAAATCTGACATATTGCTTATAAAGCACCCAGGAAGGGTAGGGATTTGGAAGTAGGGAAAGTGGTGATTTTCATTTTGACCAAACAACCTTGTCAAGAGCTATAAATGATGTAAATATACAGGTTTTTAAAACACACTAAAAAGGAAGAACAAAAAATTTTGAGATGTCAGTATTACAATAAAATAAGAATATCTACATGGAAAGAATGCACACTTCTAATACTTGCCCCTCCCATTAGCTCTTAGGTACAAGAGAATAAACTCAAACCCACTGAGACAAAGTCATCACAGTTTGCACAAAAGCCACCATTGCTTATTAGAACCCCTTTCCAAGTGAACTAAAATGACTGAGTCTTTCTGTCATGGAAGAGAAAGATGCAGCCACCAAAGTTGCAGACTTCTACCTCTGTAAAGGTAGAAATTAAGCCGGATATCAATGTAACATTCCAACCCATCACATCTCCATTGATACATCGGCAACTTATATAGTTACCCCTCTCTATAAGAGAAATTTCAAATTGTCCAAAGGCCTACACTCAGAAATTTTACCTAAGAATACATTTCTATAGAGATGGATAAAGTATTTGGATTATTTATTTTTTAAAATCCCTAGCCCATCTATGCCAAATAATATCTCATTTTTATGACCCGTAATTTAACAAAAATTGATGTTGAGCACATACTCTGCATTTCCACTACATTTTATTTTTTCTCCATGTATAACTGATCAACTCCATCAAGTGTCCTCAAAGGACTGATTAGGATGAAGCACTTATACCATGATCAAACCTCATCATGACACACTGGAATACAAAAACATGGAATGATGAGTTATTGCGGATTTATTTTGATGATTTATACTGCATTTCCTTTGTAAATTGTTTCATTACTTATACTGAGATAATGTTTTGGAATCTATTTAAATAATCCATCCAATATATTTATAAATCATTGAATAGAAAGACTTGGAATTTGTTAATTGAATATTTTCTTGGTTACTCTTCTCTCGTTGCTGAGACAAAATACCCTATATCCAAAATGAAGGGAAGAAAGGTTTATTTAGCTTACAGTTTGTGGAGATTTCAGTCCATACTTGGCTGGCTCAGAGGCAGAGTGGCACACGGCAGAGGGCAAATGTTCATGGCAGCAGAGCACAGCAAAACAACCAGAGTCAAAGGGAGGAAAGGCAGGCAAGCAGTCTCTTTCCTTCCCTTACATTGTGAACAGCCTGACCCCACCCAGGGGGCATGTAGCTCTCACACAGTCTCCATGCCCTCCTCTTCCACAGGCTCAGGATGTGTACAAAGTAAGTACCCTGGCTTCCTGCTGAGTCACTCAGCCAAACCTCAAGACTTCCCAAGTTGACACAATGTATCAACCATAACAAGTATGTTCTTGCATTCTCCATAGGATCATCAAAATACCTTAGAGGTAGTGACTTATCCCTGAATAAAGAGAAGCTTAGTTATTCTTATACAAAAAGGGGTAAGTTTCCACATCCTGTGATGCAGAGACCGGCAAGAGGAAAAGAACAATACTGGAAGTGGTTTAAAGCAGGTAAGAGAGGAAGAGCTGAAATGTCAGCATCAAACTGCAGCTGGCAATCAAAATCTGGGTTTCATTAAAGTATGTGCCCACCAAAATTGCCCTAGTAGTTGGCAAATAGTCCTGTGGAGCCTGAAGATGAATACAGCTGTCTACATGAAGGTGAGATTTATGAAAATGACTCTTGGTACAATGAACAACTTTGATTGGAATCTGGTAAAATTATATCACAATCAATATATAGCTATGTTATATTTATGTTTGTAGGAGTATATGTGTGTCATTCAGATCTGTTATGCAGTTTACATCTTATGAATAATTTCAATGTATTATGAGAAAAAATTAACAATAAAGGGAATGAACTTCACAAGAACAAACTTAAAACTGAAGCCATTGCCTCAGGATTACATATAGTATTTTAAACAGGGGTTTTAATGATCTTTCTTGAGAAGAAAATGTGCTAAGCAAATGAGATGCTGCTTTGATAGTCCAAATGCAAAAAATCTCAACATATCCCACATTCAGATTTATAGCTCTTGGAAAAGTAGAAGAATCGGAGATCCATCGTGATAAGGTCTTCACCTTCCTTTACAAATTTGACTACAGTTAACCATGGTATCCACCTCAAGTGTCGAATTCTCAGTGGCAGTGTCTTTCATAATAAATGATCTCTTATGCATTTTAGTTTCTTAGTTTTAAAACTTTAAAAAATTTTTATTAGTACGTGTTTGCAGTATGTGATGGTTACACTCATTGTCAGTAGTTGGTACATGTACATAACAAATCTCCATTTCTTCTAGGTCCTCTTGGCACTTTTCAAGAAAAGTTCTATGCACGATTCTTTGAGGAAGACTGAGTTTAAAAATCTACGAAGAAACTGGAGTCAAAATTAGCTATGCTTGGTATGAGCCAAGACTTGGCTGTATCACAGTTGTTTAGGTCCAAAAAACTGGTAGGGTGCCTGGATTAACAGCTTTTCACTTTAGCCTGAGCTCAGATGGCTGGCAAAATATTCCTCCTAGCCGCTGAGAGGATAATCTAAACCGAGCCAAGAAATAGCATCACGGATGCCCCGCTTCTCCTCTCCGTAGCTATGTATTCTTGTTTGCTGTAGCTGGACACTGATGTATCCAAGACTCATAAAAGGAAATTTGTATTTACTGAACAGCTAATGTGGCCTCAAGGCTGGCACCAGAGATTCAAAAGTGAACAACACCTCAGCCCTAAGTGCAGAATGTTTGCAGCTTTCTGAGAGGAGACAGAAACACATAGAAGGTTCTTACTGAGAAGAGCCACTATAAAACGTATGTCCTGGATGTGATGGGAACAAAGCGGAGGGATTCCCCTGGTCTGGTGTCAGGCAGGGAGAGTCAGCTAGCAGTCTTTGGGAATGTGTAGCTTGCTCACAAAAAATGAATAAGGACTTTTGAAATGAACAAAAGAAATAAGAATATTAATAATAGGAAGTAAAAACGACGCCTTCCAGACTTACACTCATGTGCTTACTGCTCTCAACTGCCCTACCTACTAACTAGTATTACTGCGTTCATTTTATAGATAAGAAGTGATTGATACAGTGTCCGAGCCTGTCCTGTTTCAACACAATCTGCTTTTTGTGAAGTCTTATACATAAGAGTAGGAGGAAAAGGAACTGAGGTAAAGGTAACAAATTAGAATTGTTTTTTGAGTTTATATAGTATGGATATGTGATAAAATAGAGAAAATGGAAATAGTAACTACAACAAAAAGGTAGTGTGTGACTCATCGTTCTCTTCTACAGCACAATATCTCAGATTATAACTTAGCAAGGTCTGTTTTCACAGTTTGGGAAGTTCCAGTCCATTGCAAATTGGTCTTATTTCTCCAGGCTGGTAGCGAGGCAAGCATCATGGTGGGATTGCCTGGCAGAACAAAAATACCTAACCCCACCAGCCAGGGATCGAGGAGAGGCAAGGGCTAGGATCCCCCAGTCACCTTCAGCAGTATTCCCCCAGTGGCCTTTCCTCAATACGCCTTTCCTCTTAAAATTCGACTACTTTGGGCCAGAGAGATAGTTCAGCAGCACAAGTGCCTGCCAGCAAGCACAAAGTCCTGAGTTTGATTCCTGGTACCAAAAACAAAAACAAAAACAACACAAAACAAATCTTCCTACTTCCCTATAGCCCCACCCCTGGGACTAAACTTTAACAAATGGGTCTTTGGGTGACATTCAATATTCAGTTTATAGCACGTAGGGAGGAGGCTAAGTCAATCAAAAAGTTTCCAAGCTGTGCTACAGAGTATAATTTTACTTAGAAAGCAATGAAGTGTACTTGAATAATTTTCATCAGTACAGAGTCATATTTGCATATTAGAACTTCCAGTCCCAATCCAGGAGAGTTTCTGTGCTACAAATCTCATGGAAATGAACATTTTAAGATGAACTTGGAGAGCGCTGAGAGTACAGTGACAGAGGGACTGGGGCCGTGGTCCTACTGTTTTACTCCTTCTCCTTAGTACAAGTGTGGTTTTGTCCCGCATTTTTGGGTTTTTTCCTCTGTTCATTACTTTACATAGAAGTTTCAAAGCCACTGCTTACTAGACATGGCCATGAACTCTGCGTGTCTTTGGAAAGGCCCTTGATTCTGCTGGTAGCAATAGGTTGGAAAAGGAAGTTAAGAACAAAGAAGGTCATCTCTCAACCCGGGTTGGCATTACTGGTAAGGGGTCACAATTTTGATTTAAATCAGTGTTTCTTCTATCCACGTTTCTTCTCTCTGTCAATGCAAAGGGAGGCTGAGGTTTTCATTTACAAGTAAAGTCTGAATTTTGTTCATGTTTTTATTAAATTGTAAGAACTCGTGTGTTGCTGTATTGGGAATCTTTCCAATTTGATCCCATATAACACTCATTAGGACTGTTATATGTTAATATTATGAAGAATATAGAATATAGAGTCTTGATTTGCGAGGAACCTCTGACATCACCCTAATTTTAATTAATGCCATTGGGCTCAGAGGCATACTATCCACCCAAGAGTAATGAAGTCATGATTAACCTAGAGTCAGCTTCCCTGGGACAGAGCAAGAGAAAAGAATTTTACACAAGAAGCTGATTGAAATGTGACCCAGATGCAATACGGGAGAGGGTAAAGAAAGAATTCCTAAGTGCAGAAAGAAGTGTAAACAAACATACGGGTTGAGATGAAGTTTAAATGTTTGATCCTACGAGGAATTTTTGAAGACAAATAGCAGCACAAACTTGTGCCCATAAAAGTGATTTTTGTTTCTATCTATCCATGACTTTTTGGCAATATGGCAAAACAACAACAAAAAAGAAAACAAACAGAATACTTGTATTTTGGGGTTATGTAAGAATTAAAATGTGGCAAGGTAGCGTTCCTTGATAGGAATCATTTAACAGTACCTGGCAGCAAATCCTTTAAGGGTTTGATACAGTGAACTTCGTAAATAAAGTCTGAAATTTTGTGTGCGTGACAAAGAGTAGCATATTTGCATCTCCAAGAATGAGTACTTACATTCTGCGTGGACCAAATACTCCTTTCTTGATACTACTGGGGTAACAGTAGCCAACGGAGCCTCTGAGAATCACAAAGTGAATCTGCCATAAACTTCTACGCGTATTCTTTGCAGGAGGAGAACACCTCAAAGAAACTCTCTTGTCTGAAAACTCAGTTGACATTTGAACCCTAAACCATCGGTTAGCTTTATCCACACAGAGAAAACAAACCTGTACACAAACAGCTTATCAGTACATTCATTGTAAACCTCAGTGGAGTTTGGCCAGTTGTAAATAAATTTCAAGAACTACTGACAGAATTTCCTATAACCCAAGCGTTACTTTTTAATTTTTATATACAGCTTGAAATACCTTGAGCTAATTGTGACTATCTTTCCTCATTAAAGAAACAACCAAACTAGACCAGACCACACCAGACCACACCAGACCAGACCAAACCAGATCAGACCAAACCAAAACAAACTGAACCAAAACCAAACCAAACCAAACCAAAGATATGCACTAGAAGTCAGTTTGAGAGATGGTAGCTTAGTAAAAACATCTATTTACCCTAAAACTTTGAGATTGGGTGACATAGGTGGCTCCATATTTAAATCTGATAGAAATTTCCACTCATCTCTGACAATTTAGAGTTAGCAGAGGAAGCCTTTGAGGTGTCTAGGACAATTTGAATCCTTCATCTCAAGTTCTCTTGACTTTACTTCCATCAATCATTGCTCTCAATTCTTCCCCTGCTTCCCCATTCCCTTGGGGCCTCCTCTCCCACCCGTGCTACTTCACACCTAACTGAAATATTGCCTGAAGAGAGGACCGTATTCTTCAAAGTTATAAACTGCTTACCATTTGGAGAGATGGTAATTCTAAAAGGTAGGATCACTCAGACACCCTAAAGATTTTTTTACTAATACACAATTGATCGAAGCTGCTTGAAACACTCAGGTATTTCCAAGGTGTGCCATACAGTGTAATTTTACTTGGTAAGAGATCAGGTGACACTAAATAGTCTTCATCAGTGGAAAGTCATGTTTATTTTTCCTCCAGTAAAGAAGACTCTTAACAGCAACTAATGCATAGCCAGGCAATGAGAGGAGGCAGTGAGAAGTGGGAATGTGGCAGCGATGAGTTATTCACTGAGATGTTTCATCTAAGGGAAGGAGGATAATGTGATCAGGTCTAAACCATTTAGAAAGTGATTGGATTGTGGATCATGAAGGTGCTTTACTATAACTGGGTTTATCCACTGATGAGATCATAGCTGCCTGTGTTCCTCGGATGTGGGGTGTGGTCGGAAGAGGATGGTCCCTAAGGGCCTGGAAGGGTGCTGTCCTGGCCCCTCCTCTCTCTGCTTCCTGGCACCATAAAGCGAACAACTTTTTTCTGCTAGGCCCTGGATTTTCTGGAAAACCTGAGCTAAAGTAAACGTCTCTTCCTTTAAATTTCAGGTGCTGGGTATTTTGTCACAGTATGGGGAAAGTGATTAATACACTGTTTGCCTTTGCAGTAGATTTTTGTTTCTCATGGGGAAAATGGGTTAAACTGGAACAAATTTAGTCTGGGGTCTGCTGGGCTCCAGCAGCCTAAGCAAGAATTCTTGGGCCATAATCTAGTTTCATTCATGCCACAAATGTTTACTGATTAAGTATTCTGTGGAAAACCTTTGGCTTAATGATAGAGGTGGAAAAGGTAGATAGATCTAAACATTGCATTTGGAAACTTGAACCCAGTAGATTGGAAGTAATGAATATATACAAATTCCAGAGTCTACTCTAAAGTTTCTTACCATTGAATTATCTCAATGAAAGGAACCAAACTTCTGTTCACATTTTCTTTCTGTATGCAGTTCTCATAAAGCAAAATGGCACATTATTGAATCTTTGCCAATAAACGAGCTCTGTTTAAATGGATTAATTTTTTCATTTCATTTTTATCTTTATTCACATAGCCTTACAAACTGTCTCTATATCTAGGTGTCTCTGTCACTGACCAGTGCATAGAACAGAAAAGGTTTCAGGAGGAGAGAGATGCTATGGAGGAAGGGATTCAAAATAGGTTGGCTGAAGACCTTATACTCTCAACTTCTGTTCTAGAAAAGTAAGGCATATTCAGCAGATCTTTATTTTTCTTGCCATGTTTTGATTAAAAGTAAAAGATCGGTGGCAGCATGACAAAGGACACTGAATAGGACAGAGAGGCCCTGAATCCATTCTTAACTCAAACTTAGTTTGTGACCTTGGACAAAAGATTTGTTCTTTCTAAACTCATATATAAAATGGATAGTTTTATTTAGATAATTCAGTTTAGTCATTTAAAGGATAAGACAAGAAAAAGTTCTTGGACTTGGTGCAGATTAATGAATAGAAAGAAAAGTGCAACCTCTTATTTTCTGGTAATGTTGTATTTTCTCATTTCTCTACGATATAAAGGATGTAGTTATTTTTTTAAAAAATCAAATTGTGCAACTATAGCATGTGTGCACATTTCTACACTATGCTTTAACAAAAATCATTTACTTTAAGTAAGGACATAAATACAGATAAAAGCACCCTAGTAATTCAATTTCTTTTGAGTAAAAATATAAATAATGTGTAGGTGACCAAAAATTAACAAGAACATTATTTAATCCCACTATAGCTCTCCTTCTAATTTTAAGGTGATACCAATTTCTAAGCAGCTCTGTTTTGAAATGTGATAATAAGATAGGAACAGAACACCAGTGGTGGCCACAGCTTAGCATCAAGGTGTTCTATTCTGAAGAACAGATTCGTGTTTAAATAATTACTCTGGAATAAATAGCTTTACAAACTACATGGTTTTGTTTGACTGTTCTGAAGAATTTAATTAATTAAGGATTTAATTAATTTCAGATAGGCTTTTATTTGAAAACTACAACTTCCAAACCGCAGCACCTCAGCAGTCATGTCGCTGCTCCTTGGTGTTATTTACTCCAATGCACACTGTAAGAGTATGAAAACTTACAGGACACTGGAGCCAGTGCACTGGGTTCCAAGACAGTAAGCATAATTACGCTTAGATAAGTAAAATCATTTCTTTGTTTTGAGCAGAATTTAACTTTGGTGGTCTGTATTTACAATGGTTAGACTGTTTCTCTGATAATGATTTCCAAAGGGCATTGATACGCACATGAGCTTGGGATTTTTGGAAGCAAGGTGGTGGCTTCAAGTCAGCAATGGAAATGATCTGGACCACTGTAGCCTGAAAACCTGCTTTTGAATAGACAGAACATCTCACATCTTTTCACCAGCTCTGCACTGTGGAAGTGAATCCTACTCGTGAACTCTACTCAAGCTAAAGATGCACTTATAAGATGACTCCGAATTTATTAAGATGATCTCTGCAAAATTCTACTGAATTTTGCTCCAAGAATTGTGGCAGAAAATTCCTGGCAACATTGAATGTGAAAGTGATATACAGTAAAAACTTGTACTCCCATCAGTGCAAAGATTGACAAGTCCATGATTTCAGATAATGAAATAGTATTCTGAAACAGGGAAAACTAACAAAAATGATGCACAGTAACATGACTGAATTCCTCAAATATATTTATAAATATAAAACACAAGTTACAAAAATATAATATGATATGCCATGTAATAGTCAAAACTAAGAAGGTGTGATAATAAACTGATTGTGTCAACTTGAGTAAGAAATGCCCAACTAAATGGGGTCAGCACAGTTCTGAGTGTGGCTGAGGGGATTTACTGAAGACAGAAGACCCACACTGGGTGAAAGTGACAATAAAGGAGAAGTGTAGAAAGAAGGTTCCTTCTGTTATTTAGAGGAGCTCGGCTTCACTCTCCCCGTGGATGTTCTGGCCTCCATTCAGGCCCCTCAACCTTCCAGCAAAGACTCTTAAGCCTCCTGATACACCTTCACGGTGAGATACTGCAATGAGCCCCAGAGCACTGACGAGACCCTTCTGGCCTCCAGCGCACAGACAGCCCTTTGCACTCTTCCACACCAGACTCAGGGGTGGTCCTTGTAAGCCTATCTTGTAAACCCTTATATATTTGTATATTGTGCATTGAATCTGCTCCCCTAGGAAACCCTACCTGATGATACACAGGATTACATCGAGGGCTGGAGGTACAGCTCAGTGGGGTAAGTGCTTGCCGCTAAGCACTAAGGCCCTGAGTTCGATCCCCGGTCCCGGAAAAAAAAAAAAAAAAAAAAAAAGGAACGGAGGATTACATCGAGAAACTGAGTTACCATGACATATCAGACACCAGGTTCAAAACAGTGCTCCTCACTAAGAGGGAGAATGGGAAAGGAAAACTGGGGAAGGGCTGGTGAGCACATAGGTATTTTTATCTGACTTTTTATGGTAGCTGTATAGTCTCGCTAATTTATTAGATGAAAATGAAGAACTTCATCATATAATTTTAAATTTAATTTGAGGTATAGAATAATATCCGTGTAGTCATCTACTCATTCTTTTATCTCTGTGTTTATTTATTAAATAAATTGTATTGAGCTTCTGGCTTTTGTCAAGTTTCCTTCTTAAGATCATGAGAGACCAAAGGATTGAGACACAGCCCTTACTGTTAAAGAACTTATTCTCTAGTTTGCAAGGTACACACAGAGTTTTATAAACAGTGTGAGCATTTACTAAAGGAAGATCTGTACATAACAGCAAGAGGCTAAAACAACAGGACACACATAAACCTTATCTGAAGCAAAAGCTACTGACAATATTTTCTAGGATCAATGTACAATTCTCAACCTACTAAATTCCTTCTGCTTTTCTTTTACCCCTTGAATTCAGTGATAGGCACTATTCTGTTGTGGATTCTTCCTTGAGGCGGGTTATTTTCAGCCTTTTTTGCCAGTGATCTATGGCAAAAAATCCACTCTTTGTACAGAGTGGATTTTATTCTGATACGATTTTCACTGTGTTACAACAGTGATTTTCACTGTGTGATTTTATTCTGATGTGATTTTGACTGTGTTATAACATTCCTCTTAGCATTGTAAAAGCCATGGGCTTTGGATAAACCAATCATATATTTTGTATTGGGAGAGTACTTTGTTATTATTCTTTTTGCAGCCTTTATTTGATAACACTAATACCAGAACGGAGTTGAACAGACCTCTAACAGGAGAACCAGTGGAAGTGATTGGAGAACTAGGTAATCTCTTTTGACAGCTGAGTAGGACACCGTAGGAAGAACTGAGGAAAAAAAAAGGATTACCTGCAAGTTCATCACCATCTCTGAATTTCCTTTCATTTGGTTTCCAAATGAGAGGGTGGTCACTGAAAACCAACTGGGTGATTTTGATCATGATTTACACTACTTTAAATGTATAGGTATGAATGTGTTTATTTAAATTTAGTTACTATATTGAATGGTTTTAAAAATAAAGGAACCACAACAGTAACTCTGTTAAGTCAAAGAGAAAGTCATTTTCATTTATTCCAAATATTCCCTTTTGATATTAAAAATTTCTAAAATTATTACAATGTGTGATTTCAACTCTGTCAGTATTCCTTTCATTTTTATAGCCTTTGTACTCAGCTCCTTATCTGGCCTTAAATTCTCTAAGATGTGAAATAAATTTTAAGCCACAACTTATAAATAAACGTATTTCATTTGCACCTTTATTTACATTTATTTATAATGTGGATTGGAAAGAGATTATAGGATCAGTTTTTCAGATGAGAAAACTAAGTGAGGGAAATACGATTTCCCCAGAGCAGCGTCCTGGTACCCTGGCGCAGGCTGAGTGCAGAAGAGAGCTTGGCTCCTGGCCTTCCGCTGTCTCCTACTCCATCCCGCATGGGCCAAGGGCTGCAGACAGCAGGGAGGCACCACCCAGAGACTTCATCGTATTCTCAGTCCGCAGAAAGCATTTACTTTTTGACTTTATGAACCATTGAAGGTAAAAAGTTTTGGGGTTATTCATTTTGAGGTTTTCTGCAGTGAACCCAAGGGGCATTACTCCTGTGGGGCTTTTATCAATCCGTGGTGCACTCAGAAAGCCGCAGGTGGCTGTGGCTGTTCGTCAGACTTCTCCGAGCTTAGAGACAAAAACAAAGGTAACTCTTGAAGAGGGAATTTGCCCCTTTTTTCAGACACTTCACTTCTTGAAATACAACAACAAATACTTTTTGCATTTGTTCTCCTGGAAATTGAAAAACATATTTTGGAAAACGCAGGAGTAATCTAACACTGATATTTTAGAAGTTGAAAATAGTCACGCACCCATACCCACTTAAAAAGAAAAATAATGTCACTCCACGACAGAAGATTTTCTTTTTTCCTTCTGTCACTAAACCCCACTCCTCCACAGAGGATATCTGCTACCCTAAGTCTCACAGCACAAATGATTTTGTGTGTGTGTTTGGCTTCAATTGCTGAATAATTTATAGCTGAAAATGTGTCGTTCTCCCTGTTGACTGATATCCTTGTGGGAAAATGTACCACAAATTATCCATCTGTTCAGCTATTGACATGCACTTGAGTAGTTTCCATGTTTGTTTTCTTTGTTTTGTTAGCTGTGCGGAGTAGAGATGTTATACACATTCTGCTTCATGTTCTTTAGTAAATATACTGATGGGTTCTTTGTAAATATGTACCCAAGAGAAAATTGCTGGATCGTGTGGTGTACACGCAGTACTCTTCAAGGGCAGGCAGGGAGTGTACCAAAGGACCTGTGGGCCTCTTATCAATGGATGTGATTCAGAAAGAGGCACAAGGTTGTTTTGTCAGAAAATGACTGGACGAGCTAACTGCTTCTAGGGTTAGAACCTCTCAGTGGTTCTACTCATTCCCTATGGTTACCCTCTAGATCTAGCCTTTAGTACACACGCCCTTGGGGGGCAGCTAAGATCCAAATCATAAAGCCAGGTATGATGTCACATGACTGTAATCATAGAACTTTGGGAGGCTGGAGCAGGAGGATCACATGTTTCAGTGGACAACTTAGTGACTTAGTGAGACCCTGTCTCAAAATAAAAACAAAAAAATAAAAAGATCTGGGGATATAGCAAAATGGACTGGGTTCAACCCCCAGGACAGAAAAAATAATGCAAACCGTAGGAATTATACAACTTTTGGCTCCACTCACAATATTTTTCTGTAGTGAACAACTATAAAATTTCAGTGGGATACCAAGGGCAGGATTTATTACCTAAGTGTTTCTGGTAGGCTGGGTCTCAACTTATTGCGCACACTGTTTCTGCATGGGCTGGCTCACATGAGTCGGGATGGATTGCTGTTGGCTGATGTAAACTGGGCATGGCTAGAACAAAAGAAACGCACATGTCTCTCTCATTTTCTAGCCACCCTGTGAAGGTCTGACCTCATTGCATATGCAGAGGCATGAGGGCACAAGAGAAAATGCACAGATGCTTTTTATAACACTCTGCTTGGGTAACATTTGCAAACACTGCTAAAAGTAAGTGAGACAGATGAACCAAGAATTGAAAGGCAGATCCTACTTTGCTTGGTAGTAAATGGTTTTAGCATAAATGGAGGCAGGAGGCTGGCTGACATTGATCTACTGCAGCTTTCCAAAGTAGGTGTATCAATTTAGCCTGCCCATAGTGTTGAGAGCTATAGTTACTCCAAACTGATACCAGCTTGTCTTTTCTCTTCTTTCTTTAACCCCTGGGTCTGGGGCTCCAGCTCAGTGGTAGAACACTCATCTAGCATGGCCAAGGCTGGATTCCATCCACTAGAAGATTTCTCCCCCACCTCCTGCTCCTCAGGGTAGGGATATGTGTTTTACTCTCTGATTTTCTTGCACTTGCCTGATCATTAGTGAGTCTGAGGAAATTTTACAGGTTTATTGGCCAGTTAGATATGTCATTTGGTGAAACTGCAGTTGAAGGTCTTTTTTGTGTGTGTTTGTTGTTAAATTGGGGATTTTACCCAATTTTCCTTGGGTTATATGTCTGGTTTATTTACATATTTATAGGACTAAATGAAGTTCATGTGTGTATTCTCTCTCTCTCTCCCTGCCTCTTCATCTCCTTCTCTTTCTCCTTCTCTCTCTCCCCTAAACCCCAAGGATTTTTCACCCTCTTAACAGCATCTTTGATGACAAAATTACTGAAGAAAGCCATTCCTCAGTGTGTTAGGCATTGGCTGTTACTGTGTTCAGTCCTATGTTGAGAGAGATGTGAAAGATTGAACAGGCCTGGGGGGGGGCTTTCCATTTTAAAAGATATAAACAAAGATATCAACAAAAAGAGCCCTGGTAATGTGAAAGAGCGTACTGGTTCAGAGTTAAATTGAAAACATATACAGCTCTATAAAGCTACAGGATGCAGGAAAAGGTGAAAATGCTGAAGCTACAAGCTGAGGGACACTGCGAGAACAGGATTTCCTGAGAGCCTCCATGAGGAACAATCCCTCTAATACCTTGATTTCATCTCTGTAAAACTTATCGCAGACGTCTAGCCTTGAGAACTGTAAAGAAGTTGATGTGTTGTTTTCACCCATTACCTTTCAACTATTACCTTTGAGTTACATGTTACAAAGATACAGGAAATTAACATGATAGGTTTTGTGTGGCTGTCATATGTGTTAAGATTGAAATAAGAAAAGGATTAGTTCTCTCCTACAGTTATCAAAAACAATTCAACCTAAATCTTCCACGGAAGACAGCGACCAGCTCTACCCAGGAAGTAATTGAGCCATGGCTTTACTCAGCAAGAACAGACCTTTATCCAACAAGATCAGACTCTGAGGTCGAAGGACTTATAACTTTTGTTAAAAGCTGCTCTGCCTTTATCAGATGAAAGTCATGGAACTACATAAGGAAACTAAGCTGTTTCTAGTAATAAACAGAACTAACGTTGTTCCTCTGAATGGTGTATATGAATTTGCTCCTGTTAAAGCAAGTGCATACAACTTGTTTCTGAGGAAGATGGAAAAAATGTTATCAGAATTAAGCTCTTACCATAGAAAAACATGATATTGCCTATAATATATTCAGAACTTGCTCTCAGACCTTGGACAAACAGCCCAAAGATATGATTCTTAAGTGAGGGGAGCTTCCCCTTTGTATGATCTTTGTACCTTATGGAACTCCCAAGTGGCAGAAGAGAGGCCAAATCTAAACAGAATGAAATAGTGCTGAACAGATGAAGGAAAGTTGAGGAAGAAGGGCTGCATAGCAGCTGGGCTAGCATGGAAAGAGTTGGGGAGTAGATACTTGTATTTGTTGCTAAATACGAAGCATCGTGCATTAGAAGAGATCCCATAGGCACTCCAGGGAAGCACTCCCAGAGTGAGGAGGCTGTTGGGTGTAATATAGGCCACGCAGAACTGTGAGATGTGACTATTCCAAGAAGCCAGATCACAGAAATATTAATGAGCAGCTCAGTACTTCCTTAAAACCTTGGAAGGCCACATTTAGGAGAATAATTTTCTTGTAACTAGAGATGAATCCTCTCTTAGACTTCGTCTACCAGTGCCTAAACCAAGCCTCAACAGGATCCGGTTGAGTCAACCCTTATTAACTATCTCTCAAGACAAAGGCTTTAAGTAGACAAGATGGCATCTCAGTGTTCACTGTGGTAATCCCAGGGGTTCACAGTGGAGGACCACCTGGGAGACTCTCCTTGAAAGAGGAGCAGTTGTCTCCATTTTTGCTGAGCCTGACTCTATTTCTGTGTACTGACATGTACAGAGCTGGCTAGGACTTTTCCTTGTCCCTTCAAATGACTTTGAGCAATGCATATCGGTCCAACAGAGGTGCTGATGGTAGTCTTTGAAGATGGCAGTTGTGTTTCTCTGGACTCCCCATT
This sequence comes from Dinomys branickii, assembly GCA_004027595.1. Classification (NCBI taxonomy): domain Eukaryota; kingdom Metazoa; phylum Chordata; class Mammalia; order Rodentia; family Dinomyidae; genus Dinomys; species Dinomys branickii. The sequence continues at coordinate 156,004 of PVLD010000291.1, read as the reverse complement.
GGTTCCATGTGTGAGCTGGGACAAGGCAGGATGAAGAGCCAATGCTCCACACTATAGGTTGGGATTGAGGCTTGAGATAGAGGCTGATACTTTCTGGAGCTTGAAAGATTACACATCAAAGCTGAGGCACCAACCCCAAAACATTAGATAGTATCTCATTTGTGTTATGCGGATTACTCTTTCTGAATCTCCTTCTCTCTGCATATTGCACAGGTGATTTCAGGCCTCCTACCTAGCCCAGCTCACAGCACTCACCTACTTCCCACCATTCTCACAGTCACTCATCCTCAAGCCACTCCCTTCTTCATGAATGAATGCAACCTGATTTTGTCTTGAGAAGCCTTTGTTCTGGATGGCCAATATCGTGCTGGACTTAGGATCCTTTGGCTCCCCATAACTACAAATGTGCCTTAGTGTCTTTATTCCCATCATGGGTCACACCAGAAGTGGCAGATTGGCATTAACATGCAAAAATTCCAGTAACTTTTCCTGGGATTACAAATATTAACTTCTTGGGCTGTGACGAGGACCGGGAAGGAGTCTTTATAGTCCACCATCTAATTTTCCCATTAAGGCGCAGTGCTTTGCAGTGCTGTAATCAGAGCAGTGAGCGGTGCACCTGCAATTGCAGCACATTCAGGGTCCAGCTCAGCCTTTAATGAAAACCACACTCCTGACCATCAACCCTCAGCCAAAATAGGGCTGGAAAGCAAGTGCTTGGCTTTGCATGCTGTGTCCCTCCTCTCTGGCTAGTTGCAATTCTGTTGTGTGTGACCACCACATCCTCCATCCCACATAAATCGGCTCTCTTAGCCAACTTCTCAGGTTGCCTCCTTCCAGGTGTGAAGTAACCCAAGTGTGGGGCCTTCTCCTTCTCTGCTGTCTTACCTCTCCGGCCTGCTTTCTTTCAAACACCAATCTCCATGAAAGCTGCCCAGGTTACTCCTCTGTTACCTCATCATGTCTTCCCCAGATTGTTGTGAAGCTATTGGCTTCATCTTTAAAAGTTCTGTTGTTATTGTAAATGAAGTTGCTCCGATTACCAGATGTGAGAATGCAATATTGATAAAAAAAATTAAAGGTAATAAAAAATAATAAAAACAACTATTAGAAACAATGCAGAGGTTTACTAAACAGGATGGCAAGAATGGTTGTTCTATTGCATACTGTTGTCTTCAAATTAGTTGTTCAGATGACCAGATATAAGCACAACTATTGTGAATTTCCTATGTTTTTTTTTTTTAAATTATTTCAAAGGGAAAAGAAAAGGAAGAAAATAATGAAAACAAAGACAAAAACAAAACAATGGAAAAACAATAAAAATAATGCATGGTTTCAAAAAAGATGATAGGAAATTAACAGTGATTGTTATATTACAAATTGTTATCTTCAAAGTAGTTCTTCAGATTACCAGATACAAGAACGCAAGATTGATTAAACAATTAAACATTAAATGTACCTTTCAATAAGCCAACAGAAATTAGTAGTACAATTATCCTAGCTATGTTGTATATATATGTTGTGTGTGTATATATATATATATATATATATATATATATATATAGATAGATAGATAGAGAGAGAGAGAGAGAGAGAGAAAGAATGTTTTTTTCCTTCCTTGTTTCTTTCTTTTCTCCTTACTCTCACCCCAGTTGTTCTTTTCTTTTAGGCAGTTTCTTTCCCTTTCACAATATCTATTGTAAATTTCAGATTTTACTTACTCTGTCAGGTTTTTACAGTAGGGAGACAATACACTGTTTACACATGCCAGTCTGATTTATTTCACTTATGAGTATTGTCTCTAGTTGTATCCATTTACCTATAAAAACATCAAGTTTATCTTTATAGCTGAGCAATATTCCATTGTATAAAAATATCACATCATTTTTATCAATTCCTCAGTTGATGGGCATTTGGGTTGTTTCAAGATTTATCTATAATGAATCACACTGCTATAAACATGGATGCCCATATCTCGCTGTGGTATGATGTTTTCAGTTCTTCTGGAAATATACCCAGAAGGGGAATAGCTGCGTTGAATGGGTCCTCTAATCCTAGCGTTTTGAGGATTCTCCACACTGATTTCCACAGTGATTATATCAGTCTACACTCCCAGCAACAGTGGAGAAGGGTTCCTTTTTCCCCACAACCCCTCCAGCATTTGTCATTGGCTGATTTCTTGATGATAGCCATTCTTGCTGGGTGAGATGGAATCTCAGTGTTGTTTTAATTTGCTTTTCTCTAAAGACTAATGATGTTGAACATTTTTTCACATATTTATTTGCTATTTGTATTTCTTTGTCTCAGAAGTATTTGTTCATCTCAGATGCCCACTTGTGGATTGGGTCTTTGAATTTGGGGGCCTGATTTTAAAAAACCATTCTTTACATGTTCTAGATAGAGATCCTTTGTCTGAGGGACAGTTGGCTAAAAGTTTTCCCAATTCATGGGCTTTCTTTTTACACTGTTGGTGGTATCTTTTGATGTGCAAAAACTTTTTAATAAGATGATATCCCAGTTGTTGATTCTTTGAAGTATTTCTCGTGCAGTTTGGTTTGTGTTCCGGAACTCTCTGCCTATTCCTGTCTTCAAGATTTCTATCTAATTTATCTCTCTGTAGATTTAGTGTATCTATTTTAATATTTAGATCTTTGATCCACTTTGACTTTAGTTTAGTACATGGTGAAAGACAGGGGTCTAGTTTTAGTCTTCGGCATATGGAAAGCCAGTTTTTCCAGCACCATTGGCAATCTTTCCTCCAGTGAACATGTTTGGCCCCTTTGTGAAAGATAAAGTGGCTTAGTGTGTTTGTAGTTATGGCTGCATCTTCTAGTCTGTTGCATTGATCCTGAGGTCTGTTTTTTCCCCAGCACCATGCTGATTTAAACACAATAGATTTGTAGTATAATTTCAAGTCAGGGATTGTCATGCCTCCTGCCTTGCCTTTGTTGCCCAGGATTACTTTTGCTATTCTGGGCCTCTTCTGTTTCCAGGTGAATTTTAGGAATATTTTTTCTAGATCTGTGAGGTATACTAATGGTATTTTGATCAGAATTGCCTTGAATCATATAAAAGTTTTGGGAGTATGGCCATTTTCACAATGTAGGTTCTTTCTATTCATAGGAAAGAATATCTTTCCATTTTCTGAAATCCTCTTCAATCTCTTTTTTCAGAATACTGTAATTTTCACTGTATAGATCTTTTACTCCCTTTGTTAGATTTATTCCTAAGTATTTATTTTTCGGATGCTATTATGAAAGGTGTAATTTCCCTAATTTCTCTCTCAGTGTGTTTATTGTTTTATGAATAGGAATGCTATTGATTTTCAGTGTTGACTTTATATCCAGTTATGCTACTGAATTTGCTTCTTAATTCTAGGAGTCTTTTGATGAAGTTTTTGGGGTCTTCCAGTTAGAGTATCATGTCATTTGCTAATAATGGTAATTTCACTTCTTCCTTTCCTATCTTTATTCCTTTTATTTCTCTCTCTTTTCTAATTGCTCTGGTTAATGTTTCCCATACTATGTTGAATAGGAGTGTTAACAGTGCACATCCTTGTTTTGTTTGTGATTTCAGAGTGAAAGCTTTTAGTTTTTATCCATTCAGTATGATGTTGACTGTTATTTTGTCATAGGTGGCTTTTATCAGATTGAGGTAAAGTCCATGTACTCCTATTGTAGGGTTTTTATAATGAATGAGCGTTGGATTTATCAAAAGCTTTTTCTGCATCTATTGAGACTCTCATGTGATTCTTGTCTTGGATTCTGCTGATATAGTACATTATTTTTATTAATTTGTGTTTAGTGAACCACCCCTGAATTCCTGAGATGAATGCCACTTGGGCATAATGTATAATCTTCTTGATGATTTGCTGCATTCTATTAGCTAGTATTTTATTGAGAATTTTTGCATCTATGTTCTTAGGAAAGTTGGTCTGTAGTTCTCTTTTTTGGTTGGATCTTTCTCTGGTTTTGGTATCAGGGTAACACTTGCCTCTAGGAATGAGTTAGGCAGATTTCATTAAAGAGTTTGAAAAAAATTGGCTTTAAATCTTCTGTAAATTTCTTGTATAATTCGGCTGTGAATCCTTTAGGACCTAGGCTTTTATTTGCTAGTAGGATTTAATTTCCTATCATCTTGTTTTGAAATTCTATATCATTTTTATTGTTTCTGTCTTGTTTTGTTTTTCTCTTTTCTTTTGCACTTACTTTTTTTTTTTTTTTGATGGTACTGGGGATCAAACTCAGGACCTTGCGCTTGCTAGGCAGGTGCTTATTCCACTGAGCTATATCCCCAGCCCTTCTCTTTTCTTTTGTTATTTTTTTCTCTTCAAAGAAGAAATGTCTGTTGTTTTGCATTTTAGGAATTTTGGGCTTTTCTACTTTAATATTTTCTTATAAAACCTTCAAAGTTTTAAAAATGTTGAAAGACATTTTCAATGAGCACTTATATATCCCTATATTTATTTTTGACAATTTTTTACTGTACTTATTCATTCATGTGTCCATCTAACAATCCATCCTTTTTTTAAAACTGCATTTCAAAGTCCATTACATATACCTAGATAATTAAATTGATCTGAATTCTTTTTTGTGTGTATAGTACTGGATCTTGAACTTAGGGCATTTGCACTGAGCTACATCCCCAGCCCTTTTTAAATTTTGAGACAAAGTCTAGCTAAGTTGCCAAGGCTGGGATCAAAATCCCACAAGGCTGAGATTATAGATGTGTGTCACCACACCAGGCTACATCTGTTTCATTGAATGCACATAGTAATTGGAGATCAGTATTTTAAAGATTTTTAAGAAACACAAGTATATAAAGTGAACTGCACATATTTTGTATTTTTGCTTTGTATCAAGAAAGAAAGAGGTTTGGCTGGGGATAAGTTGTAAAAGTCATGGTCAAAGAACCAAGCAAAGTTAATATTTTTTAAATTTAAAAATTACAGTTCACATATATTCATATGAATAGCTATGTAACATTGTTTCAAATTATAGTTATAAAATTATTTTTGTTTTACTGCTGGTATAGTAAATTTTGGGAAGATTTTTAAATGATTTAAATGATTGAAATTACTGTATTTTTAGCCTAATGTTTAAAAAAAAGTACTAACAATTAATGATAGTAAGAGGTACAGTGTGCTAGTGGCTGTCTTTAACAAAATGTGAAAGGACAGGATCACATACTGACTTAGATGTTTGGAAATACCAAATTAACAATTGAACAGAGACATTAGTGTGAGAGATCCAGAGCGAGGCTCCATGTTTCCTATTGCCAAAGTATGGTTTCCATGGCCGATTAGGACAAGCTAAGGTAGCCATTTTCAGTCCACACAAGACGCTCCAGTGACAGTCCACAGACTGAGTGGATTAGGAGCAATAGAATTTATCTCTAATAGCTTCGAACATGCTGGCACAGTCAGTGTCTCTTCCTGGTCCCTAGATGGCACCTATTCATTCCTAGTTGCACGTGATCAAAGAAGGAAGGGATCTGCATTCGCCTCTTTTATGAGGACACTGATGTTACAATGGCTCTGTTCCATGAGTTAATCACCTTCCTAAGACTTCACCTCCTAAGAGCCAGAGTTCAGAGATCAGGATTTCAATATCTGTGGGGATGACATAGTCAGATCATAGCAGCTATGGTGCATTTATTTTGGTGCATACTGGGTATGCGGAAGGTGATATAGTTCAAACTCGACATAGTTCATAAAAACCTGAAGCCAAATGAAGGATGTTTGCAGATACACTTCATTCTTGCCTTACCACTGTTGCTGTCATTACTAGAACCATAATTCTGGTGCTAATTATATTTGTTAATACTTATGGAATCTTAAAATGTCAAGGATGGATGCAAATTGTTTTTCTTTAGTGTTATCTATATGCCAGCACCTATGGATAAGACATAGCTCCATGGAGCACACATCCATAAACAACATAGACATTATTGCAATGATGGTTGTTTAACTGATGTCAAGTGACTTCTAATAGATGCCTTCTTAACAATAGCATATGTACTTTTAAAACTCAGTAAATTTAAATTTTTATTATAATTGTTGAGAAATGAAGCTGTCAAATGTTGAGCTAATCTAATGTTATTTCACACATAAAAACAACCCTTTCTGAAATTGAGAAGTGTCCTGCCCAATTAATAGAGGCACTGTGGGAACAGTTGTTCAGTTCCAAAGTCATCTGACTTCTTCCTGCCTCCAGCTGCCCCCCAAGTTCATCCTGAAATAGTCTGCATTGTCCTTCCTAGGTTCTCATAGGTGCAGACACGGTTACGACCTCCGAAGCATCATCATGAATCCCCCCTTTTTTTAAGTTTTAGGGTGTTGAGATTGACTTTGCATTTAAGAGCAATAAAGGAAAAAATATGATATAGGAAAAGTTCTATAAAGGAATAGGTTTATTCTATTTTTAAAAATGTATTCATTAGCTTCAATTGATTACAAAAATAATTGGTACATTTAAATAGTGGAGGGATTGCCAAACAAAAGCACAGAGAAGGAAATAAAAGTCGTGACTTTATTATACAAAAATATGCACCTCCGAGTATAAATATTGCTGGTTTGATGTTTATGTCTATCGAGAAGGGATGATGATATATAATGGTCTGGAATAATATACAACTCTCCAGTCAGCTAACTTTCCTAGAAATCAGAGTTTAAATTGCTAATTGTTATGGTGATTGCTTTGAGTTCAACTGAAAGAACAAAGTACCACAATTTGTGTATGCAAGTGTGTGTGTGTCTCCTCAAGGAGAAAAGTTCTAAACAAAACTGGACAACAATATTCTTGCTGATATAATATATCAGCTCATGAATACAATTTGTTTAATTCTGGGGAGAATGGGCACACTGGTGTTTTTGTGGAAGATGGCTGTGGTTCTGTTTGTCATCCTAGATAGAGTTTGTAAATGGAAGCAAAATTTTGTCAAATGCTTTTGAGAACCAAACTGTTTGCAAACAGAAGTGTTCATGAACCAAGGTATTACTGTATATTAATAATAAATTTTCATGCTTAAATTAGCATCTTGATAAAAACTGGTATTGAATATATTTGCTTTTATATATATTTTGGATATTCTTCAATTTTTTTTTCTAATTGATGAAAGGAGTTCTTTATGCATTTGGTAAAATAGTTGTTTTCTCTCGTGTATATTTCAAATATTTGATCTGATTTTGAAATCTTTTCTGTTGCTATAAGGTTGTGCTTCTCTTTGGTTGTATATTTGTGTTAGGGAGGAGAGTTACAGAGTCGTTCTTTCTGTGATTTATACCTGTGGCATGAAAGTCAAAGTACTCCTGCTCATATCCACTCTCTTGTTAGAGGATAAATTCTCACAGAGCAGAGTTGGTGTCTGAGTGGTTTTTTTTCTTCTCAATCAGGCATTCTTGTTTCACAATTTAAAGTTCTTTCTGTCCAGCATGTAAAGAGGCTGACATTCTTGCATGCCAAGCAGTAAATCCATATGAAAACAACCGTAAAGTCCCTTTCAAGGTACTTAGTGAAATAGGCTTTGGAGAAATAGAAAATTTGACCTATATTGATTTTATGTCCTTTGAGAAATAGGAAGCTTGGGCTTGATTAATGAGCATTTCCCACCTCATTTATGTTCAAAATCTCTGCAATTGACATCTGAAAATTCTCATGCATTGTACCAAAGTGAATTATGCTTAGTGCCTTCTACTTGTGATGTCTCTGCCTCAAAGAGCTGAGTGGTCTATGCAAGGTGCAAAAGGAACCAAAACAATGCGAGCAAAGCAATGCAAACAAAACAACCTAAGTATGATAAATGCAATCTTAATCTTGTACGATAACTGTCCTTAAATACTTATGAATCTAACTTCCCTTGGACAGCTGCCTGACTTAATGACTTATTTTTGTGTTTAAGACACAGTAACAAAGGCCAGGATGTAGCTCAGTGGCACAGTACCTGCCTGGCAAGTATGAAGCTCTGAGTTTGATTCCCAGGACAAGAAACAAAAATATCCACCAGTAAAAGAGAGTAACAGTATTAGCATCAGAGGAGAAAAGAGCAGGAACCATTTGCCTTTACTCTAAGATGAGAGTTGCGTTATCTATTTTGTGAGATTAGATTCTATCATCCACATTGATATTTAGAATGGGAGAATCTCAGAAATGTAAGAAATCAGAGAAATATGTTCACAGGCAACTTCTACCAAAAGACACGCACTAGAATCATCTAGGAATATTCTTCTTCTCTGCAAAATGCACATTAGGCTCATACTGTAGTAAATATCCTCTACAATGGGTCAAATGTTTAATATTTTAGGTTTTATAGGCCATGCAGTGTCTATAACACCTACCGATTTCTGCTATTGTCTTCCAAGGCAAACACAGGATAACACCTAAGCAACCAGGTTTGACTGTGTTCCCACTGGACTTCACAGAAACAGACAGTGGCCTAGATTTGACCCAGCCATGTGGTTCACTGACCACTGCACTGTATGACCAGTGTGATGTGCCAGAGATTTAAATCTGATAGAAAACCAGATCAATCACAGAAAACCATAGTCACATCACTCACACTGTCTTCAATAAATTAAGAAGACACTATAAGATATTAGAAGAAAATAGAAAATATCACCCTAAGTGAAGTTAAATTTTAATCTAAAATAAAAAAAAATCACAAATTACCCGGATATTGGTATTAGCAAGACCTTTAAAATGACTTTAAAGTAACTCATGAGTCAAAAGCACTCTAGAAATGGTGTTTATAGTTAAGTAGATTAAAAATGTTAGCACAGACAGTGAAATATGAACTCAGATAAACTAATATTAAATAAGGTGTAGTACTGGATAATAAAGGTGAAGACCAAAAAATGGAAAACAGAATAGCAAGATATAGAGGTAAACATAAAAATCAATAAAGAATCCTCATTCTGTGACATATTGTCAATAATGTTTATTTAGGAAACTGAAATCCGAAGAAGACTATGGGAGTGAAACAGAGTGCTCAAATATTGGTTGACAAGCTTGGCACCAATTTTATCCAGAGCAGCAACTCTAAATCCAGAAAGCTTAGATGAACAAGAATATGACAAATAAATAAACAAATGGAAAAGTCTAATGAGGTATGTCTTAGTTGACTTTTGAACAGTGATAGTGAAGAAAAAAGTTCTAAAACCTGAAATAGAATGAAAAACACTCAGAGAAACAAGCATAAAAGAAGAATACCAGAAACTTCCTTGTCAGAAACTGGAGAGCAATGCATAGAAGCATTACGTATTTATTCTGCTGACAGGAAAGAGAAGTGCCTGCTGACTGGGAATTTTATACGCTGAGTGCTTTCTAGGCCTAGATCTACCTGAAGAGATAAGGGAAGACATGTATGAAAGATGATATTTGTATGGAAATGTCAAAGAAGAGAGAGAGGGTTTGCCACGTGAATTTCCAGGAAAGATGAGGGCAGCCTCAGCACAGAAAATAGCTTAAGCAAAGTCTGAGCAGCACTGCGTAGAAATATCTGATACAAGTTGACTACACAGGGAGTCAGTTGTACAACACATGTATGAATTCAGGAGCAGTGCTGGTTTTCAAGTTCCGCATTCCTTCTGCATGTCTCCCGTCCCCACTTGAGAATATCCATGTTCGGCTTTTTACGGCTCCAAGCTTCTTGAATGGTATGTTCCTGAACAAATCAATGCTGAGAGAAAATTATCAGTGCAGTTTTACATTTGCTGGAACACTGTTCTTTTTCCAACAAAAGCTATCTGTCCACATTGGCAAATTAAAACAGTTATCATCATGGTAGTAACATCACTTGCATAATCAAGTGCAATTGAAAAGAAAATAAACCAGTTTAGGTTGGACACGAAATACTGCTATGCAGATTTATGTTTAATGACCTTCAGTTTTCTCTGGATACCAGCTGGACTAAATTCTGCAATTTCAGTTCATTTTCTTGGCAGTTTTTTCCTCATAGTCTCCATCTCTATATCTGAAAGTAAGGGCAAGTGAGGGCCAACTTGATATGAACTGATTACAAGCTAATATGATAGGACTCAGGTAATGGATGATAAATAATTATAATTTTATTCAAACTGCTGTCACTGGTGGGACTATATCAGATTACTTTAATATAGGATGATTATATTAGTTTATATATGGAATATCCTTTTGGAAGAATTAACAAATCCAATCTATCCGTTTGTACACTTCCTGTCATCTTGCTGAATGCTACAATCTCCTGCCAAGTGCGTGTTTCCATTCTGCTTGCTTTATAAATTCCTACCTCAGTTGGAGATAATGTCTGGTAAATTTTTTAGCTTTCTGTTCAGAGAAAGGACAATGTATTTAGAAGCTGGGATTATAAGACTTGTGTTAAGCTACATTAGCATTGTGCATTTATGGCAGATAATTTGGGAATGGACAACTGAGGATGACCTGCCCTTGGAAGTCTCCTGGGTTCTTCCTTTGGTGTCACCAAGTTTCTTCCATTCAAACAGTGACTGAGAGGAATGCATAGACACGGGGCAAACGATCAAGCCAGGGATAGCACGTATGTCTGTCACACCAACCAGTGGGAGCCCATATCTTCCTGGCATCCATTTTGAGTACAGCATAAAACAGAATCATTTAATCTTGGTCATTTCCACTTCAGATCTCAAGACATTTCAAATAATTGTTCTATATTAACTGCTTTCCTACCCAGGCATGTTACATCGCAAAGAAACATACCTAACGGCTATTCTGCAAGTACTAACTTTCTGACCCATGAAGATTACATTAAGTTCAAGTGTCAATATGTGTTTGAAAATTTTGTTAGAACATAGCTGTGCTAATTAGATTTTGGCCAGGTCTGTTCTGCTGTAATGGAAGAATTGAATAGAGAAATAGACTGTATGTGGCGATCCCATTACTTTGCACTGAGGCATTTACAATTCAATATCATTTTGAGTGTGTCCTATATGGTTAATGAAGAGTCTTTCTGTACATTTTATTAGTAATAAATACCCAAATGTTAAGACAACAAAAGGAAAAAAGTGAACTTTTCATGCCACACTTCAAGCACAGAACTGTGTGGGTTATTTTAGTATTAAATTAGGTGTCAGAATGCAGGGTGTGTTATGTAATGACATTATACTCACTGTAAAATAATGTACTGTACATTGATATTACCAAAATAAGAACTCATCCTAATATCTCCATATAAAGGAAAACATTCTTAGGATAATTATAAAATAAAAATTAGAGTATTTAACTTCCGAATTTCTTCACCAAAAAAAAAGGTTAGACTGCAACCAAAGTGTCTCATCTATTAGCCAGAGAGGAAAAAGGATTAAAACTCATGACTGAACAAAGTCATGTTTGGTGGCAATAGCCCAGGACTTGTCTCCAGAGAAAGATGAGTTTGTTTAAAGCTATTAGTCTGTGAAAAAAACTTTATTGAAGATAAAGATGAAAAGCCATATCAGTAGTCAATTAAAAAGTAAACTAAACTATTCATCTTTCTTAAATCTTAATGAAACAACAAAAGTGGCCTTATAGAGAAGGCAATACTGTGCTTAAACTGACTGCAGAAGTAGCCTCACTGTATGGCTTCACAGAACAACCACAACTAAGAATATTTTTGGAGAATTTAAGAGTGAATGATTCACTAAAATCTGAAGTAACATCTACTAAATGTACAATAACAGATTGTCACAAAAGGTTAGGTAAAGTAGATAAAAGGTTACTTGGACATTTCACAAAGCTTGTGCAAGTATAAGTTATTTAAAACTTGTATTTTCTTACAATATTCGTTAGTGTGCACTATGTAGAAAATATCTGAAACTGTATTGTGGGATTGATCCAGTAGTGACAAAGGTGAACTTTGTATTACTCAGGGGAAAACATTGTTTCATTAGTTTTGTCAGAAACAAAACTAGAATATTCCAAATTGTTCAAACCACATAGCAGGCTGTTGGTTGACTGTTTTAAAGTTTTATTGTGATTTTAAGGGTTGAAATTTTTCTGAATGAGAAGAACTGCCTTCCACCACTATTATAAGACACCGACTAGATTTAAGAAATAGGTTTTGTTGCTGACTGAACATGCAGCATTGTCATTTTCATCTCATATTTCAAGAGCTTGAAGAGAGGTAATTTGCAAAATATAGTAAGGATGATCTGAAAATAAATAATGTGACCTAAAGTACAAATAATGTAAAACTTTAGAGATGACTCATATAGGTGACAGCCTATGAGCCAAGGTTGTCATTCTCTGACAAATGTGAGATCCACAAGGTACAAATTTTCAAGTTGACACTATAATTCCAATAGTGTTGGACAACTCAACGTGAAAGTAATATTCATACTTAAAAATCTTTTTTTTTGTCATTTTGAGACAGGGTCTGACTATGCAGTTCAGGCTGGACTTGAGCTCATTTTATAACCCAAGCTGGTCTTGAACTCACAACAATCCTCTTGCCTTAGCCTCCTGAGTTCTAGGAATACAGGCTAAGTGCACCACCATGCTCAGCTTTAAAAATCTATTAAATCAGATAGATTTGTGGTTTTCTTCTAACATTGCATTGGAAGCGGCTATTCTTCCATATAATGGCAAGCTAACAAATTCTTCGGATACTTGCATTATAACATGCACTTGCATTATAAAGTAAGTATTCCACTCTTCTGCTTATTACATTTTCAATTTCATAAAAAATTTGCTTTCTGTCTGGTTCTATAGCATAATCATAATTTTCTCAATTTTATCCATTGGCTCATAGAGTTAAAAATTGTTCACCATCTATTTTTTCAAAAGATAATTATGCCTTTATTTCCTTGTTTTGCTAGTGAGGTAGGCTGAGTAGTTTTCGTTTTGGTGATTAATTAAAGAGACCAAATACCACATCCTCATCTGACTCCTCCAGGCACAGTTGAACCAGCCCTGGCAGGCACGGTCGCACCAACGGAGGCAGTAGCCGCAAATGCAGAAGGATCAGCCAAAAAGGCCTTGGCCTTTTCATCGAGTAAGAAGGTATAGCCGGTCTCTGACAAAGTCGCGACCCACTTGTACTGTTCGTGATAGAGTGGGGCACTGATGCACCAGCTGGGTATCCAGGCTGCGGGCAAACACCGGCAACTTTGCGACACCCTCCGGGAAGCGAGGACGGAGCTTCTTCCCTAACGTCAAGCACTTCGGGATTCTAGGGGCTGCTGTTGTCAAACTACTTGGCTTTTCACTGAACAACTGTCCTGACATTTAATCTAGTGTTCAGGACAAAAAAGTGTAAATATTATCAAATTCTCACTAGTCTCACTGTAGGAAAGACCTATTCCCCAAATCTTCACCCATGCTCTGAAGCATTTACCTATAAATGTGTGGTGTTTTTGCAGGCTGATAGAGGACTGATGCAGGAGGTGTCCTATAGGCCTGTGTCCTGGAAGGCATTTGAGAACTAATGATTGTGTTTATGAGCAGCTAGACAAAACGCAACTGTGCTAAAGGGCAATGAATGGGATATCACTAGACGCACTGAAATGAGCTGAGTTACTAAGAAAATAAGATTCAAATAATCACTTCTATGCTGAAATCCTAGCTTTGTCAGTAACTAGTTGCGTGAACTAGGGAGTTATGGGAGGTAGAATCCAGGGTTGAAGTTCTGCTATGTTGTGAGTAAAACTGGTGAGTCCTTTGCTTGATGCAGAGTGGGCCACTTATGCAGACAGAGAAATGTGTGCAAGGATAACAAAGAGAGAGGAAGAATGTGATTAGGCAATTCCACCCAGTCAGAATGGAGGCAGAATGGACAGCACTGTGACCCAACAGAGGGATCAGGAGAGGACAGGCAGGCACTGGGGGTGGGGGGAGGGCAGGAGGCAGTTTGTCGGCTTTGCAATCCCGAATCAGCTTCTCTTTCTCTAATCTGTAACTACTTATGCACAGTGGACTATTTCTCAGCCTTGAAGAGAAAGGAAATTTGGACACCTGGTACAGCATGGACAAACTTTGGAGACCTTGTGCTAAGTGAAAGGAACCAGTCACACAAGAGTCCACTCACGTAAGTTACCTACAGTAGCCAAATTCAAAGACAGAAAATAGAATGGTAGCTTCAGGAGCAATAATGCTTGAAAATTTATTTTATCTTTTGTTATGTACATACCTACAGAATATCATCTACTTTGCATTTTAGCTTGCAAAGACTGAGATGTTTACTACTTGGCGATTTCACCAAAAGAAAAGATAATTGCTCACCTTCAACTATAATGCTAAACTGTGTTCATTAAATGTTCCATTTGGTTTTATTTGCTTGAACTTCCACCCATTCCCGAAAGTAAACACTCATCTGTACTCAAATGAATAGGCACATAGAAAAGACATATCTATATTTGTAGCAAGTCTAGGTTTTAGTTTCCAAGCACTCTTTTTTAGAAAATAGTGCATTCAATTAAGTGCTGAAGCTTCTGCTTTTGACCTCTGCAGGTGAATCAGTTTGGTCATTAAACCAATTAAGGAAATAAAAATAGCTACAGGCATATCAATATCTCGAGAGTATGTGTAGAATGGAAGTTTTACTACTAGGAAAGTGGAAAGAAATGAGTTTTGTTATCAAATTAAGACACATGGCAAGGATTTGGCTGAAGGTAGACTGTACAAATCATACTGTGACACTGAATGTTCTAACCAAAAGTCATGTGGGGAGATATTACAGCTGCATGGTATAAGTGCAAATGGCCCAGCGAAGTAATTCCACCCTGATGTGGCTAACTTAGGAAGACCTCACTGTTGGAGTATTGTGTGAGAGATCGCATATCTCTAATCTCCTGGGTAGAGGTAAAAAGGAGCTCTACCCAAGGAGGGGGCACCCAGGCATATAGGTACAAATACACTCAAGAGGAATGTAGCATAGTTGCTTCACAGAACAGTCAACGTATGTTAGCAACTTTGTGATACACATTTTGCCGATGATGTATCTGTCACTGCTAAGGAACTGCATAGTGGCTTTAACTTTAGAGTTGAGTAAGAGAGAAACAATGAAATTACAGAATATATGCCTATGTGTCATAAGGTGAGGAGGATACGAGGCCCTGGAACTTGCTGAATGATATTCAGGTTGGAGAAAAGCTAAATGTTTGCTTTGATCATGGTTGATACAGAATTGTCTTATCGCTTGCTGTCTCTTAGGGTTGGTGTAGAAAAACCACAGCTTCGTATGTTGTTTCTGCAGCCTCAGTTTTCATCTGTGGTTTCCAGGGACCTGATCTCTTCTTGGGAAAATATTACTTTCCCAAATTGATTGATAACAATTTTTCCCAGCGGGTGTGGAACTTTTGGAATTATCTCTAGCTCAGACTTGAGAGAGTTAGAGCAAGGGGACAGCAGGGGAAATATTAAAAGATGAAACAAAAGCTTTTAGCCCTTTGGAGAAATACTTGTTTGAAGTCTGAACAGAAATTTAAGATAGATAGCACCTCATACTTGAATTTGTTTGTCCTTAATACACTGCAGATTGTGATGTTCTGGCAAGTTCTTAAAATTGTTTTTTAAAAATTCTGCCTGGAGTACAGTTCTTACGTCAGCTTTATTTTGATGGGGAGTTATGTTTTGTTTAAAACCAACTCCTCTTTTATGTGGGATCACATTGAATGGCCAACAAATGCTGTTTGGATGGATTAATTACAGGTTAAGGGTATTGGTCTGTCTCCTCTTGTTAGCTGAAATAGCCACACTTTAAAATAATTACTTATGCTTTATTAAAAGACAGCCATATTTGATTTCTCATCTTAGCCAATTTGTTTTCTATTTTTTAAGCACACACAATAAAATTATGTTGGACTAAGGGGATTTATTTTTTACTACTTTAAACAAATCTTCAGTTGAATACTAAGATCTAGTTATCTAAATTATGCTTTAAAACCATGTTTATAACACATTTTGTATAAATATATGAATATGCTAATGCAATGAAACTTCAAAGAAAACTGCATTTAGAACATTTTACAGTACAATAAATTATAGATACATAAACTGAAATTGAGGCTTCTAGGTTACCCTCAGTGAAAAAACCTTGCTTAAAATACTACTTTTCAATTTTGATTTTCATTTCTAAACATGCTATTTTCTATGTACTTTCAAAAGACGTAAATATACCTTGGTTATGTTATTTTTGGCAGGGATTCAAGCGATTCCACCTTGGCCTCTATTATTCCTATCCAGATAAAGCAGGTCATTCCTACGCTTCCTTAAATAATATGAATAATTTTCCAGTGAGAATGTGGATCTAATTACGTATTTTCTAAAGAAAAGAAACGTCATAATTTGACATTTACAGTATTAAAATAATTCCTCTCTTAGTTGCTTTTTCATTCCTGGGACAAAGTAACATGACACCCAGAGGTTGCAAAAGGAGAGGTTTATTTTAGTGTACAGTTTGCAGAAGTTTCAGAGCATAGCCGGGTGGCTTCAAGGCAGGGTGGCGTGGCAGGAAAGCAGGAGTTCACGGTAAGGCAGGACCCCGCCGCCACCAAGGGAAGAGGGGGAGTTTATACGCTTTGGCCGCTCCTGCATTGACCCACCCCTCCCACCAGCCTTTGCCTTCTGGCATCACCCCAGGCTGTAACCTCATCAGTGGCCCAATCCAGTACCATGCACGCATGACCCAGTCACTCTCTGGAAGCCCTACCTATGAGCTCTGAGGCTGTGGAGGGAGACACCTACATATGAGCCGTAGCAATGCTCCACTTTCCTTTCAGCTGCTGAACAATGGGCTATGGCATTAATTACTAATATTTCCTGAGTATCCAAAAGAACATGGTAGCAAGACAGTGCCATTGGTAAAGGCAGAATGACAACTTCCTACAGTATTTTTCTTTATGAGGGTAAAGACAGCATTGGCAAAACAATTGTAAAAATCAATGTTTTCAGAATTCTGTCATGTAATCAAACACTGGCAAGAATTGTGGAGCATTTGTTCCAAAAAACCACAATTTACTCCAGGCAAATCCAGTGATATTTGTGGTATTTCCTTATGCTCAGTTTCTGTGTTTTACAAATTATGTCAGTACTGCAGCAGCTTTGAAAACCAGTAGCTTCATAATCACAGGGAAAACCAGCAGCCTGCAGGCAGTGGGACACAACTGAGCCGGAACATCTCTAAAACACTGTTTTGGATCCTTTTAATCTCTATTCTTAGAAAATTGTCATTTGACTTACCTAGTAATTTCCAAGATCCATTCATTTGTAGAGTTTCTGCTTACTGGATCATCCATAGAACCCATCCACTGTGGACAGTCTGTTCTCAAGGCTGTTCACTGAAAAAAAATCAGCACTTGTCTACATTGCTTTGCAGTGGTCAGAGATGGTAACGTTTAGAATAAGCTACATGCTGACCAAAAGACTCTATAAAGATAACCTTGAGAATGAGATACCCTTGGAGACTTCACAAAGCCCCACAAGCTCCTGAGAATCCACATATAGACCTGTGTGCATGGTCAAGAAAAACCTAAAAACAAAAGAAACAGAAAATAGGATAAAATTGTTGCAAGTAATGTATTAGATAACAGACTAATATCTAGCATAATAGAGAACTTTTAAGAACACAAAATGAAAAAAAATCAATTAAAATTTAAAAATAAGCAAAGGATTTGAAACAATTTTCTCCATAAAAGTTACCCAGTTGATCAAGAAGCACCTGAGGAGATATTCAATGTTATTATACACAAGAAAAATTGAAATAAAAACCATAAATTATCAACACACTCACTTTCATAGCTATAGTAAAAAAAAGTGGATGTTGTATTGTTCATGAGAATATGAAATGGGACAAATTCTTTGGAAATCAGTTTGAAATTTATTAAAAAAGTGAAATTACTCTAATCCTTAGTATATCATCAAAAGAAATTAAAAATGTTTATAGAAGTGTTTCAACATATGTGTCCATGGCAAAGTTATTTACCATTTATAATAACTAAAAACTAGAAATATCTCAAGCGTCCAATTGAGGAATGGATAAAAAATGTGCAAGACACCAATGTAATGGAATGTGCTCAGCCATGGTGATAAGTGCTACAACCTCCATGAACGTTGAATGAATTATTCTAAGGGAAAGAAGTTAGATACAGAGACCACATATAAGATTCTATTTCTGTAAGCTGTCCAGGAAAGCTCATTAAGACATAAAGCAGATTAAATGCTGCCCTAAAGTTATCAGAAAAGTGATATGAACAATGATTTGATTATGCACAGGGGATTTTATTGAGTGTTGAAATAATTTAAAATTATATATTGCTGGACATACAATTCTTTTTCTTCTCTCATTCTTTTGTTTTTCTTTTGGTACCAGGAATCAAACTCAGGGCCCCGTGTTTTCTAGGCAGGTGAGGAGCTGTGCTGCTGAGCTACATCTCCCACCCTCTAGAACTGAATGGTTAGACATTTCTGTCTTGTAAAGTTCTTTTGAATATGATCTCTTTTTTCCCCTGTAGTGCTGGGGAGCAAACCCAGGGCTTTATTCCTGCAAAGCAAGAACTCTACCACTGAGCCACATCCTCAGTGCTCTTCTTCTCTCATTGAAATGTTAGTAAATTTAGTTTCATCTTTAAAAATTTAGATATTTATTTGCATTAATCAAATACCAGCTACTTTGAAAGAACCGAAAATAAAACAGAAGAAAAGACACATATTCTGTGTAAGAATGGAGTTTCTAACTCAGTCAGAGCAATCCAAATATTGTTGTCAGGAAATGTAAATAATGAGATATTTTTAAAGACCATAGTGTGAAGGACTGATACCAGAGTGAACTGGGCATTACATGTTAGCTGAACTATCGCCATCTTGTATCCAGACACCATTTTAAAATCCTGTGCTCTGTAAACTTTGACCCTGAGCTGTAAGGGCTGTTGCTTATGATTGGTTGTTTCCTCTTCCCTCACGGCAAACAGGAAGCCCCTCATGTAACCATAGCTTGGCCAAGCTAAATAAAGGAATGACATGTAAATATGGCTGAGTCAAGCCAAATAAGGAAATGTTAAAGTCTGCTCCCAACCCCGGAACTCAATCCCATATAATCTTTAACAAACCTGTACTTATGGGGAGGGGGGGGCGGTTGACAATCTGGACTCCTTGTTGATTATCATCTGTTGGCTAGTAAAGCTTGTTTGCCTCATTCTTGGCCTCTGTGGGTGATTTTTCTCATTTGCCACTACAAGAGGACTACATGATCACAGAAAAGTGACCTTGACCAGACAGTAATAATGCTACATTGTCCTTGATGATCTCATGTCTGACAGTTACTTTATTCAGTTGGGGTTTCTGTTGTTAAGGAAATTATCTATTTGAAGTCAATATTCATTCAATCCTTCCTTGTCAGCCAACCACCTGCATGAGAGCTTGGATCTTGAGATGTTGTATTTGTGGAGACAAAAATATACCAAAGGATGGAGCAAAGGATATCTAGTAGGTCCAAAGAGTTTAGCTCAGTTGAGAATATGATGGAAGCCCTGGTGGTTAGTAAATCTGTTCAGAGTTAGCTCAGAGACCTAGAGATGTTCTGGTGGCCAGATCCATCGCCCCCTGGCCTAGTAAGATTCCCTACCACTTCCAGACTCTTTCCTGGATCCCAGCTGACCAGTGCTAGAACATCACTTTTACTTTAAAAATTTATATATGTGTATGTATAATCATAAACATGTAAATAGATGTACACATGTAATCACATACCCACTAATGTTATATGACGTGATTTATTTGTATATCATAAATATGTGTATAAATGCATATGTGAATTATACATGGAATTTATGTATAATTTATATATTATGTATTCATACATAGAAAGAGAACACAAGAGAGAGAAGAAAGAGTGCTATGTTTTAAAAATCTCAAGCCAACTGCATAATTTTGGGATAGAATCAGTGTATGAGTGTAACGGTTCCTTAAAATGTAATGTTTTAATAATAAAATGGTCTCACTATTTCACTTTGTTTCATACTATATAATTTCTCAATATCTAAATATGTAATAAAGCATCATAAATAAGAATGCTGTCAAGTTTTTGAATTAATTTCCTTTGCAAAATTTACAAAATGAATGTTAAACTATCATTTATTAATAATTTATTAATTAATCATAATCACTACTAAGTAGCAAGATGTTGTAATTAAGACTTAGAACTTTTTCCTCTTGATTATACTCTTCCTAATTCAACCCAGTTGCTTTTCAGAAAATAGTTATCTTCTGAAAAAGTAGTTCAGCTTTTTGCTAGATCCACCATACTCATGAATCAAGACAAAACTCGGTGTAATTTTTCACCATTGAAACCCAACAGAACATTTCATGGTCCATCTTTCTAACAGAACCTCTTTTATTAGCATTCTACTTTTGAAATATAACTTCTTTATAGGCAGAAATACTCAACCCTGTGTCATAAAATCATTTAGTAGGTTCTTGTCCTTAAATTTGAATCTCAGTTCCCTCATTTGGTTTCAGCTATCCATCAAATACAGGCTCCCCACAAGATTTTTAAAAATTCACAGTTTTAGCAACTGTTTTACTAAGAAATAATCTGCAAAGTGTCTGATAAGAAATTGCTTTGGAGGACTGTGATAGGAATAGGGGCTATTTCTCTGGTTATTTTACAAGAGGTCTCTGGAATAAGTGAAGACACAGAGATTAAGTAATCCTCTTACTGAAGGAAAGAGGGCGAGGAAATTGTGGCCCGAGTCTTTCGGAATGCAGAACACAAATTTTCTTTTCAAATTTCTCTTTTTATTATTACGTGCTTGGGATACACAGCAATTACATTCATGTAGGGAAGGAGATACGTGCACATATGGGGTCTCAATCATTTTTACTTCTCTTTCTCCCCGGCCTCCCCGTCTCCCCCGGCCTTGATACTAGAATATGGAGAATGTGTGTTTAATCCCACTCATGGGGGCTGGGGATATAGCTCAGTGGAATAAGCGCCTGCCTAGCAAGTGCAGGGTCCTGAGTTCGATCCCCAGTACCGCAAAAAAAAAAAAAAAAAAAAAAAATCCCACTCATGGCTCCCATCACTGGAAAGAGTAACGATTCCCAGTCACTAAGTAACTTCATTACATTAGTAGCTAATTCTTTTTTCCATTTCATTGAGATGAATAAATCAAAATTTAATTATTCACACACTTCCAATAATCTTAAGATGAAACAAAATTTTATCTGTAAGATGTAGAACATTATTTTCATGGAATATATAGTTTTTAAAAATCTTCAGCCAGGGGTGGGTGCTTTTAAACACAATGTATTTGAAAATAGCCTGTTACATTTTTATAAAATCAGTTTTCTTTTGGTGCCAAGTCTGGCAACATATACAGCCAAACTCTCCACTAGAACTAATAAAAAATATTGACTAATTACCATGTAACACAGCTTCTCCAAAAAGACTATAATTCTTTGGGAAATACTAATAAATTCCAGCAACTTTCAGAGACAGAGAGAGAAATTATCAAAAGATAAAGAAATCTCACAATCTTACGTTTTGTAACATGGAGACTATGGGAGGAGAAATTAGATAAGGGAAAATTTAGTTTATTGGCTCATAAGGTTTTCTAATTTTGGATGTAAGCAATCAGATTCAACATTTTCAAAATTCAAGGGAAATAATATGCACATTTCCTATCTTATTAAGAATCTTTATTAGAAAGCCAAAAAAATGTCAGATAAAAATTTAATTGAGTTTGCTGAGTCACTATAGGGATTCTGGACTTGCAAATAGGTCGGTTGTTAGAAGGAAATCATAAGTTAAAGAAAAATGTGGATACTACTGTGTAGTAAGTCAAGTGAGAACATTTTATCCATGTCACGCCGTTACATTTATCCTGCATATTTGGTTATAAATCATTTGTTTTTCAAAGATACTTTGCAGTTTTTATTTCTGTGCATGCAGTGATCACAAATGCATGAGCAAAATAAATCTAATAACAACTCTGAGCCTGTTTTATTATAATTCAGGTAGTCAAATAGTAGCTGTCACCTAAAAACAAGAATAAAGTAAAACATTTTCTAACTTGATTAAAGTTATATTTCCTGCTTTTCAATATGTAGAGAAAATTTATTATTGCTAGCTCAACAATGATAAAATTATTGTTATTTATTTTCAATATTAACACAGCTTATAAATTGGAAAATTATGAACATAGTGACATGGGATTTTTGCTGATCTTACATGTATAGAATAGTGGGGGAAAAGTTTCTGTTTCCTGGATGAAGAGAAAAATAGTTTGGGAATGGAGTGAGGATAATTGTGAACCTTTCTCCTCAGCTTTGCCATATTCTGAAAGGTTTCAAACAAATAAATGTTCACTTGACATAATAGTCATTTTAATTCTCACTACATCTTATTTTCACATAAGATTTGAAAGTTTCAGAACTATTCACAGCAATTATTATTATTTGAGCTGCATGTGGGAATACTGAGCAAATATTGATAGATGAGCCAAGTAAAGCGTAAAGAAATTCAGAAACTTGCAAAATTTGCACTGTAGCTCAATGGGAAAACTGAATTTACCTTTTATTCATTAAATCTAGTGGATAATCATGACACGCGTTCATAGCCCATCGTGATCAAAGGTAAGTGAGCCCAGCCTGCAGTCGCATTACTGTAACAATGCAGGTTTACAGAAAAGCAGAAGCATTAGAAGGAACTAAAGAAAATGTGGAAAATCTAGGTTCATTTCTCTTCATTGTTTTTTGAACCATCCCTTTAACTTTAAAAATGATGCTGGCATTGATCTGTAGTCAGCGTTTCCTACCACAGCTGTGCTGTGTTCAAAACTGGGCTTGTTGATGGGGTCGGCTTCCATGCGCAGCCCCATCCTAGCCCTGCCTCTCTACGCTGGTTGGCATCAAAGAAAATTTCTTAACCCTCGATGCACGCAAAACCAGGAAGTACGTGAAATGCAATGAAGTCTTTTATTCTCACTCTTGGCAGTAGATATTCTCTCTCTAAGACTCCAGCAAATCTCACTTCAGAGATCAGAATATTCAAGTTATTAAATCAAAACTCTAGATTTTATTGGGTATTTTGTATTACTTTTGAGAACATGTCTTAGAATGGAAGACAGTGTCAGGTAAGAGGGAATAATCATATTGACAAGTTTTGAATTATCTTTTCCTACCCTCAGTTCATGCCACCTGGCATATTCTGGCACCTACAGGACTGGAGCAGGGAGAACCTGGAACAGCAGTGGCAAGTGAAATCTTCTACTTGAATGATATGGTAATAAGCCGTTCTTTTGCCCACTGTGCCTTGAAGCTTGTTTACGTTCTCCACCTGTGAACTTCCCTTTAATTGTTTGAAGCCTTTTATGGTTTTCACACAAGGACCCTTCAGCTACAGTGATATGACCTAGACAAGCAGGTGAATCACTGGGAGGTAGTGATTTTCCCTAAACTAAGCGATGCCTAGAAATGCAAATCCTCCTCAGCTCTGTGCTACCTAGATTTGTGTTTCCTTGAGGTTATATCACTGGGCAATGTTCAGTGTAAGGACAGGCAGCTCTGTCTGTAAGATATATTTACAAGTCCGTCATGATAGAAAAGTATTGGAAGTGTGTTCACTGCAAGACAGTAGCCCTGTCCCAGCCCATTTCTGCTGCTGTGATAAAATTCTACAGTTTATATTCTTGACAAATAATAGAAATTTATTTATCACGGTTTGCAAGTCTGGGAAGTCTAAGATGAAGGCATTGCTGGTTTCATTGTCTAGAAATGCTTTTCCTCCATTTCTATCACAGTGCTTTGTTTCTGTTTGCTCTGGAGGGGAGCAATGTTGACTCCTCACAGGATGGAAGGAAGAACAGAAGAGGGAGTGCTGTGTGAAGCCTCTTATTAGCTCATTAATCTCACTTTGAAAGGAGGAGCTCTCATGACCTACTTACCTAAATACCCTACTTCTTACTACTGTTGCATTAGAGATGAAGTTTCCTATCCATTTCAGAGGAATTCAACCATTGAAGCTATGCTAAGGTTTTCCCTTGATCTCTCACAGAGTACTACTTTTTGATTCTTTTTCTATCCTTGTGGGTTGTCATATTTGTGAGAGGGAACAT
Organism: Dinomys branickii; assembly: GCA_004027595.1. Taxonomy (NCBI): domain Eukaryota; kingdom Metazoa; phylum Chordata; class Mammalia; order Rodentia; family Dinomyidae; genus Dinomys; species Dinomys branickii. Next base: position 131,967 of record PVLD010000291.1, on the reverse strand, counting down.
ATTTACTCTGAGTAGACTCAGGATGACCTTTTTGATCAGGGAATGGGTGACACTATTAGAACGCTCTTGCCAGGCGTGGTGGCTCATGCCTATAATCCCAGCACTTGGGAGGCCGAGGCAGGAGGATCCTGGTGATTTCAAAGCCAACCTGGGCTACAAAGTGAGCTCAAGGCCAGCCTGAACTGCATAGTAAGACCCTGTCTCAAAAACACCAAAAAAAAAGAAGAAACTCTTCTCAAATATTCTTCTTTAAAATCAACTCTTCTTTGCACTGGCAATGGCTTTTGCTACTTTTTATCTAGTTGAAGGACCCAACAGTTCTAAAACTAACTCACATTGCTTCATCTGCCTATGATTACTGGAAACCTCAATGTGCCAGTTCAGATATTTATATAGCGAGGCCTTGTTGCAAATTCATTTTTAATGTCTTATCATATGTGATTTACAGTTGAAGCTGGGACTACACTGGGGTTAAGGAGGCACTGATGTCAGCCAAGTGGGTGCTCATTAATCATTGATCAGATGTTGAGAAGAATTAAATGGGTAAAGCCAAATTGAGTCCCACCACTGGGGACAGTAATTTGTGAGTCGAAATGGAAGCTTGGTCTCCCACTTTCCCCTTGCATTGAAGATGACTTGGAGAAGAAACACACTGGACAGATCTTACACAGGCTTTCTCAGTTACGATTTCTTCTTTACTTCCCCAAATGTACTCAACTATCCCTCTATACTGAGGGGATGCCCGCTGCATTATAATTATAAGCATCTGTGGTTGTCTTGTACACTTTTCAAAATACAAATAAAATTTATTTTCTTTGATTTTCCATGTGTTAATATTACATGTGTTAATGCATATTTCTTTAATTTAGAATGCATTAGTATTATATATACTAGTAAGCATTTAACATATTACTTGCAAAATGATAAATATTTCTTAGTTTGAAGCTGCTACATACCATGATTGTTGAAAAATGGAAAATGTACTTTACAGATCACTGCGTTTGCCATCTTCCCTTCTACAACACTAGTCCTTTCCCTTCGGTCAGCTCTTCCAGAGTTAGGTGCAGCCGCAGTGACGGTGATGGGGAGGTACACCGTGTGCTCTACCAATTCAAATAAGTCCCAAGTGAGTAAGTGACAATTTTGTCAGCAAGGACTAACATCTAGTGATGTCTAAAATTGGATGAGTGTGTGCACAGTTGCAAATGGTAACGGCAGTAGAGAGTATTCTTAAAAGGGAAAAAATATCCTTTCTTCGGCATGGTTCAAGTACACTGAATACTTTATCCGCAGTTTTTTATGATCACTTGTACTTAAAACTGTCAGCAATTCGAGATATATTCATTGGTATCCAGTAGAAACCAAGGATTTTGTTAACTTTTACTTTTAAAAAGTCATGTTCTTACTATGTGACCTACTCTGTGACTGAGTACAAGATGGAGCCGAACGACTCTCCAAGCGCGGGAAGTGCACAGGAGGGGGAGGGGAGGTTAAATACGAGTGATGACACCCACTGCCCACGCTGTGGAATTAGACGAGCAGGGACCATGTTATTTATTTCATCGCTGTTCTATCAACACACCTGCAAATTAAGGCATCAAATACAATTTTTCTGTGTAAAACCCAATCTGTTATTACAAGTCATCGGAAATAACTCCAAAAAGACATAGCAAAGAGCCCGAAAATAACAAATTCCCAATAGCTGTTTACTGCTGATAGTAAAGCATGCAAGATTTTTATACCAAGTCATTGACTAAAATAATTAAGTAGCTGAATAGTAATAACGGTAAATTTCTACTGAGATTTTTTTTGTTTGTTTGGTGTGGGGTATTGAACTCAGGATCTTGCACTTGTCAGGCAGGCTCTGTGCCTCTGGGCTATACCTCCAGCCTGTCTTCTGTGTCTTTTAAGTATATTTTAAGTATACTGCAGTATGCCCTGCACCACGCTGTGACAACGCAAGTAAGCAATTGCCAGAGCAGAGCGGAAGCTGCTACCGTGTTCTTTGACATCCCAAAGGTGAGTTCAGTAAAGTTCTTTAATTTGTATATATATATATATATACCCTATTTACCTCTGTCAATAACCAAAATGAATACTACAAATTTTCCAAACCAACCCTTGGCCAATCATGTAGAAAAGGAATTAGTTCAATGTATACTTTCAGCCCTTTGGCCACTACATTTCTTCTAGAGACTGCGTGGGTAGATTTACAATGAGTAACATTCAGCAGGAAGGACATGATACTGTGAGCCAGGAGGTAGACACAGTCATATAGTTCTTACAATAAATCTGCCACTCATGCATGAGAAAAGCATATCGTCAAACCATTGACCTCTCACCCTTAGAGCAGCATTCACACTAGTTGAAGTTAGCGCCTTTCATCCCCACAAGCACAGCTGCTGCACGTGCCCACTCTCCCCGCCTCCACCCTTAGCCTGATCCAGCCTCTTCTAGGGCACTCTTTCCAAATGGGTTCCATTGATTTAGTAGCACCACAGGGCGAGGGACACAGGGTGAAGATGATAGATTTGTTTGTCCTTTTAGACTGTTGTCTGTCACTATAACAGAATGGCTGAGACTGGAAGCAGAATTACACATCATGCTGTAGCAAACAACTTAATCTACATCTCATTACCTGTTTAACTGAATACCATCAGGCATTAGAAAAGCTTTAGTCCTAAATAAATTGACATCTATTGATCTCAGAATCTCAGACATCTTCTCTTCAAAGCATACCTGGGCCCAATGTGCTTTGGAAGGTGAAAGCTCTAATCTTTATGGGAAGAAAAATATTCAGTTACATTTTCACCCAGTTTCTATGGGAAACATGTCATGTTAGGTAAAGAATACAATGAGGCAATTAGTTTGTGTTTATTCACGATCAACTTTGTTTTTAGCCTTGAAATCCACTGACTGTTTTCTCTGGTCACTTTGAGTTTTGTATTTGGTTCGGGATCTCTTTAGATTTTGACTTTTTAACATGATGTTCTTGCCCTGGAGGAGTTTTCATTCATTATTGAGGCAGAAAGAGTTCAACAGAACATACTGAGAAAATCTGAAACAAATGATTTGGCAAATCTATGGAAATCATTCAGGGAGGAATATGAACGGCTGTCTTGTGCGTCCACAGGAACCCTGGGTTAAGGGTGAGGGACAGAAGGAAAAGGTTCTTTGGTTGCCTTTCCCATCCAGAGACCTCAACTGGTCAGCTTTATACTGGAGCACAAGCCTTGGTTTCAGGTCTAAGTCCATAGCCAGGCTGCTCTCATGTGAGCCGGGAGAGTTTCTTATACTTCCTTTCACCAGGCAGCAAAGGCTGAAAAGCCTCTTCGATTTGCATTCGTTTGGGTGGATGATTGTGGAATCACCCCACTTTGTGAAGGTTTATATAAGAGTATGGATTTTCTATTATGCTTGCAATCTCCCCCAAGCCTTACAGATTTAAAACAGCAGCAATCATCTGCTGTGCTTAGCCTGAGGAGGCTGTCCTCAACAGCTGTGCTCTGCTCCACATGGCGACGCTTCCCAGGGGCTGAAAATCCATGTCTGAGGAGGCACTGGGTGAGCTGCGAGCTGTTTAATCACAAAGCAGCTGAGCTCCAAAGCAAGTGTCTAGCAGAATGAGACAGAACATATATTGTCTTCTGTCCTGTAACCCTCAGAACCACATAATGTCACTTCTGTCATAACTTTAGCCTGACCAGATTAAGGGAAGGGAATGCAGACCCTACCTTTCTGTGGGAAGCATGGAAGTTGCACGATAGAACTTGAGTGAAATTGTTGTAGCCATTTTCAGAAAATACCATCTGCCATAATTTTCCTTTGCTACCACCTAAAAGTTTTCATTTCTAATGAACAACAATTATTCTATCTTCTAGGTGTCACTAACAGAGAGAGAGGGATTAAGTTTTGGGGGAGGTTATCATGGAGGCATTAACAAAGTAATAAGATATATATACTAGAAATTGGAAGTAGTGTTACTTTTGGGGGAAATTGCCATTTATAGTTTTGGCGTGCTTCTTTCTTTGATTAAATAGGGATGTGCTAGAATTCCGGGACTTTCCGAGGACTTAGAGGGCATTTTTAACAGCTACAAGCACGACACAGCAACGGGATCTCCCATTTGTCTTCACCAGGCTGTGACCTCTTTGCAGCTCTTGCCTGCAAGCACATCATGGGCTACGCAGACTGCTGAGTCAGATCAAGGTGTACGTCGGCCAACGTAGAGAATGCAGGACGCCTCCTTCCTTATTCACCCCCATACCTACAACCCTGTGAAAGCACCAGAGAAAGGCGCCTTGAAAGGACAGGTAGGCAGCCAAGAGAAGAGGTGGTGGACCAGGTGTCCAAAACGAAAGGCTGAGGCGCGCACAGTGGACTCCCAGTGTGACTGCAAAGCCAGAAGAGGTCCCGGAGTCCCATAGCCCCCTTGCCTCTATGTCACCAGGCAGCCAGCTTGAACTCCTCCTCCGTGTCCACTTCCTAACTCGCGTGGCCACTTGGCTATGGCTGATCCCTTGCAAACAGCTGGCACCTGCCCCGGCACTCTCCATTGAGCACCCCTTGGTACCCGTAGCTGTGGTGGGGTCGAGGTCCTGAGCGCCCCTCTCCTGTGGAGCGTGGGAGCTCTGGCTCCGACTGTGCCCCTAGATGCAAAGACATGAAAGAGGAAACTCTGATGTGATCAAAAGGACAGGACACTTTCTGTGGAAAACCTCTTCCAAAGCCAAGTGTCTGAACCTGGCATCAGGAACTGAACTGTCTGAAGGGATATTTAAAAGTTCTACTTGATTATTAGTATTTTTTTAAACTTCAGCAACAAATCCAAATTGCATTTACTGTGTGACATGTGAGGAACCCATTGTTTCTTTTGAAGTAAAGGTTTGAACAGAGCTTGCTAAACGACATACCAAGACTTAAATGAACATATTTTATTGGTAGTGTTGGGATTCAAACCCCCAGGCACTCTGCCACTGAGAGCGTTCCCACTCATGTTTATTTACTTGTTTATTTATTTATAAACAGGGTCTTGCTAAGTTGCCGAGGAGATGCTTGAAAGTGCCAACTTTCTGCCTCAGCCTCTCAACATGTTGGGCTTACGGGCATGCAGGACAGCTCCAAGAGAAGGAGGGACACATTTATTTGCAAGTCTTCTTCCCAGGAATGTACAGATCAGGCAAGCTGATACCTTTCCTTGCTTTCAGTTGTAATGTAATTGCCAGCGCCCTGCTCAGAAACGTGAAACTTTACATGCTTAGTTCTGCTTATCTTAGGCTTTTTATCAAACATTACATGCATTTCAAAATACTTGTCTGCCCATTTTTTAAAAGTCTTTGGTGTATAGGATATGTTATATTAAGGCAAATCATCATGGTAGCAATTAAGGGGAGCTCGCAGTCCACTCTTTAATCTAACCTTCAGGTGAGAGGTTCTGATTATATATATTCCCTGGAGTAGTTTAATCAAATAATTGAATCAGAAATTCATTTCATTCCAGTTTGAGAGACTTTTGTCTGTACTTCCTAACTCAATCACCCTATCTTTCTTTCATAACCCTGAAAATTAATCCTCTAATTTGAACTTGAATCATTTTACACTAATTGAATATCTTTCTTTCTGCTTTAGGTAATTAATCAAAGTTTTGCATTTAAGTAGAAAATTGAAATTCATGAAACAGGTAAGGCTTGCAGAGACAAAATTAAAAGAACTTTGAAACTGAATTTTTTTCCTTTTAATGACATGTATATTCAAAAATATCACTTACTACTTTGACTTCTATCTTTGTTTCTGTCTTGAAAGAAAGACCTTGAAGGGCTGGAGAAGGAAGGAGCACATTTTTGTCAAATCAAAAATCCCATTAAGAAATGGGGCAAAAGACTGCCAGGCTTTTGTCTAAGGTTCTCTAAGTCACGGTGGGACTTTTGTGAGTCAGGTCACAGGAGACAACAGTGGGGGGAGATCTCTAGGATAAATAGTAAATGATAGAAGGTAGCTGTTTTTTTAAGTATTTGAATACCAAAACAAGTTTACTAGTGATTTTTTATTCATTTATTATTTTACTCTGAGATACCTCCTGACACACACAGGTGTGCCTTTGGCAATATTCCTATGATTGTTGAGAAGGACAAGCTTACATTGTTTCTCTTAAAAGAATTTCAAAGTGCTGCTTTACCTTTGTGTGCAGCCTTAGTTTCTGTCATTTTGTAGTTAGAAAATGTAGACAATGATCGTATCTTTTCTGGAAAGGAGACACAGGCCAAATATCATTCCTGCAGCCACCAGAAGTAATTTCGGACAACAGACGAGGCTAGTGTGAGGAGAATCACTGCAGTGCAAGATTCATAGTTGCCTCTGAGATGCTTGAGCTTCTCTTCACTTTGGATGATAAAAATAATTGAAAAGTGTGAGTAGAACCTACTGCTTCATACTCGATGTGAAGTAATAGAATGTATTCTAAAGTACCTGTAAGAAAAACAGGATAGAGATATTGTACAGAAGAATATTTGGATTCTTGTTTTCTTGTGTTAAATAATTTTAGATTTACAGAAGAATTACGACAGCGGCAGAGAGCTTCTGCTCCTATTGATTCAGCTCTCCTGAATGCTAGTATCTTAGGAAACCGGGACTTATCTATTAAAAAGAAAAGATTAACAGTGGTGCAATATTTTTAATCAATATGTACACCTTATCTGAGTTTTTATAGCTTTTCCATTGACGTCTCATTTCTATTTTAGTATTTAATTCAGTATACCATATTTCATTTAGAATACCTCTTCCAACGGCAGCAGTGTTTAAGCTGCTCATAGTTTTGAAAAGACGGATAGTTTTAAAGTGCACTTGCCAGCTGTCCTGTAGAATGTCCTGTTCTGTTTATCCAGAGGTTTTCGCAGGAAAAGAGTGGAATTATGGATATTTTGAAATAATTGAAAAAAAAATATATCAGGGGCTGGGGATATAGCTCAGTGGAATAAGTGCCTGCCTAGCAAGCTCAGGGTCCTGAGTTCGATCTCCAGTACCGCCAAAAAGAAAAAAAAAAAATTTTATTTCAGAGAATTCTAGATTTATAAAACAATTGAGAAGATACAGAGGGATAGAGAGCTCCTCCACCGCACACCCCGCAGCTTCCTACACTAACATCGCACACTCGACTAAGACATTTCTCACACTTGGTGAAGCAGAGTTTATAAGTTATTATTAAACTCCATACTTTAGTTTCCATTAGCATTTACCCATCATATCTTTTCTGTTCAAGGATTCCATTCAAAATACTAGATTGCATCTTGTTTCGGTGTTTTCAAAGTGCTCTTGGCTGTGGCAATTTTCCTGGATTTGCATTTTCTTTGAGGATATTAGACCTTTGGAGGAGTACTGATCAGGTATTTTATAAAGTGTCTCTCAATTAGGATTTACCTGATGTTCTCGTGATTATGGATTTATACAAGTTGGAGCGGAAGTCATCAGAAATAAAACACTATTTTATTATATAATATGGGTATCTACTGTTAATGAGCTGTGACCATTGATATTAATCTTGATTGCCTTCCTGAGTAAATGGTTGTCAGTTTTCTCCACTACAACACTACTTGCCCCACTCTTTATAACTGTATTCTTTTATTTGACCTTCTATTCTTATATTTGACATTCCATTCTGATATTTGAAATTATATTCTTTGTAAAGAAGTCTCTCTGCGTGGCCCATACTTAGGAAGTGGGAGCTGTGCTTCCTGTGGGAGATACCACTGAGTCTCATCTAGTACATAGGGCTCATTCTAACACTTAATTCTTGCTTATTTGTAACTTTATTCTCCTGACACTGAAATACTGACTTCTACTGTGTATTCTTTACTTAGTTATTTGTCCCATCCTCCTGTGCAGGTAAAGTTCTATAAGAATCGCCAGTGTTTTCCCCTATGATGAAATTACCAGCTAGGACATAGTGTTCTTAGTCTGGTATCTTTGCCCTCAGCCTCATAGGAGCCAGCCTACAATGCTGTTACCTGGAGTTACTGGCATACATTTGTTCCCCTTCATCCTCTTCAGCTCTTCAGTGAGATTATATTATACACGTGTAATAGAATTAAAGTTTGAAGTTTCTCTTTCAGCACTTTCTTCCCATTTGACAAAGTCTATTACACATTTTGGGTCTTATTTGCTCTTTCAGCTTCTTGCACTAGGGAGACAATACGATGTTCACATATGCGAGACTGATTTATTTCACTTATGAGTATGGACTCAAGTTGCATCCCTTTCCCTATAAATGTCTCAAGCTGAGTGATACTCCATTGTATAAAAACATTGCATCATCTTAATCCACTCCTCAGTTAATGGGCATAGCTCTGGTTGTATAGTTTAAAAAGATCCCATGTGCTTGGACCCTGCCATCTATCAGTAATGTCATTGCAGACTCCACCAGTTTGATGAAGGGAGTGGACTGTGTGTATGTGGTTGTTACATGGTATTACATTGCCATTTGAAAAGTTGAATCAATGTAGATAACTCACCATTGCCTCAGGGTGCAAGTATGCTCCAGTCGTGATTAAAAAGAAGATGTTATTTTTATAAATAAAATTTTATTTTTATTTTAAAGACAAAAGAATGGAGACACATAAACCAGAATAACTCAAAAACAATACAGGAAATATAAAATTGTAGAGAAGAGAGTAGGGAATTAGCACTGGATGCTATATTATGTAATATTATCTTCACATTTGTTAACACAGAAACAATAAAGGAAATACAAAATTATAGAGAAGATAGTAGGGAATTAACACTGGATGCTGTATTACATAATGCTATCTTTGCATTTGTTACTGAGTTATACAGATGATGGCTCATTCAATTAATCAATTTTCTCCACTCTCATCTCCATTGTTCTCCCACCCAATCAGTTGCCTTCCCTCTGATAATGACTACTTTTTGGTTTACTCCCTTGGGCTCTCACATTGGGGAGAGACATGGCTGCTTCAAGTTATGCTGCAACAAACATGGGTGTACACAAATTGCTATGGCAGGAGGTGGAAAAATACTCATCCTCAAAGACGGTAGATAGGCAGGGAACCAGATTCACTATTGTGTAGCCCACATTCACAAGCCCTCAAGGCCATCAGGGGTCTGGTTGGGTAGGCAGGGTTAACTAGCTAACCACCAGGCTCTGCCTCAATACAGTGCAACTGGAGGCCTGGTTGAGTCCTCTGCCCCAGTGAGGCACTCCTGGGGGCCAAGTCAAGTCCACAGGGTCACTCTCACAGACCACCAGGCTCTGCTCCATTGCTGCACTCCCAGTGGCCTGGTCCGGGTCTTCTGGGTTCTCATGTAGCCTGGAGGGAGCTCTCCCTGCTCAGGCTGCTGAGTTCCCCATCAAGGCCCCCAGGGTTCCCTTATAGGCCACTAGTGTCTCCCTGCAGGCTATGTATGACTCTTTGGAGGCTATCCCCACCCAGCTAGAGAACCGAGTCTGCCCCCTAGTTCCAGGTCTTTGCCTCCTCCCACCTGTCAATCTCCAGTGTTGCCTCTCCCCACCCCTTGCAGCGGGGCATTGGGCACACTTACAATGCTGGGCACAAGTGGCGTGAGGTCTCACTTACCTGTGTTCACTGTGGTAGTCCAGGGTGTGTACTAAGTTTAATTATTAGTTCTAGGAGAGAATTGGAGGATTTTCTCGGGTCTGCTGTGTAGAGTATGTTTTTGTCTCTCAGACTCCAGGACTGCTGGTTTTCATGTAACTTGTTGCTCTGGGTTCATACAAGGTTCATATATGCAAGCAGTATGAAGTCCCTCTTGGTGCTCATATTAGTAGTTTAAGGTGAGTCCTGAAGCCTGTGGACTCAGCCCATTGCTGTCAGGAACATATCTTCAATGCTCGGGCCACCAAGACTCAAGGTGCTCAGAGAGGGAGTTCAGGGTGGGAGCTGAAGCCCAGTAACTCAGCTCGTACTTCCTGCTTGGTGTTGGAGTGAGAAGGGATGTGTGGTCCACCTCCATCTGCAGCTCTCTCTTACTGCTGTGCTCCAGTTCCCATTTGTTCTTTGGCTGCATCCCTGGGAATTGTTGTGGCCCTGGGGTTGCTGCCGCTGCTCTCTGCCACTCTCTGCTGGTAGTTGCTCACACAGTGGAGAGGTAGGAGACCACAGCTTTGGGGCAGGTGTAGAGCTGGATGTGGTGGGCTGTATACTGGTTGCTTTGGCTCTGCCTTGCCTCTGGGTGCTGATTGAAAAAGTTGTTGCTGAGTGGGGATTCTGTTTTAGTGGCTGTTGTAACTTCTCATCCTCACACTGGGTTCAACAACACCTCCTGACCACTGCTGCCTCTTTTCTGGGGTGCACTTTCTCCTGTCCAGTCCTGGACCAGCTCTCAGAACTCTTCTCTCCCCCGGCCAAGTCAGGAGGCTCCCGTGAGCATGGACCTCCAAAGCTGAAGCTGTGAGTGCCGGAATGAGGGAGTGGGCTGAGGTTGTGTTTGAAGTGGTGACTCCCTCCTTCTCTGCCTCCTCTTCCTCCAACTGTGCCATGGCGGGCCTCTGAGCCTTCCTCCAGGAGAGGTCTTGTTTGCTCTTTCTGAGGGCTTCAATTCTTATTTCAGATCCCTCCTGGGTCCAGGGGACCCATTTCTCTCCTTCCTGTTTTTCTCATGTTGCTAGATTCCAGTGTCTGGGTGGTGATCCTCAGGGAGTATCTTTCTCTGCTGTTTACCTGGTCACCGTCTTCCTGGAAGTGAAGATGTTATTTTTTAAAACCTAGAAATAACTGAGGTTTGTTTTATTTGCATTCGTGAATTATCTAATCTCATTTCCCCTTCTCATTTTAACAGATCATGGAGATACTGTTTCACTTACCTTTTCCTGGATCCAGGTCTCCCTCTCTCTGGATCAGTAAATGCATTGTAGAATTCTCTGGAAATCTTCAGTGACCATTGCATGAAAATTGGGAAGCTGGATTCTGAGAGGAGGATATGCAAGTGTGAGATGTTATAGAGGTTCCTTCTTCTGGGTCATGAGAGTTACTGTCACTGAGAAAATGTCTCTGAGCCCGCTTCTCTTTGTTTTCCTTCTCTTCTTAACTTTCATAACCATGAGAGATTTTGTTACCATCACCATTTAGAGCATCCCCAGTAAAGTAAAAAGTTTTTAATCCCAAAGGAGCCAAAGGAGATTGGAAAGGATCCAATCTATCCCCTTTGCTTTAGAGATTATGGGTATTGGTAAGTTCTGTGCCAACCTATAAGTCTTAGTTTTTGGACAGAGATGTGAGAGAAAAAATGAAAAGCAAAGGATACAGAATAAAATGAAGTGTGAAAACTAAAATTGTTTCTTTCCTTTTACTCCTTTCCCAAAATATATTTAAAGTTAAGTATGAAGTATTTCAACACATTTGCACTGATCTCTTTTAAAAAATCAACTCTGTATATAAAAAGGTTTAAAATATTGAAGTGGATACTAGTTTACCCTAGAACACATTTTTTGTCTAAACTTCACATTTTGACATATTTCAGTGGTTTCTGTGCTTATTGAAAATGTAGACACACAATTAAATTGGTTTGTAAGAAAATGTAATTCCACCACACAGATTTTTCCTATACTTGTGCTGTTTAGTCATTCATATCCTGTACTTTTTTTTCAAGACTCTAGGCATGGTACAGCATTCTCAACCTTGGGAGAACTTTGCAGCCCCCTGAGAAGTGTCACACAATACCTACACCCACATTCATATCTGCAGAAATTCTTTATCGATCAGTCTGGTACAAGCTGAAAGTCTCCACATAAATCCAATGGGCCACCAAACTTGTAGCTACTGATAGAGCTAAACCTTTCTAAGGCTCTTTTCTTTAAGAAAAACAAACTATTGCTGAATGGCCATAATTTACTTTCCCACAACTTGTTGGTGGGTGTTTAGGTTAGGTTTAGTCTGACAGTACCTGGTTTAGTTATCTTCCATGTATATAGATATCAATTTGGTAGTAATGGGCGACAAAGCAACTGTCTGATTACAAGTTTCTGATAATCACTGTGATCATCAGAGGGGCTTTTTGAATTGTAATATCAGGTGTACTGACACAATTTGCCTTGGCCAGAGCTGGCTTTGGAATTAGGAACTATGATGAGTGACATCAGCTGAGACCTCACCAAGAAAAGGAGAGTAACAGCCCTGAGGCAGAGGAGGTGATTCAACCCAGGGCTAACCTTCAGGCCTTCCTGGTGATTTATACTCATGTAAGCTTGTTACCAAAGGACCTGGCACTCAGATGACCCAAGTAGCCCCACTGTCTTTGTAGCATAATTGGGTGGGGCCCTGCCATGACTTTGTTGCACAGGATTGCTTTGGCTATTGTAGGTCTCAAGTTCTCTGAACTGGACTCCTGGCTTCTGAGAAAGACTGGTCCTCATAAATGACCAGGTATTTGAAAAGAAATATATTATTACCTATTAGCAAATTAATGGTATTTTTAAAGTATCTCCTCTCTGCTGAGCCCAGAGTCTCTCCCCTGTTGAGAGTAGTTTAAAGTTACAGCTTGACATGCTTCCCAACTGAAAGACCATGCTTGTAGATACAGTGGTTCTAATTGTAAACAACAAGAACATGAACAGCATCAATAACAGCAACAGCAACAGCAACAGCAACATAGACACGTAGTTGAGGCTAAATTTCCTCTTCTCAGTCCGTAGCAAAGCTTCACTCTGTTTAACTGTAGTGACTTTTCAGGCTGTAAACACTTAGTTCCTGCTATGGCAGGCACTGCTGTGGGCAGGAAGTTGGACCTAGCAGTCTGGGAGGAAATGCAAGTGTGATTGTTGTAGCATAATTCAGCAGCAGCACTCCCACTGCCATTTCTTTCTACGCCTTTCTTTTCTACCTTGTGTTCTGGTTCCCTCAATTCCCTCCTTTTATCTGGCCTCCGAATGTGCAAGAATACCTGAGACCCCTGAAGGGAAAACATGTGAACCTAGAGGAGACACAATAAAATTGTCCTGAGTAGGACCAGCAGCTCATTTGGGGAGTAGATATTTCAGTGTGGTATGGGGTGTTAGACCTTGGCCTGGAAAGATGGATGAACAGTGTGTGTGTGTGTGTGTGAGTGTGCGTGTGCGTGTGTATATATGCTTATGAGATTCAGAGATGTGAAATCATAAGCTATAAATATGGATACCTATTAAGTATATTTTAAGAGCCACAATTGTTCACAGGAGAAATTAAATGCAAATAATATAGACTACCTCTTAGTTGTAGTGAGTACTTGATTCAATTCCTTAAAGCCAAAGTTACAAATCAGTCACTCTACAGAGGATGTGTGTGGATCATGATAAATTTTGATGTTGATTTAGCAGAAACTGAAAACAAAAAGTTGATGTAGTGGAGATAGTTATTCTGCCTCCAGCCACCATTTGGGTCATTGCCAGAGGTGGACCACTGGGTGGAAATGCCAGAGGAGGGAGGGATGCTCCGTGAGGGAATAAACGAGTGTAGAGAAAGGGTCAATAAAACTGTCTTAGGGGCCTTTTTTCAATATTTTATTTCTGTGGACCATAAAATGGTCCCTAAAATAACTACTCAGCTATTCTTTTGGAGCTCTGAAAGAGCATGGACTGGAAGGGGATGTGTTCAAATAAAAATTTATTTACAAATATAGACTGTAGGCCATATTTAGCCTAGAGAATTAATTTGCTAACTGCTGACCTAGCAGAAGAGTACAGGCCTAGGAAAAAAGAAATATAGTTTTTTTACTTCCTCATTGAGGAGGGACCATGGGCAAGTCATTTTATATATCTGTGCACTGTTCTTTTAAAGAAAAGTAATGGAAACTGTTTTATCTCTCTGGATGGTGGTAAGAACTCTGATGTCACAGATCTAGCAAATTTTTCAGGGGATTTTTAAAACTAGACAGAATCCAACAAGGTAATAATCCATTATCGGACTTCAGAATTGCAGTGTAAGACTTCACAATGAATGGGAAAAACTGTGCAGTATTTTCATAAAACTCCTAAAATTACAAGCACATTATCATTCCTCTGTTCCTTCTCCTACCTTTTGCACTGTTTTTTGCCTCTGAAATCCCGGGCTTAGCTCAAGAGACAGTGCCAGCTGTACCCAAGAGTCCCTCACTAAGGGGACACACTTTCCTATTGTTCCTGTTTGAGAACTGACAGAGGTAGACCGCCTTTCCTTCTAAGCCTGTAGTTCCCATAGAGAAGCGCATGCTTTTTACATGCTTTGATTGCAGCTGTTAGCCTGCAGTGGTTAAGCTGCATTTAGAAATCAGTGGGGAAGAAAGGGAAGTTTTTTAAAGACCACAGTTGCTTCTGTAGCTCCTAGGGAGCACTCAGGGGTCCATCATGCCTTGGAGGACAAATCTAGATGTAGCTTTTTCTGATCCCCTGGTGAGCGTCTGCACCATAAGCAAGGAGTCTTCTGTTTCAGCGAAGGCAGGTGGCTATATTTGAAAGGATCAGGGCTTCGTTGGACCTTCTGTTCTAGCACTATGCTTTTGACAGGAGGGAAGGCAAAGAAAGTGATTATGTCTATGACCTTAGGAAAGAACTTCTCCTTACAAGCTAGTGGACTTAAGCAAGCCATTTCCCCTTACAGGGCTCCCTCTGTTTCTGAAGTTCAAAGCTTCAACATTGTTTACACCTGTTCATATTCCATTAATTCTTATTCTGCTTGTAGTGGGAAGAGGGCAATGATTTTATCTTCCTCCCTGCTGGAAATGAACACTACTTCAAGACCCAGTTATAAAGGCAGAGTAAGGGAATAGTGACATGTCAGCTTGACAAGGCAAGGAGAGTCCTGACCCTTTAGAGCTCTGGCCTTCCTATGGGGTGGCTGTACCACCTCATCATCTCCTAGTTGGGGCTTTGAGAGAAAGTGGGTTTTTGAGGGCAACAAGTCCTTGCTACTGTTCACTAGTAGGGGGGACAACGCAAACTCTGAGGACAGAAATCAGACAAGTAAAATACAACATTTAGGTGAGTATTGCCCCTCGTTGGTGTTGTTACACAGTATCTGCCAGTTGAAGACACTCCTCCCTCCTTTGCTCAGCTCACTGAAGGGAACTGTGGAGTGAGTGCTGCCTACTGAGGTACTAGTTAGCAGTACGGGGTGGGCCCTGGTCTGACGATAAGCGTACTTGTGTGGTAATGATAGGAGTTACATTTCATTCAAGTGACCTTTCTTTCATCTGTGCGCTCATCTCGTGTTTGTTTCGATTTGGATTTTCCTAAAGTTGATGACCATGTTTTCGTGTACTTATTGGCCATTTGTACTTCTTTTGAGAAGTGTCTATTTGGTTATTTGCATATTTTTGATTGGGTCTTTTGGTTTCTGAAGGTTAATGGGTTTTTTTGTTGTTGTTGTTGTTGTTCTTCATATATTCTAGACATTAGCCTTCTGTCAGAAGAGTATCATTCCTGCCTTTTTATGGCAGGAATAATGCCAAGTTACAATGTCCTAAGCCTGGGAAAATATTGTGCAAATGTCAGTCTAATTTTATTTTCCCAATTATTTAGAAAGAATTGCATTTATTTACATTCCATTCCATTAAAAAGAACAATGCACTTTTCTCTTAGTAGGAGTTTATGACTCTCTGTATTGTCACTGTGAATCAGAAAAATAAACAAGGAAAGGAGTTTAGGTCAACTTGAGGCCTGTTGTTTCATATATGTTCTGTCTATCAGATATGGATCCAATAGTGCAGTGATGTGATTTCTAGGCAACTGGTCCTAAACTGTATTCTAGTAACAATTTAGTGAATGCCTTTCTGCATCAGGAATGGCACCAGCTTTAGGTAATCGTTTACTCTCTCACTAGTGAGAATAAATATAGAAACAGAAAACTGGATATAGTTGTCACATTGAGAAGGCTGAGAATTACACTTCCCAAACTGAGAAACTTGCTTAGATTTGGAAAGGCAAATAAAAGCCGGCGTTACCATCTAAAGATTGTTGTAGTCAGGCAGGAACACAATAGCAGATGGTAGGTTCCAGGTTGCAGCTCTTCTTCCTATGTGCCTGTGTGCCGAACAGTGACCCCAGGCCAAGCAGGTATATGACTACAGACCTCCAAAAGGGTTATTTAAGAGTTCCCTTTGCATTTCCATCCAGATGTCAGCTGTACACACATAGAACTTGTAAGATTTTTCTGTAAGCACCAACCTTTGCTCATATACCTTGCTTTAGGTTGCCATGGACAATGACTTACCTTGATCCTCTGTTATTTCATGTCCTCACTTCCTCAGGTTCCATATGTGTGTGTGATATATTTTGTGAGCATCTGATTTTCACCGTGCTTATAGTGCTTCTCTTTTCCTGATCAGTGTCCACTGATAAAGTATGTGATGACCAGGTACAGGAACACTAAGTGAAGGAAAAGCCAGGGAATGAAACTGTGAGGGGATGTACTTCTAGAAAGTAGAAGATGAAAAACTCCTTAATAAAACTCCACTTATTTTTAATGTCCTTATATGTAACACCAATATCTCTTTCAGATGCTATAGTTTAAGTAACTTACTGTGAATATTAGTGGGGTTTTTTTTGGTTATTGTCATTGGTTAGTAAAAGAGTCAAATTGATCATTTGAGAGATTAAAGGGTAAAAGACAGAGAAGCTTGAGAGAAGCTTGGTCATTTTAACAGTTCTAAGCCTCGTCTTCTTATATTTTAGAGCTAGGAAGCATAAATAGTTTTTATTGTTTTGTTCTGTTGCCAGTAGGGACAGCGCTTTCACAGATCATTGGCCATCAGCAGTTAAATATCCCTGGGAAATAGAGGACAGTATTACATCTGGTGCAGTGGGAACCCTGGTACCTCTTGAATCCAGCCTCCATAAAGTCAGTAAGAAAAGTCACCATGTACCCTTCAGGGATTTATTGAACAACTATTTCTGTTAAGGAGCGGTTGAACTAAGCACTGTGCTGTTTGATGCCAAGGTTGTTTTTGTTTGTCTTCACATGTTGTTGCTGTTTTATTTTGTCGTTCTGGTTGAGAACACTTTGCTTGTCTGAAAAAAAAATCATGTCTTAAGAATGTGCATAATGATATAGTCAAGTTGGTGTGGCCACAAGAGGAAAAGAGAGGGAACCTTGAGGGAAATGTGAAATATGACAAATGCTATGGAAAACTACAGGGAAAACCAGCAGGGGAATTGAGTTTCCAAAGACAGGATCTAGGGGGAGAGTTGGGTTGCTGTGGGGAGGCCCACACACTTCTGAAATACACAGTGCAGGGCTGGCTGGCAGCAAATTCAGGTGACTCTGAGCTGCTTTGGGGGAGAGCCTATAATAATGTGGGTCAGGTGACAAATGAGACTGGTGTGTGAGATTTAGATGAGAAAATAGTTGAAGGTATCGACTTGGGACTGATTGGTTTGTGTATGAAAAATGTGCTTGTAGGCAAGTTGCTGTTATGCTTAGGAATTAGCCAGCCCTGGGAGGAGTAGTCCCTCCTTACACAGAAAGGTTTTTAAGATGTCAAACTATCATAAAATTTTAAAAAATACAAATGATAAGGTTTAGAAAAACCTGTGCTGCTCTTCCCAAGCAAACACCACTGTTGGAAAGCAATGGCCTGGTCCTGGAACACACTCACAGGGATGGACCGTTATTGGAGCCAGACAGAGGGATGGCAGACAGAAGACTGATGTTTTCTGCCAAAGTGTCCATCATATCAGAAGAGGAAAAGACTTACTATGCCCTCCAGATCGAGCCGTGTTTTACAGATGAAGAATTAGGCTCAAAGAGACGTGAGAGCCTACGGAAGACTCCCATAGGGGTCTATTATTACTTCCATTGTACAGGGGAGGTTCTGAGATAGGGGAATTTGCTTGAACCAAGATTGTTACTAAATAAAGACCTAGGACATTCTTTTGAGTGTACTTCAATGCAGGGATACAGGGATTAGGGCTTAGGATGTGTGACTCAGAGGTACAGCACTTGCCTAACATGAGGGAGACCCTGGATTTGATTTCCACCACTGGAAAAAGAAGTGGTTGTGTAGGAACCCAACACTATTGAGTTCTTTCTATTCTCACAGGAAGCAATCACCAGATTTGGTGCTTTTATGCTGTTTGTGCTACAGATGGGGAAAGTGAGGCACAAAGAGATTCACTGAAGTAAGGGTCAGTGAGAGAATGAAGATTTGAAGCTTTTTAGGTGACCTCAAGTTTCCCAAAATAATGAAGTAAACAAGGACAGACCTGGTTGTGGATTGGATTCCACGTACAAACTCAATGCTCTGTGGTCCCTCAGCCTAGGCAGAAACATGTCCTCTAGTACTGTGGAAAGCTTGCTAAGAAGCAAAGTCTGTTTTTTTTTTTTTTTCTCATCATCCATTCATGCATTAGCAAGGACCACACGTTAAAGGTTGGGCATGGCTGAGGTCCTGAATAATGGCCACAAACAGGAGGCAAAAACAACCTAGTTTCCTTCTTCATCACAATTTCTTGTCTGGTGAGGCCGACACAGGCCTAGCATGTCTTGTTTTCCCTACTCAAATCAAGTTTAATACTGGTCTCCCCCTACCAAGTCTCGGGAGCCACCAGAGCCAAACCAATTTGACACAGAGACCAATGTTAAACAGAGCCTCAGCTGGTAGACATGAAATGTTAGCAAGAAATCCTTTAAGTTATCTAGACCTAACAGTGCTGTACTATTGTGCAAAAGTTTGCCCATCCTTTTTGACACAGCCATACAAATTGTGTGTGTGTATGTGTGTGTGCACACACGTGTGTGTATGTGTGTGTGTGTGTGTCTATGTGTTTATGTTAAGAAATAGGAGGGGAAGGGAAGGAGAAGAAAGTGGAAGAAGGAAAGGCAGAGTCTGTAGTTTTGGTTCTTGTCTTTCTTTTCTGGTTTTATTTTGTTTTGTTTTTATAGTGGTTAGGATCAAGTGTAGGGCTTTGCATGTGCTAAGCAAATGATGTATCACTGAGCTACATCTGTGTCCTAGTTTGTTGTTTTTAACTGAAAAAAGAACAGCCAACGTTAAGTCAGTATTGGAAGCAATAGGGCAGACTCAGAGGCAGTATGTGATATAGTTTTTATTTTTTTATTTTAAAATATTTTTTATTTAAAACCCAGTATGTATGAATTAATATTCTCATTTTAGAAAAGGAGAAATGATAAGAAACTGACAGCAGATGCTGTCACATAGTTGACTAAGGTCTAACGGGAAGCCGGAATCTAAAGCGAAGGCTGATAACAGCACTTGAGTTTCATTCCTAAATTATACCCTTTTCTAATATTTTAAAAATTGTTTAGATACAACTAATCACAAACATAATATTGAGCATTAAATTATTGTACTTCAGATTCTGACTGAGCTGGAATCTAAGCGTAAGTTGTACTTGTCAAGTTTTAGAGTCTACATGGTGGAGGCTATGTGGAGTAATAATTTCCAATGTATATTTAAAGAAAGTGTTATGTAAAATATATAAGATGTATGAAAATAATTTAACAGTAAGGGAAATCATAAGTGCAACAGAAAAGAACATACAAAAGCCTATGTATTCCAGAGAAGTGAGCAACTTCTTCTATATGATACATACTTAAATTATTTTATGGTTTGAATAAAAATGAGTTCAGAAAAATTATGAAAGTAAACATAAGGGTCTATAGGTAATGTATCTTTGAGAGGTTATGTTTTATTTATATTATTCTCATGCAATAAGTGAAGTTGGAATGCTTTTGCAGAATACTTTACACAGAAAATTTTAGAATAATCTCTAAATTCATTGATAAGAGACTCCTGAAGACACAATGATGTGCTTCTAGGAGATGAGGAGAGACTAAATTATTTTTAAGGAATTTACTGCTGTGTCCATGATCTATGCTATGGCTAAAGTAGCAATGACAGAACAAAATCCTTGATGAAATTTCCAAGGAAAATTTAAAATTCCTCCCCATGATAGTTTGTAATGACACATGCATAGAAGTTAGCATCACTGCAAACCATAAGCACATGAAAGTGAGCACTATAGCGTCACTTTACTGTGATCTGATTCTGACTTATTCCCAGCACCTTCACTGGGAAAGGAGCTATCGTTTTTCAGGAGCTGTTGCTACTTTTGTTATTTAAAATCTGCAGTTTTCTAGGATCCATGACAAGAGGAGCTCCTTACTGATGTTCTTATCCCATGAATGTGGCACAGTGAAGACAAGTTATCACTTTTCAATGTTCCACAGTTTCTAACACTTACATTTGACTGGGCTTTGAATTTACATAAAGGTAAAGTTTCTAACTGCCTTTAAGGCCTCTGTTTGGTGCAGACATCAACCTGAGGTCGCCTGATTGCACTGGTCCTCCTCTGTCCCTCCTTTCCCCTTACTAACATCTCAGTGATAAATCTGAAAAAGGGCCATCATGGAAGTGGATGAGGTTTCACAAGCAGTTTGTCAGTAACTCCAGTGTATTCTCAGCAACATCCATATCACTGAGGTGGGTAAGGGTGTAGACTCCGGGTCAGCCAGCCTGGGTTGGAATCTCATCTCTCCCTCTTGTTAACCCTAACACTAACATTCATAATTCTTTTAAGGTGTTAACAATATACATGGATTTTAGAGTTAGACCTGTGATCAAATTCCAAATCTAAAGGCTAAAATCTAGATTTCTTTGAATACATCATTTATGTTATCAGAACCCAGAAGTGGGGGCCCCTCATAGGCTTTACTTGGGCTCATGCAGTACTTTATGAGAAGGGAATGCTGAGGAAGCACTACATGAAGGTGAATAATGAAATGCTATGTTTGGTGATTCAGTACGTCTTACTGGTGGATAGTCTGGGCAAGAGAGTATTGAAAAGGAAAGGTCATCAACATGTTAGTAAGATAGTTTCTAATCTTCACTATTGGTTTCATTTCTGACTGGTGTGGACTAGACTTTGCCAAGGATGTAAGGGCTCCGGTCAAGTGCCTGTTCTGCAGGGAGCCCACACAGCTACAATAATGCCTTGGTTCAGCTGCAGTAGTACCTTAGTTCACAAATGCTTTGGTTTGCAGACAATTTGGTTCTCAAGGGTATTTGGCAAAATTTTGCCTCTATTTGCAAACTGCATTGGGTGACAAACACAATTACAGTCATCTTCCCCACACAAACACAATTTACCCATCTTCCTCTAAATCATAAAACAAATTAAGCTTGTAAACCAAGGTACCACTGTCCTAGACAGGGAAAGACAATCATAGCAGTCAAGGAGGAGATAAAAGCATTTCTGATAATCATTTGGAACTAGAAATCTCTAGAGGGGCTAGGAGTGTGTGTGAGTGAGTGAGTGAGTGAGTGTGTGTGTGTGCGTGTGTGTGTGTGTGCACGCCTGCATGTGTGTGTGTATGCATGCTTGTGTGTGTTGTGTTTTTAAGGCCCAAGCGATATTGTTTTATTTATCAGGCTAATTGTGGCAATGAATACAGTAAAATGATGGTAGGCCCTGGAATATTGGCCTTCTTGACCAGTAGAGATAGAGAGATTTTATATCTGCAGGAAAAGTTTGAGTCAAGATGAAGAATTCTAGTCCTTGTGTGTACAGTAAGTCCCCAACTTATGATCATTCAAGCTGTGAACTTTTACAGATATAAAGGGATCTCTCATTACAAACATTCATAGATGGAACAAATCACAGAAGTAGCTCTCTTGTCTGCTGGATAGTGTCACAATGGTGCCGCTGTGTGCTTACTATACAGTGCAACAGTGTACAGTAGTATAGATGGGGACTTATTGTATTTTTGTCTGTGTGTTTGGATTTTTTTTTATGCTTTACATTGTATATTTGTGTTGGAGGTGTGCAAAACTCACTTTGTTGGACTTGCAAACGAATCTGACTTACACACATTCTCCTGGAACAGAACTCATTCATAATTGAGGAACTCATGTACATCAAATTGTATATCTAATTGTTACTGAGCAAAGAACAGTTAATACTGTGTTCCCCAATGAGGCATTATTTATGTAAAGATTTCTGCATGGTTTTTCTGTTGAAAGATCATGTAATGTTTTGCCTGGTATATGTAGCACCTGATCTCTCTCTCCCCTGAGGTGGCAAATGATCCTAGAAAGACATCAAGTCGTGAGTGTTGAAGTTGGTATTAACCACCCTAGCAAAGGATGAAAGCTCCTCCCTAGGTCCTAGACTTCAACTCGCATCTGATTGCTAGCAGGGTAAAAGATGGGAGATGCGGAGGGTGAGAATGGGCCTACAGAGATGGGAAATGTTGCCACATCACAACTTTTCAACCTCTGAGGCTCTACCTTTGAGGCTTTTCTCTTCAAGAAAATAGTTTGCAGAATAAGTATTTAAGAAAAGTTCTAAGAAACTGTTCACTAAAATTCACAGGTAAATTTACTGTCTCTACCTTTTAAATAAAAAATCTCAAGGAAATGTTGTCCAGTTTGTACCTAACAGTATTTACATGGTCCATAATATAGTCCTGTAATTCTGAATTGATATTCTACCTTACCCTTGTGTGGTTAAATTCATATTTCCCTCAGATATTTGTTGAATGGAGGTGTGATTGATTACTCATTCATGACTTATATTTTGCTTGCTCAGAGAGAAAGAAAATAAAATATTTCAGTTTTTATAAACATTGATGTGAGTAGTTTGTGGAGCTATTTATTTACTAGATAAATGTTATGGTTTGTATCTGTATGTTCCCTCAAAGCCTGATGCAGTCATGGCAGCTGGCTTTTAAGAGTTTAGGATCCTTCCGAGGTCTAATGCTGGGATTATGGATGTGAGTGCTACCCCATCCTGGGGGTGTAGTTTGTGTATATAAGGGAGAGAAAGAGGCTGCTGGCTGCCGCTCCTTTCTTTTGCTCTGTTTGCTTTTCCTGTCTTCCACCGCTGTGAACTGTTGCCCCCTGCCATGTGCCATTCTGCCTTGGAGCCAGCCGAGTAGGCACTGAAACCTCCGTGAACTGTGAACTAAATAAACCTTTCCCTCTTTATTTTGGGCATTAGGCATTTTGTACCAGCAATGAGAAAAAAGAAACCAAGACAATAATCTTTCCTAAAGAATACCAAATTCTCAAACCAAATGGCATGTGTACAATCTGAGCTAGCAAGAAGAGAATGTGTTCCATGGGGATCACATAAAAGAATAGAATCTACAAGTTAATGGTAAATACAATACAACTAATGTATTTGGAAAACAATGCACTTAAAATTTTTGTTGTTGTTATACTTTTTGTTATTACAGGTTTATTAGCTATTTTAATGTGCTAATGTGAATTACTGGTAATTAAATTATCTTTCTGAGACATGTTACAGGCTTATTAGCTCAGGAAATGAACTGAAAATATCTCACCTAGGTGGCTTTTTTCCTGTTTTATGTTCAAATCATGAGGTCCAGTCATTGTAGTTTGAAGGTGACACCAGCTTGCTGTAGACCACAGAGAATCTTGAAATGAACCAAGGGTGGCTGAGAAGCCAACTGTCATTCTCTTCTTTTTCTTCAACCCCTTTGCTAACTATCATCATTTTTAGGAGATATAGTTGACTTTGTTAATTGAACCAGCTATTTAATTTCCAAATTTCCTTTTCGAAATTAGGGATGTACCAGGGACCCAATTCTGAACAAAGAGAAATGAGACATCTATTAAGAGGTCTTAGCTGGGTGTGGTGGTGCATGCCTGTAATCCCAGCACTTGGGAGGCTGAGGCAGGAGGATCCTTGTGAGTCTGAGACCAGCCTGGGCTATAAAGTGAGCTCAAGTCCAGCCTGAACTGCATAGCGAGAATCTGTCTAAAAAAAAAAGACAAAAAAGTACAAATATTAGGAGGGTTTTATGCAGTACTGTGGTTTCTGGCATAAGGTAGATACAAAGAGAAACTTCCTACGTGCTGTCTCTGTTCGCTCCTTCTCGTGGGGTCTGTGGCACGGTGGGAGCTGTCGTCCTGAAGGAGGAGAAGCCTACATGAAAGTAGAAGTTTGTGGACTCTGATTAGTTGTTGAGTTACTATTTTATGTCTGGAAACTTCCCTCCAGATGATCTCCTACCTTCGTGGTCAGCATCCCTATATCTAAGCAGTTGTTTATTGGCTTCCCATTATCTGCAGCTGGAAACATCTCAATACACGCTTGAATATTTTTTTTAAAAAATATGACCAGTCCTCTAACATCTACTTCTCTAATTTCTTTTCTTTAGGTGGGCCTTCTTAAGGAAGCAAGGACCTTCATTTGAATATTTTCAAAAGTGTCAAATTTTGCTTCTTTTCTCTATTTTATAGACTGGTAAAATATAGAAGCTTTTCCTCATATATCTTAAAATAGGGTTTTGTTTCACCCTCCAACAGGAAATGCTCAAAAGAAAAACTATATTTTGACACACGCACTACACAGAGAGCCAGTATTAACTAGAGCTATTTACGAAGTCTTGTATTCACTTTTCAATTATAATTACCAGAGTTTAAGGTGAAAGTATTCTTTATACATTCTGAGAAGTTTAGCAGCCGAGAATGGGCATGCTCAGAAATAGTGTGGAATACGTCCATTCCGTTGACTCAGGTTCACTCTTTATTATCTTGGCTCTGCTTCTTTCCAGAAAAGCTGGGCATGCTGCTGTCAAGAGGGCCCTCAGGAACTTGACTGCAGTCTCTCCAATCCCAGGGGACTAATCACACGGCAGTGTATACCTCATAGTTGAGGGCATGCGAAACTAAGACACGCTGAAAAGGAATTTCCAGGTATTTAGGTTCTCCCAATTTATGAACATTTTGTGCACAGGAGCTAATGCATGCCTTTCCTCTTTTTAATACATTTACTCAACATTCTCTGTGCCAACTCTGAATTGCCACAGGGCAGCCTTTTCCCATTCAGCATACTTTAAGCACCTTGGAGCCACAGCTCTCTGCTCTGAGAACCTAAAAAAGTCGAAGAACGAAGACAGGAAAAAGTATGAACTTCATCGGCCCATCCCCAGAGAGGTGTTAATACTTTTGATCACAACAGCATCATTTTTAAATAAATTCCTTTTCCTTTTCCAAAATGATTTTAGTAAATGAAGTGAGTAATGAAAACGATGCCCTGAAATAGGACTAGGGGTGCAGCTGAGCAGCACAGCACATGTTGAGCATTCAAGAGGCCCTACATTCAGCCTTCATCAACACAATGAAGAATGGGAGAGTAAATGCAGAGTGCTTTCCTTTGCTAATATTTTATAAGGAAAACCTTATTTTAATAGCAAAATTTTCCACATAACACCACAGAAAATTCTTAAACATAAGAATAAATTTGTAATAGATTAATAAAACCTTGAATCACAAACATATCTAGAAATCACATGTCTTTGATTCTTTGAAATTGGTTTTCAAGTGTAGTGACATTCAAAAAAGTTCTACTCATTATCTTCACTAGAAAATTTATCATAAGTTTATATTAGATCGTCTATGAGATTTTTCTTTTTCACAAAAAATTCATAAAAGATGACTCAGAAATAGTGAACATGAACATATTATTGACTATGCAAAATGAATATCTAGTGCTGGGCGGAAGTCATCAAAGTACCCAACAATCATGTATTTGATCTCTTCTTGCCATATAGGCTATACCTTTCTTACTATCAGTCACTGTCAAAGGACAACCTTACATTTGATTCCTCCCTCTCCATGTCTGGAAATCCTGAATATTTACTTCTCAAAGGTGATTTTCCCAACAGTTTGGCTCTGCCTGTTTTTTGTTGTGCAGATAGGCACACACATTTATGATGAAGGTGCATAAACATGCAGTGAGAGATAAAGGAGACAGCAGGTCCCAGAAAAAGCTGAATACACGTGATAGTACAATGAAGGTAACAATTTCAGTTACTAAATTCCAGGGGCAACATTAATTAAATGACCAACTATTGAATGAACTTTTTGTGCTTCTTTATGTGAATCTTATTTATTTGTCCATCCGTGTTACTTATTTATTTATCTATTTTATTTGCTTAAATTTCTTCTCAACTATTATGTGACTTCATGACAGAAAATTTACACCTGCCCTTTAATTCACTACTCAGCCTCCAACACACACACACACACACACACACACACACACCAGTGAGATATCACTTAAGTCAGTGACCAAATTATTGAGTTGAATAAAAAGATAAACCTCCCTTTTATGTCCCATGGAATAAAGCAAATTATTTTGATCTTTTTATTAATAATTTTTTATAAATCATGGAAGCAGAATTTATTAGGGCTAAATGGTCCCAGAGAAGGCTAACTAGGTTAACCCATCTGTATTTATATTAACAAATAGAATTTGTCAAAATATTATAAAGGAGAAATAAAGCATCTGGATATCTTAGAAAGAGAAAAGTGTAAGGAAAACAATCTTTCATTTTGATTCCATCAGTAACAAAACTGGTGACAAGACTAATCACTTTATATCACTGAATGTTTCTTCAGTGTCATGTGAGACATCTGGACTTCCAAAGATCTGATGAATTTGCTACGTTTACATCCTAGGAAGAGGTCATCTTTCTGGTATTAAAAAATCCTCAAACAAGGAAATTCTATATCTTCCACATTAAGACATTCCTCACCTTTCAATGGGTTGCAAGATCAACAGCCAGGTTGTGTGTCCAAATAGTCTAGGGTGTGAAATAAAAGAAAGACACACCACAAGGAATATTTTAAGCATGCTCCATATGTTCTTCCTTCCCAGTTGCTCTGTATTCTTGCCCTTGGCTGATGGAGAGGGGTGCCATGTTTTTCATGAACATGGGCTGTGGAATTCTATCAAGTGGAATGGAGTTTAGGCTTCTTCGTTTACGTATAATAAGGCATTTTTATTTATTTGTCCTCTTGGGCTTTGTTTTCCTCATCAGTACAATTGGGGCAATAAATATTCTTGTTTCAGTAGATAATTGATGATCTCACCTGAGGAAAATTCATAGAGATAACGTGTTCTTCCTGCTTTTCCATGGCTGCTTTGTTCCTGATGTACTTCCTCCACTGTAACTGTGTTGATGTCACCAATCTTCCTTTGACTCTTTCGTTGACTTTGTTTGAGTTTCCCTGAGCTGCTGATTCAGTTCTGACAGATTGTTAGACAGTGACATTCTCACTCATTCTACAAATACTCACTCGCACATTGCTGTGGCTCTCACAGATTATTGCAGTGGTGGATCTGAGAGATGTTTATGAATCTGGCTTTCATCTTGCCTGATTCAGAATCTCTTCAGTTGACTTCATACGTACGGATAGCAGAGTCCATACTATCAGCACCCTGGAAAGCTCCCCCTGGGCGCTTTTGCGGTGAGCACAGGGTTACATGCACATCATGAGACAGGCTTTCCATTTCCCACAGGTTTCCTGGTATGTTTACAGAAAAATGTCCCCTGCCAAGGAGGTATATCATACTGAATTCCAGAGGAAAGGAAGCCTTTCATTTCTGTGGTGTTTGTTTGTTTAGTGAAAGAGCTCTGCCTTACAATGTTAAATACTCATAGTTTTATTTCTTTGTCTTCCCAACTTCAGCTTCTGCATCTCTTCTACCCTTAAATCCCCATCCTTCAAAGCTATCAATTTTCTTGCATTTACTATCGATTCTCTTTTCATTACTGTGTAAAAAAAAAGCCTCAAAACTTGCACCGAGATTTTTATGGAGTTCTTGTTTGATTATACTACTAAATCTACTTTTGTTTGCCAAAGCACCATAATGACTACAGAGAGATTACCTGTAAATTAAGGAATCACTCCATTTTCTTAATCTTATAGAGATATGCATGAGAGCAGTGAGGGCCTGCTGAAAGCGAGTAGGGCTGAAAGAGGAGTTTCTCCTCGGTTGCTTCAGTAGGTTAATCCAGGGCTACTGTTTCACAAGCCGGGCGGGGTACTTCCCTCCTCAGCGGGAAGACGGAGAGTGCAGACAGTTCCTGTAGAGATAAATGAATCAAATAACCTTTCCTTCATCTCTATGCTGTAAGTAAAAAACACATGTAATGAAAATACACTAAGTCCTTCCATGGAGAATTTTAGCCCTTTCACTGCTACACTAATCTTCAAACCTGGCTTTATATAATGATAAACACAGGGGCTTTGAAAAATTACTAAGGCCTGGGTCTCACCTCAGAAAGTATAACCTCAAAAGGGTAGGAATGGAGCTTTTATCAGTATACTTTAAATAGAATCAAGATGAATCTATTTTGCAGCCGAGTCCTGATTAATTCCCATCAATTGTCTGTTTAGTGGCAGAATAGAGTAATTTAGGAGCACTGCTGGACCAAGGACAAGTTTTGCAGTCTCTTTCTTGTCATATAAAATCTCAGGCTCATAAGTGTTCTTCAAAAGGCATTTCACTTCTGTAGAAAGATCAGCATGCTCAGATATCTACATATGTGACCCAGATCGCTCATACCACAGGGGCAGAGCCACACAAGCCCTCAGAGTTCACAACTGGCCGCAGATTGCCCAGGGTGCTGGAAATGGGAATGTGGGGCTTAATGTTTGCCCTGTTGGAATTATTTCTTGCTTTGTTCTCTTTCTTTGTTATCCCCTTGTTTGTAACTTTTGGAATGGAAACATCTATCTTGTGCCATTGAATGTTAGAAGTGTTTAACCTCCTCTTCATTTGTACAGGGGCTTGCAGCTAAGAGTTTGCCTTAAATCACAGAGAAGACCTTGGACTTTGAGGCATGCTGTAAAGGTTATGACTTGGCAAACTCTTGCAGATAGACTAAATGCCTTTTGCATATAGAGATGTGTGTGAGTCTTTGGGGAACCAGGGGTAGAATGTTATGGCTTGTGTTACTACTTTCCCCCAAAGCCTCCTGCAGTCATAAGTGGGGCTTTTACAGACGCGGCTGGATCTAGAGTGTGTGGTTGTCCCTTCTTGCTTCCCTACCTTCCCCCCACCATGAACTCTTTCTTCTCCGTGCTGCTTCTCTGCCATGTCACCATTTCTCAGGCCCAGCCATTTATGCACTGAAGCCTCTACAAACTGTGAGCTGCATAAACCTTCCCTCCTTTAACTTTGGGTGTCAGGTATT
The DNA here is from genome assembly GCA_004027595.1 of Dinomys branickii. NCBI lineage: Eukaryota > Metazoa > Chordata > Mammalia > Rodentia > Dinomyidae > Dinomys > Dinomys branickii. The sequence continues at coordinate 103,012 of PVLD010000291.1, read as the reverse complement.
TCATATCAGCATTAAGGAAAGTAAGTAAGTCAACTACCACTTCACCCATGTGTACCACCTTTCTGGCACTAGATGTCTACTGGTTTGTATTTTCTAATTAAGAAGCACTTAAGTCTCAATGCCACAACTGGTGCAATAGGTTTCTAGGAAGATGAGAGTCAGTGAACGCTGGGAAGTTAGAGCAGGAATCATGGTGAGAGCAAGAACTGAGCTCTCTTGGAAGAAATCAAGATTTAGATAAGGGCAGAGAGGTGGATGAAGATACCTGAGAAAGGTATTCATAAGAAGCCAGCAAAAAAATTAAATTCCAGGAGAATTACAGTTCCATAAATGAAATTCAGTGTTTAAAACTTTTAGAAGCAGCATAGGAAACTTTATAATGTCAGGAATTGGGAAGTTAGTTTTATACTACACGGGAGATGATATACATCATGAAGAAGGAGAGAAGGCACACATCAGTCACTGTAGGAAAGTGAGTGCACTTTGAGATCACTGTGTTCAGTGATACAAGTTAGACACACAAGCTTAAATATTGCATTGCCAGGGATATAGCTCTGGGGCACAAGTGCCTGCCTGGCAAGCACAAGGTCATGAGTTTGATTCCTGGCACCAAAAAGTAAAAATATTGCATTATTTCTCTTATATGAGAAAACCAAATTATCAATAAGAGCATAACAAAAAGATAGATAATGAGAAGTAAGGAGATAGGTCTTTCTCAAGTGAAAGGATGAAGAGATGGGGGAGGGGGGGAGGGCACCAGGGTTTCCCATCTGCACTGAGCATTTATTTTTCCTCTTTTCCTAAGTTACATTTTCATGTGCTCTGCGTTTTTCTTAACTTTCCCACTTTACAATGATTTATGGTAATTCTTTGTAAATTCTTTATATAATATTTACCTGTTTATTCATCAGAAATAATTACCCTTCTATGTAATTTATATTTTGATCAATTTTTTTTAATTTATGAGGACGTGAAACTGTTTCTATATTACTTATTTTATTAGTAGTACATGTCTGCAGTACATAATGTTTCCTTTGCTTGTGTGGAGAATATAACCCATCTTAATTCCTTTCTTCATCCTTTTTCTCTCCCTTCCCTAAAACTATTAGGATTATCTAAGTAACCAAACCCTAAAAAACCATTACAGCATATGTCAAATCCAAGCCATGGCAAGGATGTGGAAAATGGGAACAGATATACTGGTACTAGGGAAACTGAAAAAGCCCTTTTAATTGCAAGTTGACTATATTTTATGAAGGAGAATTTTCATTCTATTTTCCTTGAACAATCTATTCCTCTGGACATATATGTATGTATATATGTTGTATGTTCTATATGGTCTCCGTGGTTGTATATAGGATATATCATATATAACTTCCATATACCAATACATATAATTTCCTTAACATGCACACATATATACACAAAACTAAATGTATGCTCTGTGAAAATGGAATAATACATATCTGAGACACATATCACCATGTTTGTTTACTTGTATATTTATATATACATATCCTAGAAAATTTATTTCATATTTCTACAAGGAATTATTTGCGTGAATGACCAATGCAACATTGCATGTTAAACCCAAAATAGTAAAATGTAGCTTGAAAGTTTTTATCCAGATAATAGAAAAATAATTACTAGTATATACATTCAAGGAGAAAGCCACATGGAAGGGAAAATTAATGATTTTAGTTATATGATTTTCATTTATTGAAGTTAAAATCTAAGTGGAAAAGAGAAATAGCAAATATGTACCTCTTAACATGATGACATGTGGCAACATGTAAAACAACAAACTCATAAAAAGCCAATCTGTGTGCAGGAGACCTTCGGGACAAGAAAGAAGCGGTGTTCTCAGAAGGAAAACCTGGCAGCAGGAGCTCAGAGGGCGCCTGGAACAGGAGGTCCAGTGGAACTGGGCTGTCACTGGAACACTGAGAATCACTCTGCCTCCCTTATCTGATCGAGCAGCCTTTGCTGCTGTCCTCTTGTCAGAGCTGCTACCTGGGGCAGGGTGGGGGGAGTCACTTTCATGTGAAAGAAGCTATTCACTTGTGCTTACAAAACAGTGTCTGAAGAAAGATGAAGGTTTTGCAGAGCAGCGTGCTTTGAGAGATAAAGGAAAAGAAGAGTCGCTAACCATTCCTCACTCCCGTGAATGTCATCTGGGGGACGGGTTCAGAGCCTCACGGCCCGTTCACCCAGCAGACAAACTTTACCTCTGGTTCTGGTGTTTGCAGTGACCTTCTGAGCTGCTTTCCCTGCCGTTTGTCTGCAGCCTCTGACTCCACCCCCGATGAATCTATGAACAACACGCTCCTGACCACTTGGACCCAGCTTTGTGTCCTGTCTTCTGTCTAAGGTCCGAGTTGTGCTCCCTGGAACATCTGGCTCCAGCTCGTCTTGCTGGTCTCGCCATCTGCTCACTCCACAGATAATTTGCGAATGGTCTGTGTCGTGCAGTCTTGTTGTAAGCCCTGGGAATGATGGAGGACCAGGGGAGTGAGGTGCTCTCCTCAGTCCTTGCTCCTCAGAGGTGGACAGGCAACAGCACTACACACAGGCATAAGTGCAGCCATGCAATAAAACAAGAGTGTGCTGGTGAGCAACGCGGGATGTCGGACGGTGGGATCAGGCAAGACTCTTGTGAAGGCCTGACGTCTGAGCTGGGATGAGAGGGGACGGAAGAGCTGAGGGTGAGACGTGTTCCTTGCTTCCATCCTTACTTTCTCAGCCCAGTGCTATCTACCCTTAACTCCGCTGTTTGCCTAAACACCTTTTTTCTACTCTCTCCCCATGGCGCTCTTGCTATTTGAAATGTTACACCCTCCATGAATCCTTTCCCGTTCCCTTCTGCCAAACTGTCTACCTTACTTCCTGTAATAGCTTCAGCCTTCATACTAAAGTCATCTGCATTTCAGTCCTGCTCTCCAGTTTACATGTAACAGAAGCTTAGCTGGAAAAGGAGAAGCACACAATGGGGATATTTATTTGATTTGGTAAGCAGGGCTGGACTGGAATGAATCTTCCAATCTGTCAAAATGGGAGGTACTTTTTGAAGTTGCTTTCTGCTAGCTTCTAAAAGCACTGCTGCAGAAATGCTGTGGTACCCTAGCAACACCCGAAGGCGTTCTGCAGTTCTCCCAGACTTACAGCAACAGTTTCTCAGTGCTTTGCTTCCTGTAGCCTCTCAGTGCACAGGCTGGCTCCTACATACCAGCACAAACTGCCTGGCTCCCCATCTTTAAAAGTCCAAGTGCCAGTCTATGTAACCCCTTCTCCAAATTCGACCATGTCAGCACTGGAAGCAAGCTACTTCGTTTTAGAAACTGGGTCTGATAGGTGTTTCTTTCCACTTTATATTTCAAAGTACTGATAATTCCAAATATTTCCATTGTTTCCCTTATCCCTTAGAAAGGAATGTTTCTTCTCCTGCAATATAGGTGAGGGTCTTTTTTCTTTTGGTACCTTCAGCTGCCTCTTTGCAACTTTACATTTAGTTACCAAGGCTGAATATTAGAGTCTATCTGTTGAAATAACAGAAATGGTCATTCCTGTCCCCAAATGGCTCCTGCCTTAGCTGAAGGAACTCTCCCATAAGTTCTCACAAGTAGATTGATCCATATGGAAGCAGATACCTGAGTCTGCTAAATTTCTAATGAAGTGCTACACTGAACATTTTCTATATTATATTTAATCAAAAATTGAAAGTGAATTGGGCTCATCCACCTTAATAACATACTTATCTATCACTGAAAACAGTGGGGAAAAAAGTATATCTTAATTAGTCTAAAAGTACTCTGCCTCAAAATGAAACACTGTCTTTCTATACCTCCTACTTAATTTTCCTATCATTCTAATCTATTGAAAGAATTTTGTCTTCAATTTTCTCTTTATCTATTACACAACTAGAGGATAGGTACCCCATACTCTTGTACGATATTCCATCTATTACTCTGAATTTTTTTTGCTCCTAGTGTTAATGACACAAAAAAAACCCTTCTAAAACAAATTTTTCTGCTATAAAATATTAGTTGCAATACTGATTGGTTGAAATTCTCAGTGTATTATTACAGAAAAGAAAAGCCTATGCTAAAAGAAAAAATAACATCTGTCTTATGGGAGGGGAGAGTACCCTACATCCTCTCTTTTTTTAATAACACAAATATTTAACCTTTTATTTTTCATTCCCTCCCTAAACCAAAACATCACAGCTATTTCATCACTGTCCAGTTCATGACACTTTCTTTGCACCCATTAAGCACGTATCTAGTGGTTCTTTACAGCCGGGACCAGGATGAAAGGAGTGAGGCCTGTTGTTTGGTATTTGCAATAGTTGCCCCTCCCAGCTGATGTTTATGGAGGACTAATGGATAATTACCATGCCAGATCCTGGTCTCTCAGGCACAAAACCTGAGTAGAGATGGTTAGAAAATGTGAAAGGAGTGACAGGTTAAGTTAACGTGAATGACAAATAACCAAGAGAAGACAGAAGCTGGGAGATAAAAGATCGTTTGGGCTTAAATCTGACTTATTTAGGGTTTGTGTTCTCAAGGAGATTCTGGAAGAGAGGAAAGGAGGCACAGAGTGTGAAGCCTGCTGCCAGGCATGGGTGAGGCTTGAGGAGAGAGAAATTAAGGAGGTTTGCTAAAAACGGACTGGGATCCCCGTTTGGTAGATGCAAACAGGCATTGAAGAAAATAAATATTTTACTTCTATTACGTATGGCTGTCAATATGAGACTTTTTTTTAAAAAGTACATGTCCAGGCAGGTTTACATCAAAGGTTACTTGCTTCGGCATATTTTATGCTGTTATTTGCTATTTTTTAATTGTCCTCATTCCCAATACAATGGATATTTCCAAAACATGGAGGCTGAGCCTGTCCGCCAGTGACTATGTCTGTGAAGACTGAAAACTTTATATCTATCTATCTACCTATCACATATGGTCAATCGGCCCCATGCCAGGATTGGTACACACCTAGTCTTATTATTTAATTCTCACACACAACAGCAATGAAAGGGCTCCATTTACATTTCTGCCTTTTAAGAGAAAAGAGAAGTTCCCAGTTGTTTAGTAATTGAGCTTGAACTCCTATTTCTTAAAAATATATTTAGCAAATATAATTGACCAAGAATATCCTAATACTCTGGCCTTCTCATTTGTTAGAAAACTTCACACATCTGCATACTATTAAAGACATTTCACCGGCCCGTTCTTCCTTGCTATTCCAGTAAGAGGCATCAGAGGTTGCAGGATGGACTTGGCTTTTACCCAGTGACCCCAGGTCATAGACAAGGGTCTTTGTCCCCATTGGTTGAAGAACTAGAATTCTATTTTCTTCATTTGTTTTTCTACAGGTTCCCATCTACCCTCACCTTATCCCATTTTTCAAAAAGTGCAAAAATGGCTGTGAAAAAATTCAAACATCTTTCTTATTCTTTTTTGGAGGAAAGGAAACCCAAGTTTTCAGAATAAATGACTGCCATAGTGATTAGCATTTATTTTTATTTTATTGTTTACTCTCCAAGAGAGAAGCACTTCATCTTGTCACTGGTTCATTTCTAGTCCTCAGGAATCTAGCTTTCTTGGAGGGGCTATGCTAGTAAGCAAATCCAAGCTTCATACACACTATGTAAGGGTGCTACCACTGAGCTACAGCTCCTAGGAATTTCTACAAAGGCTATTCCATTGTATTGGCTCTATAAACCAGTAATAAAATAAGAGACATATAACAGGGTACCTCTGTGAGTGTAGAATGACACACTTTGGTTGCTGAGGAGGGGTCACAGAGGTGCTGGGGGTAAGATTCTTGAAATAACGGCATAAGTTGTGAATTTTCTCACAAACAGACATGCACATGCACACAAATACACGCACACACACACACACTCACAGAGAGATGAGGGAGTTGGAGAAAGTGAGATGGGAGGGGAGAGAGAGAGAAACAGAGAGAGAGAGGAAGGGAGGAAGGGAGGGAGAGAGAGAGAGAGAGAGAGAGTGTGTTACAGGCATCAGTGGCTACAGAGACATAGAATAGGCTAAGGTTGGAGGTCAGACTGCTGTTAGACAAACAGTGCAATTTCCCTAAATTCCTTGAAAACTGACAATCTGATCATTCCTTAAAAATTCACCATTGAATATAAACAGTCCAGGTTAGGGAATAGGAGTTCACTAAGTTCATATTAAAATGAGCATAGATTGGATCAAACATAAAGAAAAATTAAGATAACGGGAAGTCTGGAGAGAATTTACACTCTTACCTGAGATGTTTAAGATTCTTCTACAGAGGACATCTGGAGGGACATGGTGACAGCTTTGTTTAGGGGAAGAGGGATAGGAATCTAGGGGAAGAGGGATAAGGTTAAAAGACTCTTGAAATAAATTTTAGTTCTTAAATTACACTCCATGAAAGACGGGGACAAGAAACTGCTTGCAGTGTGTACCATGTGCCCTGGCCTGGGTGTGGGTAAACACTCTCTCATTCAATTCCTGTTCTTATATAAAAATCTCTCCTATATTGAAGCTTCAAGTGGAAAACATGTATTATCCTCATAATATTTATGTTTGTGGGTTTTCTTTTTTATTGTAAAGAGCATAGTAAATGAGAAACAAACAAAAATAGAACAGTAGCAGCATACCCGTATCATGAACATAAACAAATCAACGCAAGAACATGCGAAGTGATACAAGGTCTCAAGACAAAATAATACGAATCAACAGTGGTTGTTGCATTGCATATCGCTGTCCTCAACTGCATTGCTCAGCTCACCAGATGGAGCAATGAAAGATCGCTCAAACTCTTAAAGAGAATAAGAAAATAATTCTTCGATAAAACATTAGAGAAATACAGAGTTTCACTAGACAAGATGGTAGGAGTTCACCATGGTAATTCCGTTGCTCATTGTTCCCTCAAATCAGCTGCTCAGACTACCAGACATAAGCATGCAAAATAGATCAGAACATAAAAAAACTGTGAGCATTAACTGTTCATTTCAATGCACCATCAGAGCTCAACAACACAGTTATTGCAGCTCTTCATATGTATTTATATTTTGCCTTCCTTCTTTCTTTTTCCTTCTTTCCCACATCCTAGTCATTCCTCTCTTTGAGCAATTTCTTTCCCTTTCCTATCATCTACTGTATGTTTTGAGTTTTACCTGGTCTTTCATGCTCCTGCACCAAGGAGACAATATAATGTTTACATGTCTGGCACAAAAGCAGACCTGAAGATCAATGGAACGCATTAGAAGATACAGGTACAACTACAAACACCTGCAGTCACCTTATATTCAATAAAGGGGCCAAACATGTTCAATGCAAGGAGGACAGCCTCTTTAATAAATTATGCTGGAAAAACTGGCTTTCCAAATGCCGAGGATTAAAACTAAACCCATGTCTTTCATCATGCAATAAATTAAAGTCAAAATGGATCAAAGATCTAAATATTAAAACCAAAACACTAAATTTATTGGAAGAGAAAGTAGACAAAAATCTTGATGACTTTGGGGTAGGCAGAGAGTTCTTGAACAAAAACCAAACTGCACAGGAAGTAATTCAAAGAATCAACAACTAAGATCTCATTTTATTGAAAAGTCTTTCACATTAAAGAAATGACCAATAAAGTAAAAAGAGAACCCATGAATTGGGAAATAATTTTAGCCAACTGCCCCTCAGACAAAGGACTTCTATCTAGGACATATAAAGAATTAAAAAAAATCAGGCCTCCAAAATTGAAAGACCCAATCCAAAAGTGGGCATCTGAGATGAATACACACTTCTCTAATGGAGAGATACTAATGGTGAATAAATACATGAAAAAATGTTCAAAATCATTAGTAACTTGAGAGATGCAAATTAAAACAACACTGAGATTCCATCTCACCCCAGAAGGAATGGTTATCAGCCAGAAATCAACCAATTACCAATGCAGGAGGAGTTGGAGGGAGAAAGGAACTCTACTCCACTGCCTGTGGGAGCGTCAGTTGGTGAAACCACTCTGGAAATCCATTTGGAGATTCCTCACAAAACTAGGATTGGAAGTCCCATTTAACTCAGTTGTTCCCATTGTGGGTATTTTCCCAAAAGAATTAAAGACATCATACCACAGTGATACATGTGCACTCATGTTTATAGCAGCTCAATTTGCTATAGCTAAATCTTGGAAACAACCCAGATGCCCACCCACTGAGGAATGGATGAAAAAGATATGGTGTTTTTATACAATGGAGTATTATTCAGCTATTAAAAAAAGATAAACTCGAGGCTTTTGTAAGTGAATGGATGCAACTGGAGACCATATTCATAAGTTCATTGGTCTATGAAAATGTATGCATTTTATTAATGATTCCAAAACAAAGCAATTGTGTTGAAAATTATAGCAGATTAACACTGATTTCGCAAGGTCACACCCTCCTAAAGACAGGATTGACTTCACAAAAACCTAAAATCTCTAAGCTTCCTTTGGATAAAGATGTACTCTAATCTTCCTAAATTTTGAATTAAAATAAATAATCCATTAACCATGCTTTCAAACTTAGAGATTTTATAATATCATCATTAGAGCTTCCAGAAAATAGATTTTTTAAAGTGTGTTTTGGATAAAATTTAAATGCTAGAACTTTTTTGGAAAACAATTTGCTGAAAATGTTTTTGTGAGGACTACTTGTTTATTTCATTTTTTTATTGCCTTCAGTTGGTGACATTTAAGTCCCATTTTTTAAGTGAGAAAACATTTGGAGTGGTTGAGAACAAAACAGCAAAGACTGTGTGTATTGTAAACAAAAGAACCTGAGAACTCCAAAGCCGAGGAATGCACTTTTCTGGTACATTTACAGATAGTGTTTGCTGTGTCCTTACATGGTGCAAAGGCAGAACAGCAATCTGGGGCCTATTTTGTATGGGCCATAATACTTCTTGCCTGAGCCATCATGACGTAAGTCCAAGGTCTCTTCGTGGGCTCCTAATATGATTACGTCAGTGATTAGGTTTGCGCATATAAATATGAGGAAGATGCAATCGTTAGACCGCATAGAGGAAAACTACGGACAGAGATGCCTATGTGTGCAAAGATCTTAACCTCAGTGGGAGACTTCTGAAACTTGCAAAGATAAGAAGAGCGGTCTGCATGTGTGTCCCCAAGTCAGGCAGGGCTGGCTATGTCGAGTTTTCCAGAAAATGTTAGGGATTTGGGCCTTTAGCCATTGTGTTCTGGAAATAATATTCTTGTCACAGTAGTATAAGTAGACCAGGGGCTGAAAGAGATAAGAGACCAGCTGGAAAGATGCAGTGAGTGGCACAGCAACACGGTGGTACAGACTTGGGAACCAACCATTTTAAGGGGGATTTTGGAGATCTGCAGACAGGACTAACACATATTTGGACAGAGGCTGTGGAGCTCACCAGTGAAGGATGTGTGGCACATGATTCTCAGCTTACAGGCTTGCAGTGCTTGAGAAAGTTTTTACCATTTATTAAGATTTGTGACACTGGACAACAATTTATTCTCAGAAAGATTATTAGCTTGTTATAGGTCATAAAATTATATGTGCCTTTCAGACATGCACAATAGGTAATCAGATATACAGATTCCCAGGTCAATGGAGTTGTTTGGAGATGTAGAAGAGGAAAAGTAAACAAAAAGATCACTCAGCTTTCCTTAATTCTTAACAAAAGTCCTATGCAATTTCAATTGGAAACCTCTGTACATTTATCTTTAATTCTATGTGTTTAGACTTTGAAATGTACCTGGGCTTAGAGCAGTGGGACAGATGCACTTTTTGGAATCACACTGCCTAGATCTTTACCATTTCACACTATAACTTTTCTTTCTGTGCCTCACTTTCCTCACCTATAATACTGAGTTAGTAATAGATAATTTGTAATCTTTCTGTGTAAAAATATAAGATAATCTCAGGACACTTTTAGAACAGTTCTCAGTACATTTTACATACTTGAATGAAGTTAGCTCACATCATCCAGGAAATTTATTTAAATTAGGATTTATATGTTCACCCAGTTGGAGAGCCTCTAAGGTCTAAAATAGGTATTTGGTTAAGAAATAACTTGACTATGCCTCTGCTTGGAGGTAGGTAGCAGATTTGAATTGTGTGCCTAGTTAAGCTGTCTCAAAGAGACCTGGAAGAATACTTTGGATAATATTCACTATTGGATCCTACTGAAGACCTGCTAAATCATGATCTGTGTGATTCAAGGGCCACAGGAATGTACACTGGTGCCTCAGGTGCACTGAGTTTCACTGGTGCAGAGTTCACAAACACTTTTTTGTGAACAATTGGTTCACAAACAGAAGTATTTGGCAAAAGTGTGTTTTTGTTTGCGAACTCTGCACCAGTGAAACACATCACTGTGGCCATCTTCCCCAGAATCAGGAAACAAATGAAGTTTGTGAGCCAAGGTACCGCAGTACATGACTTTATTTCTTCTGGGATTCTTTTTTGGTTACCAGTGTCTAGATGGCAAATGCAATGTGTAGTCCCTTTTCGTAGCAGACACTCTTGCTGACAACAGTCTCTCATGGTACAAAGCACCTTTCTCAGTCCTTATGCACATAAGTGTGGACATAATAAGGATTATTTCTTGCTGTTGAAAAGAGAGTAGAAGGCTGGGGATATAGCTCAGCAGCACAAGTGCCTGCCTAGCAAGCACAAAGCTCTTAGTTTGATTCCTAGAACCAAAAAAAAAAAAAAAAAAAAAGTGAGCAGATATAGCGCTCGCATCTCCTGGGGCAAATCTTGGAAGCACCATATTCATTCTCGATGTTCTTATGCTATGTGGCTTGGCTGGCTGTAGGGGACAGCAAGGCCCAAACTGGATGGAACAGAAGTCAAGCAACGCTGTGTAGTAACAGTGCCCAGTCAACAAGACTACAGCACAGAGCCCTTACAAGAGTAGCAATTATGCTCCTACATTGTTAAGTAATAGAAATACTGGTGTGTATTTATTATAGCTGTTTCTTTACCCTCAATAGTTTTTCTTTCCTTTAGAGTGTGCGACGGTTAAATTTTGTATATAAACTTAGTTAGATGATGATCTCTGGTTATTTAGCCAAACAGTGGACTAGACACTGCTGTGGGGATATTTTGCTGATGTGATTAGCACCTGTAGTCATTTGACTTCAGGTAGAGATTGTCTTTGACAATGTGAGCAGGCTTTGTTCAATCAGCTGAAGACATTGAGAGCAAAACAGATTTTGGAAAGGAATTCTGCCTTAACACTGTAACATAGAAATCCTCTCAAGAGTTTCCCTGACCTTTTAGTCTGTTCTGTAGATTTTAGTTTGTTAGCTTTCACAGTGACTATGCACACATGTGTACACACACACACATACACACACACGTAGGATTTTTCTTTGGAGAACACTGACTGATAGTCTATTGATGTAGACTACTGATAGTTTACATCTATCCGAAGAAGCATGATGAAAAGTTTCTCAATTTAAATGAATTAACTTTACCTAATTCTAATTTCCCAGCTGCTGTCTTTCTTTACCCTGCCCCTCTCATCCATCTTGAACCAGTTTACAGTACACATATCATGAACATACACATCTGGAGTCTTTACTTGGGGATTACTAGACCAAATAAGATTGTTTTTGTTGGCTAGTAACATATCAATCATTTTGAATAAATATCAGCATTTTAATTGTTGCTTAAGTAAGTAATAATTTTTAAAATGTGAATTTTTTGACTCATTTTAATATTACAAAATACATTTTTAATATCGACACTTTTCAGCACAGATTCACTTTTCTATTTTTTATATTTGAACTTAGTAGGGTTTTATTTTTCTCTAAATAGGAGACAGATTTCTACTCTGTTGCTCCACATACAGCCAATTTATTGGGTTTTATAAAACAAAATAATGTCTTTTTAATTCATTATTTAAAAAATAATTTTAAAAATGCTTCATAGGCAGACAGTATAAATGTTCGTAAGTTATTATTCTTTTAAATATTTTGGTAAAATTTACATAGAGATGAAAGTTGAAATGTGTGAAATAGTATTTCATAATTCATACTGATGGCTTAATGCCAATGACATTTTCTGGTTGAGGTCTCTGGACAAAGTGGCCTACATTTCTTATCTCATTGAGAACACACGATTCCTACCCCCAAGCAGACTGCGACTACATGTACATGGTAAACTGGCTTCAAGATAACCGAGAGTGGTCGGTCGGGAAAGGACTGGAGCTGAGAAATTAGATTTATGTAAAGTTAATTCATTTGACTTGAGAAACTTATAATCAGTCTCTTCTTAGGAGAGAGGCTATAAATGCAAATTTTAATGATTGAGCCTGCATGCCTGGTGCTAGCGCTTATCAGCAGTGTTTTCAGTGTTCTCTGCTATGAGGAGGTGAAAAATCTGCTTGCCCAGAGGTTTGCTGCACACATATGTGGGCGCACACATAGACACAAAGACATACATACGCAAACAGGGGAGCATGCACACGCTCCTCTGGCAACGCTCCCTCACCCATGGTCTGACAGTAAATAGGTATGAGTCTAGGCTCTTCTATCTTATTTGCAATTTGTAAAGGCAGCTACTACTTTATCGTCAAAGCCATGCGATCTAGCATGGGCAGTTGTTTGCCAGCAGTGACGCCCCAGAGAACAATGATTCTTTGCTCTCCATATTGAGGTGCCCAAAGAGGGCGTGGCGAATGTCCACTTCTCAATTATCTTCCCTCTCTAGTTTGTCTTTTGCTTTTCCAGCGTTTCTTGTGTGAGGTTGACCCTGTAATTTGAACTCTCTGAACATTAACTTATTTAACATGCAAAAAGAGGAATTTCAATAGCAGTGCTCATAAGGATGCAGATTAAGTTGGATGATAATTTTCCTTTAATTCCTTATGTCTTTTTTTCCCCTATTTTCTGCATCAGTATTACTGAATTCCAGAGCGAGACAGGTAGAAGTCTTTGTATTCTTGTAAATTGACTTTTGCATTTGGGACCAGTTTGGTGTCACAAAATAGACTAAGATAATTTAAGAGAAGGATATAAGCAGAGTACTGATGGATAAAATAAATAGGCATAAATCAATAAGTCACATGGAGGGTGCCGTCTAGCCGGAGAATCTCAAAACTTGGACTTCTCAAAACACAGCCCCTATCCCATCCGATGCACCCAGGTGCTTGTTACACCTGGGAACTCCTGGGCCTTGTCCAAGGCTACCTGAAGCAGACTCTGGCTCTTAGACCAGGCCTGGAAGCCTTTCCTTGATTTGTTTTCTAAACTGCAGAGTGAATCTGGGGAACATGTAATCTCTGGCCTGTGCTGTGCCTACCACTGTGTTAGTTTTGAGGAGGATACACAGCTGCAACCTCTGAGCTGCTACCCATTATAAATTTTACTTTTGCAACAGTCACTGATGATCGCTGGCTGCTGTGGGCCCCATTCTTTCCCTCCCTGCCCTCACCCACAGGTATGAATCCAGGGGAGGAGCAGAGCCCCTGCAGCATCCCTGACACAGCAGGGCACACACTTGATACCAAAGTATGTTTGATACCTTGATACTTGATACCTTGATGCTTCAGAGGACATCTAATCTTTCTGCCAACTAGGCCGCTGCTTGTAAACAAATAAGTCAAATAAGCCACAAAACCAAATTTGCTTTATAAGCCTCAAGCCTCCACCTCTGATCTTCTGGCATTCGAAGACTTAGTGGCAACCAAAGTGTCATCATCTCTGCAAATTAGGTGAGAAATAAAATTGCTATAGATGGGTAATATGAATGATATGCTGTTTTCACTACTTCCAAGTAAATGGATAGTTGCAAAGCACCCTAATAACTCACACACTTTTGTATGTATTTCAACATCTGAAATTTTTAAAAAATAATTCAGTGGCATTAATCAGTCCTGTGTTGGTGATTTTTGTTTTCTGTAGTTAGAAATAATTTTACAAATTTGTTCATAAATTTAAGCCAAGTTTCATAGAGCTGCCAGGAATGAAATCCTTTTGTAAAAGTAAGATGAGATGATTCCTCACTTCTTGCTGTTTCTAATGTTTTCTAGAGACTGAGACAAAGCAGAAGGAAAAGGCAAGTGTTCACGCTTACTTCATGTAAGCTTTAGGCAGCCACGTTTACACAGGTTCACCCTGTGCGTACTTGTCTACACGCATGCGCACACAGCCTTCTCTGTCAAGAGAAAGGTATTTATGATTTTTATCTCTTCCTCTTGAAGTTTTCCCCTCAAAGTACGTAGAATATGAAAGAGTAAATAAAACCTAAAATGTACAATAGATAATAAGGAAGAGAAAGAAACTGCTCAAAGGAAGGGACAACTGGGATGAGGGAAGGAAGAAAAAGAAAGCACTAAGAATTTTATGTGTATCTACGGACTGGTGGCGTAACTGTACTGTTGGTGTCTGATGGTTTTTTGAGGGGAACAGTTAATGATGAAAAATTTTTTTTACTGTTTTGACCAGTTTTGCATGCTTGAATCTGGTAATCTGAGCAATTTATGTGAGGACAACAATTTGCAGGAAAACAACCAATGGTGAATTCCTACAATCCTGCTTAGTGCCACTATGTATTGTCTCTAATGTTCTTTTAAATTATTATTTTCTTGTTCTCTTTAATGATTTGATCAATCTTCTACTCTTACACGTGGTAATCTGAGCAAGTTCGTTGAAGATAACAATATGTACTATAACTACTGTTAATCCCTATCATTTGGTTAGAAACCCTGTATCATTTCTAATGTCCTTGCTTTGTGTGGTTTGCATTCTGTCATTCTTCTCTTTTTTTGTACTATTTTCTTTAAAATAAAAAAAGAGAAAGAAAAAATGGACTGGATCATTAACTTTGTTGTTTACAATAAAATGCTACATCCTGAGAGCATTTAATCACTGAGTTAGGTCCTTTCCTCCCGTGCTTGCTTCTTTCTTCTCATCAAGGAAAGCCAGAGGTAAAAGAGACTTGCACAAAGAGACTGAAGCAACGGAGGTGTTTCTGTTTTGTAAAGATGGTGGGTGTATAACTGGGTTGACACTTTGCCTCTTTCGTCTGTTTCTGAAAATCTATTATTTATGGAACAATCAGCCATGTTTCAGGTCCTGACCTCAGTATCTCATATACACTTTCTTTTATCTCACAATAGATAATAAGATAGGTGTACCTGAATATATACAGAGACTGAATAAATTGGTCAATTCATCAAGCTAGGAACTATCAATCTGCCTCTCTCTTGCTCTCTTTCTCCCTCTTTCCTCCATTCCTCCCTTCTCTCTTTTTCTACCTCCCATGTTTTTAGAGAACATTTATTATATGTCATTATTATAGGCACCAGAGGATACGGTGAATCAAATCAAAACTGTCTCCATCTTCTTGTAGCGGTGCATTACAGTGGAGAAGACTCATGCTGTATCGATAGAGAAGTGCATAAAGAAAAGCTGTGGTGACAATAACAAGACAAAGGGCTAGCGAATGTGACGTTAGCACTGACTGTGGCAATTGGAGAATTGTCTCTGGGCATACGATTTGTTTTTTTGCAAAGACGTTAGTGAAAGGAGGGCAATCTGGAAGGCGAGATTCCCTGAAATATGGTGTAAGTCCTGCAGGAGCTGCCCCCGCCTACCTCTGCTGTCCAAACTTTTTCACTATCTCTTTATGCACTAACTCAGCTAAAACTTCTTATATTGTTCCGTGAGCTCTGTGCTACCCTATGGCAGAATTTTCATTCATGTAATCTCACGTTTTTTTCTACTAGAGTATCTTTCATCCCAAACTTCTGGGTTCATTCCAAGTATGATATTTTTCTACCCCTGGACATATCGTTAAACATTCACCACATTCAGAAGAGATCCAAACCAGCCTGCTTTGCCCCTTCCCGGAGGTCCGGGTGCTTCCTGCTGTGGGGTAATGTCGGTTGCTGAGGCTGCACCGCTGCTCTTTATTCATAGAAGTTATGTGTGGGTCAGGACATACTTACACACTTATGCTGAACATACTTCACTGGAAGGAACGTATTCTTTGTGTTTGCTGAATTCTAAATCAACAATCAAATGTATTACCTCACTTTTTCATTAGTTCCTGTGGTTTTTCCTTTAGCTTGTGCTAGGGATAATTTACAGGAAAACACATTTCTCCGTAAAATCTGAACATTCTCCTCCACATGTGTCATTTCCTGTAATCCCTGCCACACATTTATTATTTAAATCTTTCTTGAGTTAGTGGATACTCTTGGGCTGTGTTTAACTGGCTGGAGTGATATTGTCAGTCCTCATCCTCAAGTTGCTGGAGAACATTGGGAGCGCCATCTAAATTTTTAAACGTCAAGTTCTTTATCTGAACAACAGGACAATAAATCTGATTCTATGCCTAACTTAGAGAGTTATTATGGGGTTTAACATGATAATGATGTGAACAATGAGTTTATTCTTTTGTGGACTTCAATGACATTCCAACTTAACTTGAATCCTTAGAATGTGTAGCATTGTTATTGGTATTACCACTGCTATTATTACTGAAGTATTATGTGTGTAATATAAACAAATCTAATATACCAATGGGTCAGTTATGGGAAACAGCAGTTCGTGCCTAAATGAATCCCAGCTATAGTCTCACTCACTGGGTGAAAATAATTTTCATATTTTTGCGTGTTTACATTATAATGCTTTCAGGAATATTGTTCTCTCTTTGTATGGTGATTGATTCTCTTTAACTATGCATTCAATTTATCTTCTATCTTTTTCCCACTTTTTAAAAATCTCTTTCCCTCTACATCAAGTATACAGGGAGAAACAGTTTGAAGAAAAGATAGCCATTTTCCTCTTTCATTTCTAACATCCAAGGATTCCATCCAATTTCTTCTCTGAGGCCAAAAAGTATCTGCTATATTCAATAACGTTGGGGCTTCCTGAGAGAATATCTTTAGTAGGTTGTTTATTATCTTATTGTAAAACAATAAGAAAAAACATGAGAATACAACAAGAAATTAAATTATTAAAGTATGCTAGGAATGTGCTGCCCTATGTAGTGACAATTTCATGGTCTCTGAGATTCAGTGAACTTGAATGTCTTTGACTTTATTTCCTTCTGCCATCTCACTTACTGATATTAGCATGCACAATTAGACTTGAACTCCTGAAACTGAAACTGTCAAAATAAATAAGACAAAAACAAATATCATTGTCTTTTTCTTTTGTCTTCTGGGTAGTTTGCAAACCAACTAGTGTGACATTTCACATTTTTTCCCTCAGAACCGTGGATTGGTTTAACATAAATCAATACCTTGTCTTCACTTGGAATTGTTTAAGAAGAGGGTACCCAGGAGGGTTGGAGGTAGGTGGATAGAAATGGCATTTCTCATAAATAGAAATGAAAAGATTTGCTTCCATTGCTTAAGAAAAGATTCTGGGGCAATTAATTGTGTATAGGAAGAAAGATACCTCTTCTAACTGAACACTACACAATTACTTTACCTGAATAAATAATAGTTATATCTGAATGTAATGTAGCAAAAAAAACCCCACTCAGAGCATGAATTTTATTTCACAGAAATTCTACCCAGAGAAGAGCACCAGCCTGTCTTTTATTAGTTTTTCCTTTTCTTCTCTTAAACTTACCTACCATTTCCTTTGTCTAAAATGTTCTTCAAAAGTTTATAAACCTTGTAATTTATCCATAACAGCAAACTTCTGCACCCACTTGTTTGTTGCTAACCTTGTGTCATCACCGTTTCATTCCTCTGTAGCATCTCCACCGTCCCCGTGTTTCCTACGGAGACGAATGCCCCCGACGGGGAAGTGCGGACCGCCGAAAGGCTTAAATAGGTAGAGATTTTCAGCGACTGTTTGTATCCAGTGTCGGTCTTGTACTTTACGGAGACAGCATCCAATATCTCGCTCTAATTTTCATCGCCCTCATCTACAAAACAATACCTGTTCTTCCCTCCTCCCTTCCTCCCGCCCTCCCTCCCTCCCTCCTTCCTTCCTTCCTTCCTTCCAGCTTTTCTTCTTTCTTCCTTTCCCTGCCATTGATGAAATCTATAAAGGAATCTGTCATATTTACAAATTTTTATGCCTATAATTAAACATGAAAATTTAAAAGAAACTCATTAAAACATAATTTTGCTTAATGTTATTTATAAGGTAAAATTCCATAACTATAACAAAATTAGTTTATTTTAACATTCTTTCCAGACAAACATAGCTTGTTATTAAATTTGATTGACAACCATTTCATGAATTTTCTATTGATATTGCATTTTTAAACATTTCTTCATAGAGTAGCATTTATGAATTTGATTTTGATGAGAGTTAATATTTAGTTATATTATATAATATAAATAGCAAACTAATTTAACAAATTACTAGGCTTTTAGTTATTTGCAATTATCTGATATTTTAAAAACTTAGTGTAACTACTTCTGCCTACACCATCTTTTTTAAAATTGATAGCCTATGTTTACAGAAATTAAAGAGAAAATATAAAGAAATGTCATAGACCCCCCTTTTCCTCTTTCCCACAAGTTTTCTATCATTAATACCTTCTCTTAGTTTGGTGCATTATCTAAACAATGAAACAAGTTTAATGCATTATTATTAAATTATATTCATAGTTTATACTCAGGCTTGCCTGTGGGGTCTCATGGTTCTACTTTGACAAATGCCCATGCCATGTATTAGTATTACACTATCACACCAAATACTTAACTGACCTAAGTTTCTCCCCAACTAACTTATTCACCCATCTGTTCTTCCCTTGAGCCCTCATAGTGGCCAATTTTTTTTTTTTTTTTTTTTTTACTGTCTATATACTTTTGGTTCCTTGTAGAATACATCTAACTGGAATCATACTATGGACCATGCTCAGATGAATTTCTTTTAATTAGCAACATGTATTTAATGTCTTTCTAAGTCTTTTGATTTTTAGATGATCTCTTTATGTCACTCAATAATATTTTGTTTTATGGATGTAACATAGTTCATTCATTCACCTACTGAAGTGGCATCTTGATTGCTTCCAACTTTTGGGAATTGTGATAAAAGCTGCTATGAACATATAAGGATCTTGATTTGTACCTAAATGCACATGAGGTATATGTTCAGACTTGTATGGCTTTGGATCAAAATATATATCTCCACTGTCTCTTATGAGCAATCATGATTTTAAAGCAAACGGCTTCCTCATTTCTTTAATAAGAATGGTGCTGGTAATATCACTGTTGTCACAGGTCATCTCCTACAGTGCCAAGTATTCAAAGACAAGCTTCTAAAATTAGAAATTTGCTTTTACTCTATCCAAGGTCACTTTATAAAGCTATTATTTTTTTAAGATATTATACATAAAATGCAGGATGAAGACAACAGAATATCAATATCATTGCAAGTTGGCTTTTAAAATGAGTACTCATTTTTAAAAAACGAATATGTTCTATACCAACTACAAGTACTGTATGCCATGGGTCAAACATGTTGTGATTTTATATACTGCTTGTCAATTACCTGAGCTGTAAGGAGATTATGTTGCTTTTTGAGAGATGAAAGATTTTTAGAAATGAATTTAGTAATAATCCCAAATGAAATGTCCCTTAAACTTCATTTTCAGGAAAAACATGGGATCACATTCTCTTGCATTTTTATATTATGAGTTTAAAAGTCTTTGATTCTGATCCTGGGAAGAAAGTCAGGCAGAAACTATTATGCTCAAAGCCATACTGAGGAGAAGGAAATTCAAAGAGATAAAATGGTCTTTTATTTAGTCTATTGGCTCCTGAACGGACAATGGCTTCAACTTCTGACTCCCAATTTAACTCCCCACATATTCTGTTACCTCAGTCTCCTAGACACAGGATTCTTAAAGTCAATTCAGGCTAAAAATATTCTACATCCTGTGAGGGGCATGTTGAACACACCAGTCTGCAGATATACAAAAGATTGATATTTTATGGATTCTCTTTTATTTCATTCTAAGGATAGTACCTTGGTTTTATGAGATGAGTCAAGGGAAGCTTTTCTCTAAAAAATTTTTAATTTTAGAATTTGGGACGGGTGATAGAAACCAGAGAATTGGATGACTTGTCCCAGCTACAAATCTCTGCTGCCCCTTCTGTGGCATCACCTCCTGCTACCTTGATCGCCTTTGCTTCACTGAGAAATTCTACCTGACGCTCACAAGTTAAAGGAGCAGAGGTTTATTTGTGTCACAATCTAGTAGAATCAGTCTCAAATCAGCTGACTCCAAGGCTGGACTGGCATGTGAGAAAAGCCTGGCAGAGGAGAGTTGCTTCTCCCACAGCAGGTAGGAAGGCAGAGAAGAGAGAAGGGGAGAAACAGACAAGACTATGCCCTCCAGGTGACCCTCCCAGGGTGCCACCTCCAGTCAGACCACGCCTCCAGCAGCGCAGCCAGCTCCTGGGCTCACCCATGGAACCACGCCCTAATGAGTATGGCTCCCTTATGACCCGGTACTTTGTACACACACAAGAATGTCGAGGGGCAAAGTCGTAACGGATCAAAGATCTAAACATTAAAACAGAACCATAAACCCTACTGGAAGTTAAGTAAAGGACTTGAAGACTTAGGTGTAGGACACGATTTGCTAAACAGAACCTCAGGTGCACACGAAATAACCGCAAGAATCAATAAATGGGATTATATCAGACTAAAAGCTTCCATGCAACAAAAGAAATAATTAGTAGCGAAGAGACACCTACAAAACGGGGAAAAGTTTTTGCCAGCTGCTCCTCAGACAGAAGACTGATGTCTAAACTGTAAAGAGCTCAATAGAATTAAAGCAGGTAGAAGTAAAAACCCAGCTAGGAAATGAGCAAGAGAGATGAGTAGACACTTCAAACAGTAAGCAATACTAAGCATCAAAAAATCTATGAAAAAATGTTTTAATATATTTACCCATAAGAAAAATGCAAATTTAAACAACACTAAGATTCCATCTTACTCCAGAAAGAATGGCGATAATTAAGAAATCAAACAATAAATAACAAAGGCTGGTGCGGCTGTGGTGAAAAAGGAAGTTTCCTTCACTGTTGGTGGGAAAAGTGAAACCAGAAATTCCATGTTCCCCAGTGATCCCCCTGCTAGGTGTCTTCCCCAAAGAGTTTAAGGCTTCACACTACAGCAGTATGGTACATGCATGCCAGTGTTCATAGCAGCACAATTCACAGTGGCTAAATCCTAGAGGCAGCCTATATGCCCATCAACAGATGATCGGATACAGAAAATGTGCTACCTACGTGTAATGGAATATTACTCTGTACTGAATGACAAATTTGACACATTTGTAGGCAAAGGGATGCGGCTGGAAAATATAATGTTGAGTGACATTACTCAGAGACAAGTTGAAATGCTGTACAGTGTCTCCCTTCTGAGTGAGACAAAGTACAAACGAAGAGAATAATAATAGGGAGTTGAAGCGGGCGAGGGGCTGCATCTCCTGCAGTAGGGAAGTGGGCCGGGGGAGAAAGTGTGCTGCGAGGTGAGGAGGGGAAGGGAAACTATGCGGAATAAAGATGTGCCGTGTGCAGGAACCTAATACCCTGAATTTAAACATTCAGTGCCACGGCATCACCTGAGATTCATAACATCAACAGGGATGAAAATGGGGATAGGAACCTTAGAGGAGGACTGAGGGTGGGGCTGGGAGAGGGAGGAAATTTAAAAGAAGAAGCTGGCTGTAGTACATACTTGTGTCTGCTCCTCAAGATGACTATAGACTGCATGGACTGAAAAAACGCACCAATAAAATGAAAAAAATTAAAAGATGCACGTAAAACCTACCTTTTGACCGCACATTTCTGAAGCTGTGTTTCCAGTTTTTGTGTATTTGCTTCACATTTCTGCCTCTAAGGCATTTTCTTCTTACTGCGAGTCAGTGTTTGTTTTCCTGCATCTCTGATGGGTCTCAGGTCTGTTTTTTGCATGGCACAGATTTGTTTGTTGTGTGGCACAGTGATTGATTTAATTCCTTTACTTTTTTACTTTGATTCAATATTTCTACAAAGCTTAAGCTTTTGATAGTATCCTCCAATCTCCTCAATGTTTTTCCCCAAAATATTTTGGGTCCATTCCTAACAGGTTGTTTTTAGTTTTCATTGAACTTAAAATTCCTTCGGGGTGTCTATTTGAGCTCTGCTAATAGATGCTAAGTAGCTGTGGTGGGGGCAGGTAGGACCTGCTTACATTGTTTGGGAGGTGATTGCCCATGGATGCATATTTCAGCGAGCTTTCAGTTGCTCTCTTGTTTTATACAGTGGAGGAGATTGTAGCATCTGTATGGATATGGATGAATGTAGGGAGAACACTTGTGAATTCTGCTATTCCCTAAACAAAATTATTACGTGGAAAGTTTTCATCTGCTATGTACTTTTTTATTGACGGAGGAAAGGTCTCATAATAAATAACAAAAATAAATTTAAATATAGGTTCAATATCCCTTATTGAAAATGCTTGAGACAAGAAACTTCATATTTTACATGTACTTAATCAGATATCTTGAGATTGACTCAAGTCTAAACCCAAAATTCATTTGTTTGTGATACTTCTTATATACATAGTCTGAAGAGAATGCTACCCAATTATTATGGTTGATACATTGTGTCAACCTGGGGAGTCTGGAGGTTTG
Source organism: Dinomys branickii (assembly GCA_004027595.1). Taxonomy (NCBI): domain Eukaryota; kingdom Metazoa; phylum Chordata; class Mammalia; order Rodentia; family Dinomyidae; genus Dinomys; species Dinomys branickii. The sequence continues at coordinate 80,394 of PVLD010000291.1, read as the reverse complement.
GCTGAGTGACTCAGCAGGAAGCCAGGGTGCCTTCTTTGTACACATCCTGAACCTGTGGAAGAGGAAGGCATGGAGATTATGGAAGTGTTGCAGAGCCCCTGGGTGGGAGTAGCCTGTTTACAATGTAAGAGAGATAGAAAGAGGCTGCTTCCTGCCATTCCTCCCTTTTGCTGGTTGTTTTTGCTGTGCTTTGCTGCCATGAAGGTTTGCCCTCTGCCATGTGCCACTCTGCCTCAGAACCAGCCAAGTGTGGACTGAAACCTCCACAAACTGTAAACTAAATAAACCTTTCCTTCCTTCATTTTGGGCGTCGGATATTTTGTCCCAGCAATGAGAGAAAAGTAACCAAGACAGCAGTGTTTATGATGCTGCCATTTTAACTATGACCTATTCCTTGGGGTCAGGTATGGAATTTTGTACCTAAGACATCATGTCATTGCTCAAAAAATTTCAAATTTAGGGACATTTGAGGTTTGGATTCTTGGATTAGAGGTACTCAACCTGTATTATACTTAGGGAAACATATAGTTCATTTAAGTTTCGTGAAGGAGAGTACAAGTCAATAGCACTGTAGAGTAATTGCATTCTTAGAGTCCAAGAGCCCAGGAAAAGTTCAAGCAAATATATCTTTGGAAACATCTGATATTAAATTTTGTATACTCCTACTTTCCTCCTCTCAAGGTCTTCCTGTATAATAATCTTTTTAAAACTGTGTTTTATGCATTTAAAATAATTTTTATTAAAGGTCTTCACATGTATAGAGAGCCCTTCCCAGTCCTCATTTTGGCCTAGGAAGTTGGTATTTTTTGCACTATGAAAAAGTTCTTGCAATTATAGCAAGTTAATTCCAATCTACCATTTCTAGCGCAACCATTATGAAAATAAAGACACTAAGGCATATTGGTAATTATGGGGAGTAAAAGGGCCTTAAATCCAGCCACAAGGATGGCCATCCGGAACAAAGACCTCAGCCCAGGGCCACACCAGAGTTTTATTAATTTGTGAAAAGAGTGGCTTGAGGATGAGTGATTGTGAGAGTGGCGGGAAGTATGTGAGTGCCGTGAGCTGGGTTAGGTTGGAGGCCTGAAATCACCTCTGCAATATGCAGAGAGAAGGATCTGCAGAAACAGTAATCTGCATAACACAGTGGAGATAGTGTCTAATGTTTTGGAGTTTGTGCTTCTGCTTTGATGTGTAATCTTTTAAGCCCCGGAAAGCCATAGCCTCTATCTGGAGGCTCAATCCCAGCCTCCTGTGTGGAGCATCGGCCCTTCATCTTGCCTCCTCCCGGCTCACACATGGGAACAATGGGAGGTCTAGGGAGACGTGCCTGCCTGCCATGAGCACCTCAGCTGGACCAATATACATTGCTTGAAGCCAGTTGAAGCAATAAGGAAAAGACCTAGCCAGGTCCGTCCATATCAGTACCTGGAAACAAGATCAGGTTTATCCGAAATGGAGACAACTGCTCCTCCTTCAAGAGAGTCCCCACATACATGTGCATTTATCAGATTCAAAGACTACTTTTTATGGTTTAAGAAGCAAAATTAAGAAATTAGAAGATTATAAACAGTACTCAATTTCATGTCAACTGGATGCTACTTTTAAAAAATTGATGTGGACTTTGTTATTAGTCCATGTTGATAAGACCTAAAGGCGAGATTCATTTGTGAAGAATGACTTGCAAAGATTTTCTCTTCTGTGGATTGTCCTTTTCATCTAATTAATGCTTTCTTGCTGATTTGAAACTTCTTAATTTGATATCACCCCATTTCTTGAGGCTTAGCGTTGTCTGCTGTACTTTTAGGGTCCTGTTCTGGAAGTCTGCGCTGTGGCTCTGGCTTCCAAGTGATCCTCACCTCGGTATTTTGCCCCCACGCAGTTGTCTAACAGAAGATGTGTGAAGGAGCGGCTTTTTAAATGTGAGGATCTGGGCCTAAAAATATGACTAGGAGGGAAAATTTATTTACTTGATTCTGTGACAGAAATTATTCTTTGATTTAGGAAAGTGAAATGAAGTTATCAGTTGTTTTGTGACTTATCTCAGTAAAGAATAAATACATCAATAGTTAGCCCTGTTCATAAACATAGGACCAGCGTATATTATGGCCCCTTTTTAGGTCTCTAGTCTGAATGACTTACTGTAAAATTTGGAAAATGTATAAAGAAAAAAACGTATAAAACTTTTTATTAAATATGGTACAAGTCTTTCTCATGGTCCAAGAAGTTGTATTTGTAATCCCATGGAAAAGTTATTGGAATTCTAGTGAGTGAATTCCAATCTACCACTTTCAGTGCAGCCCATGACTAGAATAAAGACACTAAGGCATTTTTGTAGTAATGGGGAGCCAAGGGTCCTAGGTCCAGTCATGATGATGACTATCCAGAGCAAAGGCCTCGACCCAAATCCAAATCTGGGTTTTATTAATTTGTGAAGAAGGGAGTGGTTTGAGGATGAATGACCATGCGAATGATTCAAACTAAGTGAGTGCTGTGAGCCGGGCTATGTCGGAGGCCTGAAATCACCTCTGCAAACACAGAGAGGGGGATCTGCAGCAAGAGCAATCTGCATGACACAACTGAGATAGTTTCCAATGTTTTGTATCCGCACTGATGTGTAAGTTTTCAAGCCCCAGAAAGTCCTAGCCTCAGCCCGCAGCAAGGAGCACTGGCTCTGTGTCCCACCTCATCCAGGCTCACACATGGGAGCAGTGGGAGTACAGGGAAACGTGCCTGCCATCTTCAGAGACTGCCATCAGCACCTCTGCTGGACCGACACACACTGAAGGGATGAGGAAAAGCCCTAACCAGCTCTTCACATGTCCATACATACAAACAGGGCCAGGCTCAGCCACAATGGACACAGTTGCACCGCTTTCAAGGAGAGTCACCCAGGTGGTCCTCCATAGTTATATATACTAGAAATTCCCACATCAATTTTCTATGCATATATCCATGTGTTTTGTCTAGAGCTATGCATTTTATAAATTGCTACTTAGCAGTACTCACTCTTTTATAAACTGATTAATCATTTTTAATACTTCACATTTATTTTAATGCTATTAAATATTCTTTTAGATTTTTCTTTTAGATCCACATTTTCAAATTTTGGTATATCGTGTCTCTATTTCCACAGACAGTATAATTTATTTAGCCAATGTCCTGTCAGTCTATTTTTCTTCCTCTATTATATGTTCATAAATATTTATGGTTTTTGTAATATTTCTTCTATATAAATACCAATTTGTAAGAATAATGGGATAAGCAGCATGAAGTTTTTTAAGAAATGTAATGTTTTCCATAGTCCTAGTCCCAGGTTTTATGGCCAAGATTATGTATGAAAATTTTTTAAAAAGGAAAGGAACAGTTTGATAATAGCAGATGAAATGGCATTTGGTGCTGTCATAATCTGGCTGTATACAACTAGATAACTTGATGTGAAGAAGTCTACCATTCTCCAAGCCCACAGTTGATGCTGGCTCTGGAGTGGGAAGCTGATTTAGCCGAAGGTCCTGACCCCAGCTTGCTATTTTGGGCGAGTCTCTTGCTCCCAGTTCCTTGTATCATCATTACTAAGGTGGAGGTGAGAATCATCTTAACCATTTGCATCTGTGGAAACAAAATGCTATGAAAACAATTGATGTCACCACTCAGGTCCTACTGAAACTTCAACTATGTATGAAGAGTCTACATATAAATTTTAAAATCTTCTTGTGTTATTTAGTTGAACTAGAAAATGTAAGCCTTATGTCTTAAAAGGAAAACTATCACACTAGTGAAAGATGGCAAAATATAAATTTAAAAGGACTTTGTGGCTTTAGAAGTTTATCTCTTATCCTGTGCTAAGGCTTTCACATGTAATTAAGTAACACACTCACACATACACACAAATGCACGCGTACACACAGCACGCGTGACATTGCTCATGATTTACATAAGTATACCAGAGATATGAGAGTTTAAATAATCTGTTCCAGAAAATGCATTCAGTAAATACTTACACGTTTGGCTCAATTTTGACTCTAATGACACATAACACCTGCTTTGAATATCCTCAAATAAAATCCTAATTTAATTCAATGTTTCATCGCTTCTCAAGTACAATTACTATTTGTTCCAGCTTAGTTTCCAGCATCTGTCTGGGTCCTTTTATTAATTTTAAATATATTCACAGTAACAACAAAATTGATGTTGTACTGAACAAAGTATGTTGTTGAGTATAGCAATGGCAAATGTGTAACTTTTTGCAAAATAGAGAATAAACCAATATGATTGGCTTTTAAATTTATCACTGGATCAAAATACTTTCATTTGCTTAGCTGAAAGGGTTTTCAGCATCTTTCTCATTCTCTTATTTTCTACTGTGATATTGATACAGAAATGAAGTAAACCAAAGCTAACCCTAGGCTTTCAATTTCTGAGTCATAGTCCAGTGCTTTGGATGCAAAAGTTTTTGTCTCCTGAACAAAAGCTGATCAATCTTTTTCTGAAGGGGATAATTAACTACATTATAGTATTTACAGAAATATATTCTGCTTAGTATAATTCACAATATCATAAAGTTAGAAGCAATGCAAATTTTCCTCCATCAGAGATGTACTAGAGAAAGCTGAGTGTCAAAAACAATGGAAGATTATACAGCATTTAAAATGGAAGAGGTAGAAGATGGTCAGGACAGCAGACCACAAACCACAGGTGTAGTGCTCGCCTCTGTGTGGACAGCTGCACATAGGAGTGCTGTGTTCATGTAGGTTATGTACAAGGTAATGCCTGAAAAAGGTTCAAAATGTTACAAGGATGATGGTTGCTAATGGGGTTAAGCTTGACTAATTTTTACTTGACTCAAGTGACTAGTAAGCAGATACATCACTGCAATTGGTTCTCTGCCTCTTATTAACAGGTACTTTATTTAATTTATATAAGGATCTTTCACCATAAGATATTGTCTGACAAAAATACATGTTGTCTTACAAACATACAAACAAATAGTCCCAAAATATTAGCTCTCTAAAAGCTGACTTTTTCTTTAGAAGTACTATACTGCCAATGACTCATATGTGCATATCTATGCAGCTTAGTTAAACTATTTACAAAGGTAATAAAGATACATTTATTCATGAATATATCTGCAATTATATGATATATTAATATATGCAAACTATAATTAGGGAACACATTTTCAAATTGTTAAAATTATTGTTTAGATATTCCATATTGGCATTTGTGGGCCATTATTTGCTTTTGTAAGTAATTACTGCTAACTTTAGTCGATCTAGGGGATGTTTAAATTCCTATCATTCTATCTACAGGTCTGTAGAGTATCATTTAGGGATCTGCAGACCCAGGATCATTCCAAAGCTTGTGTGTGACTTCACTTAGCTCCTTTTTTTTTTTTTTGTCCAGCCTGGGAGAGATAAGATTAAGCATCTCATCTTAGCACTCTCCCATGGCAACATCTGAATTCTTGACTCCTTCTTCAGTGTTGCAACTGCAAACATCATCTTCTGGCCTGGTTAAAGGAGTGTCTTCTTTCTCAGGATGGCCATCGCTCCAGGAGAGCAGGGGCTGAGACTGATTCAGAGGCAGCTATTCCACGCAAGTGTGCGGGGCTTCCAGAAACTCTGCCTTCTCCTGCACCACGGACGCTCAGGGCAGCCTACCTTGCGTGGGCTCTATCGAGCTGAGCTTGGTCTTCTCCACCCTGCCCTGATGGCAAACCTCTCCTCTAGCAGGGTGCCCTGGGGTCTTCTCACAGTAGCTTTCTCAGGTTAGAACTGGCTCCAGCTCAGTGTTTCCTTTTGAAGATTGCCACTGCCTCCTATAACCTTTCTCCTTTGCAAAAGTTTGGCTGAACTCTTCTTGGTTTTAAAAAGGAAGCCATCCACATGGCGTCATGTAGACACTTGCTGTGGGGCAGGGAGACACCCGCCACCATTCCAGTTGTAAGTTTAAGGTGTTAACAAGGTAGGTAGCAAGACCAGACCGTTATATTGACCTCTTCTCCTTCCAGGATCTGAGCTGCTATGGAGAAAGGGTGAATTACAGTGTTGTCACATCATAGATAGTTTTAACAAATCCAACATTAGAAACCTCATGGCATCCAAAAAGGTGTCTGAAGAGCAGATATCCAGGTGTGAGACTGTGCATAAGGTATCGTGCTGGCTGGTACTTACAGTCAGAGCTTCCCGCTTTGATGCTGGGCTGGCCTGCTTCTCCATGTTGTGTTAGTGCTGGCTGATGGTATGAGATAGCTGACGCAAAACCCTTCAATAATTTGAACTACACCCAGCCCATGGATATCATTATACACACGTGTACACCATTTCTCTTTTAATGACCAGGGACAATTTTTAGCATACAAGAATTCTTGCCCATATGTCTTTCCATAAGAGTCAGATTCAATCAATAGTCCCAGATCTGAGTTTAAATCCACCAGATATCGTATTTCTCTAACTGGAAGTTGCCTTGATGACTCCATCACATTTCTTATTGGTATGTGCAAATGGGATCCCACCCTTAAGAATAAAAATGATTTTCTTTACATTTACTCTAACAGTTTCATGCTTTTTAAAATTACTTTTTATGAACTTCATCTGACCTTTTTTTTTTGTCCAGGACCTTTTCTTCTTCATTTATAGTTTTGTTATCTGTTTAGGGTAAGTGTAAATGTTTCCTTTTCTCTCCCTTCCCTTCCCTTCCCTTCCCTTCCCTTCCCTTCCCTTCCCTTCCCTTCCCT